>CM055756.1:11919222-12274222 GCA_029465975.1 Dallia pectoralis | reverse complement strand
CACACACCCCACACACACACCCCCACACACACACCCCCACACACACACCCCCCACACACACCCCCCACACACCCCACACACACCCCCACACACACCCCCCACACACACCCCCACACACACCCCCCCCCACCCCCACACACACCCCCACACACACACCCCCACACACACACCCCCACACACACACCCCCCACACACCCCCACACACACCCCCACACACCCCCACACACACACCCCCCCACACACACCCCCCACACACACCCCCACACACACACACCCCCCACACACACCCCCACACACACCCCCACACCCCACACACACGCACGCACACACGCACGCACGCACACACGCACGCACACGCACACACGCACACGCACACACGCACACGCACACGCACACGCACACACGCACACGGCCTTTCTACCAACTAACCACAAAACATGAAATGGCCAGACAAATGTAATGAATCTCAAGCATGATTTAAAATGGATGGTGGTCAAAGAAGAGGAAGGCAGTAACTGATGTCAATAAACACCACCTGACCAAATACCGGAAAGTCACCAGTGTAAATAAATAAATAAATAATGCATCTGCTTTGCTACATGTTGCAGGGACTCAGTTTAGGTAAAATGGAGGACGTGGTTAAACATAATTTGTTTACAGGTTTTTAAATGTTAAATATGTTCCTCATTGTAAAGATAACAAACGTGTATCTGCACAAAGCATGTAAGTACTCCCTTATGAGAGTCGAATCTAAACTAAACTAAACCTGAAATTCTGCATCCAACCCACACATATTCCGGATATGTGGCCCAACCCCACACATGACACCAACGTGGAACAATTAATGATCCAGAGAAACACAATGATTCTTACTCTCAGATGTAGAGGGAGAACCTCATAGATAACATGTGTAGACGGAGAACCTCATAGATAACATGTGTAGACGGAGAACCTCATAGATAACATGTGTAGACGGAGAACCTCATAGATAACATGTGTAGACGGAGAACCTCATAGATAACATGTGTAGACGGAGAACCTCATAGATAACATGTGTAGACGGAGAACCTCATAGATAACATGTGTAGACGGAGAACCTCATAGATAACATGTGTAGACGGAGAACCTCATAGATAACATGTGTAGACGGAGAACCTCATAGATAACATGTGTAGACGGAGAACCTCATAGATAACATGTGTAGACGGAGAACCTCATAGATAACATGTGTAGAGGGAGAACCTCATAGATAACATGTGTAGACGGAGAACCTCATAGATAACATGTGTAGACGGAGAACCTCATAGATAACATGTGTAGAGGGAGAACCTCATAGATAACATGTGTAGACGGAGAACCTCATAGATAACATGTGTAGACGGAGAACCTCATAGATAACATGTGTAGAGGGAGAACCTCATAGATAACATGTGTAGAGGGAGAACCTCATAGATAACATGTGTAGACGGAGAACCTCATAGATAACATGTGTAGAGGGAGAACCTCATAGATAACATGTGTAGACGGAGAACCTCATAGATAACATGTGTAGACGGAGAACCTCATAGATAACATGTGTAGAGGGAGAACCTCATAGATAACATGTTTATAATCAGTGTTGAGGAAATACGGGACAAATATCAGAAGCCTCTGAGGGGCAAAGTTTCCATTTTGCCTTGATATGGGCGTTACACAGAATCAGGAAATAGCAGACATTTCAGATTGAGACTATTTCCAACACTATATTCTGTCTAAACCTTCTGCATTCGTTTAACTGTTCTATTGCTTATTCCTACCCATCAATACCAATAAGTTGTTTTAGAAGCTATTTTTGTGCTAGTTATTTAATGTTCTTGTACATTCCAAATGTTCACGAACTAAACAACCTTGAGTCAAGTCGAATAAGGTTTTAGATAAATATGGAACCCATTTCTGACACATCCATAGACAACGCCATTAATATAGGTTATAATATCAGCATTAATAACATTATTATATTAATTAACTGCTATAAATGGGCCACATAATGAACCTGAGAACCAGCTAAAGTTTCTTACCTTTGTGAATGATTGAGCAGCTGCTTCACTCCTTAAGGTAAGTCGTTATTAAACGCGGATCTGTTAAAGGTCTTTAACTGTGTTTATGGTGGGTTTGTGTTTTTGCGGATGGTGGTTGGTACTTACTGATATAGACCAATTATCACCCTACGTCACATCGACGTCACGCATGTTCAACTGCGCATGTCGGTTGCAAAAGACGACAAGAAACATTTCAAAACGCTATGTTGAAAGAATCAACTTTATTGGAAATTGGTTCTTGTATTGTTTCTTAATAGCAAATTAAAAAAAAAAAAAACTTGGAAATGTCGATCATTAGCATTGGAGCTCCCCAATCAAGTGATGGTAGAACTCCTAAACATTTGAGTCAAGGCCTTATGAAATGGTGCAGATATATACGCAACAGTGACATCTGCTGTTTGAAAATAAATATCAGCTCTTTAATGTTCAAACAAATTGATTTTAACATTCGTCTGGAAAATTCTTTGTGGCACAATCGTTTGTTCCAGGGTTTAGACGAATGACCAAAATGAGCCAAAAACTATTGATGACTCTGACACTCAATTTCCACCTAACACAATTGTACATCCATTGATCAGTTGATCCATAGCATCTTGCAGGCTTATGGAGATGTGTTGTATATGGAGATGGAGATGTGTTGCTACAGGTACGACAGCAGGTACGACAGCAGGTACGACAGCAGGTACGACAGCAGGTACGACAGCAGGTACGACAGCAGGTACGACAGCAGGTACGACAGCAGGTACGACAGCAGGTACGACAGCAGGTACGACAGCAGGTACGACAGCAGGTACGACAGCAGGTACGACAGCAGGTACGACAGCTCTGACCACAAAGCTATCAACCATCCCACCTAGAGCACAGTGTACATCTTATGAAATTAGCTCATCTGTAAATGCATCTATAGAACAGGCAATATGTGTGAGGAACGCCTTAAGGGAACATTCACTAAATATTTAAAGTGTGTGCACTGGAATCTAGGCTAGGTCACAAATGTAAGCTAACTGAGTGTGGGAGTTGGTTAATGTTTGTTTATGGTGTTTGTTTCCATGAGATATTTGTCAGTTGTTTGTGACATGTGTGTGTTTAGTTTAGATCTGTGTGAATGATCAATGTGTGTACAAAGTAGGAGTATTGACGGTTTGGTTTCTATGGAGACATACTTGTGTTCTCTTAATCCACCCTGTGCACGTATACCATGGGTTCCCAAACTGGATCATGGTTTGGTCTACAATAGTGACATGGTCACACGGTTCTGGAGGCACACGGTTCTGTAGGCATAGCGTTCTGTAGGCACACGGTTCAGGAGGCACACGGTTCTGTACAAATTAGCATAACCAATTAGTCAGCGCAACACAGCTGCCTCCAATTGGGGACAAACGAAGCACAGACACCTAGAAGCTGTACGAGAACCCAGGACAAAGAGAGGCTCCGAGAGTCTGTAAAAAAAACCTTGAGGAACCATACTGCGGGGTGGCCAGTCCAGGTCCTGGCAGAAGATCATCTGAGTACATGACCTTTTTGACCACGTCAATGTTTTTGCGTGATGACATTACAAGCAGGTCAATAAATGCATGTGGGCTGTGACCAGAGTGCGTAAACAAGCTGCATAACCAGGTGTGCAGAAAATAGACAATCAGGTGTAATAACTAGCAGCGTAATAACTCACGGCGTAATAACTCACGGCGTAATAACTCACGGCGTAATAACTAGTGGAGTAATAACTAGCGGCATAACAACTAGCGGCGTAATAACTAGCGGCGTAATAACTAGCGGAGTAATAACTAGCGGCGTAATAACTAGTGGAGTAATAACTAGCGGCATAACAACTAGCGGCGTAATAACTAGCGGAGTAATAACTAGTGGAGAAATAACTAGCGGCGTAATAACTAGCAGCGTAATAACTCACGGCGTAATAACTCACAGCGTAATAACTCACGGCGTAATAACTCACGGCGTAATAACTAGTGGAGTAATAACTAGCGGCATAACAACTAGCGGCGTAATAACTAGCGGCGTAATAACTAGCGGAGTAATAACTAGCGGCGTAATAACTAGCGGCGTAATAACTAGCGGAGTAATAACTAGCGGCGTAATAACTAGTGGAGTAATAACTAGCGGCATAACAACTAGCGGCGTAATAACTAGCGGAGTAATAACTAGTGGAGTAATAACTAGCGGCGTAATAATTAGCGGCGTAATAACTCGCGGCGTAATAACTCTCGGCGTAATAACTAGCGGCGTAATAACTAGCGGCGTAATAACTAGCGGAGTAATAACTAGCGGCATAACAACTAGCGGCGTAATAACTAGCGGCGTAATAACTCGCAGCGTAATATCTCGCGGCGTAATAACTAGCGGAGTAATAACTAGCGGCGTAACAACTAGCGGCGTAATAACTAGCGGAGTAATAACTAGCGGAGTAATAACTAGCGGCGTAATAACTAGCGGCGTAATAACTCGCAGCGTAATATCTCGCGGCGTAATAACTAGCGGAGTAATAACTAGCGGCGTAACAACTAGCGGCGTAATAACTAGCGGAGTAATAACTAGCGGAGTAATAACTAGCGGAGTAATAACTAGCGGCGTAATAACTAGCGGCGTAATAACTCGCGGCGTAATACCTAGCGGAGTAATAACTAGCGGCGTAATAGCTAGCGGAGTAATAACTAGCAGATTCAGATGTTGGATTTTGGACATCGTTTCAGATGTAGGATTTTGGACACCGTTTCAGATGTTGGATTTTGGACACGTTTCAGATGTAGGATCATGGACACCTTTCCTCCTTGAGGAACCTATATTTTGTCAAGCAGCAGCCAATACAGAACACAAGCTCGTTACACAGGGTATAGATCATTTATGTAAGTGTTAGTATGTACATTCAAATCTCTTAAATAGCAGACATAGATTAGAATACACTTGCAAAAAAATACAATATGGAAGATTCACTATTAATGGTTTTCGTAACACTTTTTCATGACAGAGGACACATTAAACGGAGGAACTGGTCAAATAGGAAATGGCTTCTTTTGAGGGAACCGTTCCAAGTCAGGGAAGAATTGGTTGAAACCTATTTTTTTTAAACTTCAGAAAACCCAAAAAATTAACTTCAAATAACAAACAAAGAAAATAACTATTTTCAATATCTTTCTGTGGAGGTTTGACACAAATGCATCAGTTGCAACAGATTTCTTCTGTAAGTCCATTGGAATGACAAACAGTAGAAGAAATGTCACAGTTTTAATTTCAATGACCTGCTAGATAAACCTCCATAACCTTCAATCTCACTCAAAGTATATCTAAACCAACTGAGTACCACGGATATTCAGTTTAGTGGCAGTTTCAGCAACTATTTTCAGTTAACGAATGAACTACAAAAAAAAATATCTTGTGTTGAAGATGCCACAAAAGGCTCTGTAGACATCAGAGACAACCATCTCTAAATTTCCAATCTCTTGTAGTCAGATGCCTAATTTTAAGTAAACACATTATTGTGGATCATACAATCTCCAAACCAATCAGTGCTTCTAATTTGTTAAAAGGTTCTAGCATTATTGAAATAACAAATAAAAATGACAAATTACAAAACATTGTAACCAAACAAGTCCTCGTGAACCATTTTGGAAAGTATTTAGTATTGTAACTGTTTCCATATTAATATTGGCCAGTGTCAACAAGCCATTCTGTCATTCCCATCATGCAGCAGCTATTGGACAGGAAACAGCCTGAGGCCATATATATATATATATATAGTCTAGCATATTATATATATATATATAGTCTAGCATATTATATATATATATATATAGTCTAGCATATTATATATATATAGTCTAGCATATTATACGGCAGTCCCTTTATCCATCACATTTTACACACTTATTTTGGTACAGTTTTGGATAATAACAGATCATTAAACAGTAGTTTACATTCAAGTAAACGATTTGTCCGGCCAATTCATAATATTTTCATGGATTTAATTCAGTCTGATAAGCTAGATGACTTATGAGAAGAAAAAAATGTCCCCTTTGATTTAAGATTTTTTATAAAAGCAGAGCCCCATGAAAGCGTGCTACATTAAACAACACAAAAACATTCATTAAAATCAACAAAAACAAACGAAATGGTTAAAAGTGGTGAGAAATGAACATGTGGAACCTGCATTTTTTCGCTCTCTTAATTAATCCCCCCACACCACCAACTTTGTCCCTTCTATTTCGGCACTATTTACTCGAGATACATTTTATTGACATAAGTCCAACTGTGTACTAATTAAGTCTGACTAATTACCTCAGTGCAGTGTTAGTGTATAATATTGTCCCCTTCGGGACCATCAAACAAGTTAATCTATGAATCATGTAGAGTTTTGTCCCACAGTGTTCAGTGTTGCAATATCAGCGGGTCAGTGCAACACTAAATAAATAGTTATACACAACTGGAAATCCTAAATAATACTGCTCACGATCACATAGAAATTCCATAAATCAGCAGACTATAGAAGCCTAGTAAAATGCCTCTAGAAAACCTGCAAAATGACAGAACAAATGTCCATTGCTTATGGACTGCAAGTACGACTGTACAGTATTTGTGGAATGCTTGTAGAACGCCAGAACAATGGTTCCACATAATTGTGTACATGCTTGTAGAACGCCAGAACAATGGTTCCACATAATTGTGTACATGCTTGTAGAACGCTCGTAAAACAGTGCTTGAACGCTTGTGGAAAAGCTCAGAAAACTCCTTGTATCTCTGTGGACTTTAAAATATCAAATGTATCTGTAAGAGTTCCTTTCAAGCAGCCTTCTCTAATATCACAAGCTCAGATTATTACATCCTTAGTGATAAAAGTAGTTTTTCTTACACACACACACACACACACACACAAGTACTACGGACATTAAACGTGTGTTATGCCATGTTGACGAAGGGTTCTGTGACATATAACTTCTATCCAGACATTATTAACATCTTGTTAATCATCCAAACTTGAGTCATATATTAAAGACTCCCTGCCAGCTTTTGTCCACCTGGGCGAGTGACAGCTATCTAACTAGAATGAATGAGTTTATGCATATTCAACATTCCATCTCTATCCACTTTTAACTTAAATGGGAATGAGGGGGTACAGAGGGGAATCAAACGACAACCCGTACTAAGAAATCACAACACATAAATAAAATAAAAACGTGTTGACATTAATGAATAAATAAATAAATGCTTTCAATGAGAGCAATATAAAACCCCAAAATGGCATTTACTCAAATGCTGTTCTGAACTGAGTACCGCATGCCTCTCCTCTTAAAGGAGAAAGGGGGAAGAGAGATATCTGATGAAGGTAGAGAAGGCAGAACGAATCAAGTGCATGTCCCACTGTCCCAGAATCAGACCCACTCAGTCGATCCAGGATGGATCTAGTTGATCAATAAGCAATCCCAGAATCAGACCCACTCAGTCGATCCAGGATGGATCCAGTTGATCAATAAGCAATCCCAGAATCAGACCCACTCAGTCGATCCAGGATGGATCCAGTTGATCAATAAGCAATCCCAGAATCAGACCCACTCAGTCGATCCAGGATGGATCCAGTTGATCAATAAGCAATCCCAGAATCAGACCCACTCAGTCGATCCAGGATGGATCCAGTTGATCAATAAGCAATCCCAGAATCAGACCCACTCAGTCGATCCAGGATGGATCCAGTTGATCAATAAGCAATCCCAGAATCAGACCCACTCAGTCGATCCAGGATGGATCCAGTTGATCAATAAGCAATCCCAGAATCAGACCCACTCAGTCGATCCAGGATGGATCCAGTTGATCAATAAGCAATCCCAGAATCAGACCCACTCAGTCGATCCAGGATGGATCCAGTTGATCAATAAGCAATCCCAGAATCAGACCCACTCAGTCGATCCAGGATGGATCCAGTTGATCAATAAGCAATCCCAGAATCAGACCCACTCAGTCGATCCAGGATGGATCCAGTTGATCAATAAGCAATCCCAGAATCAGACCCACTCAGTCGATCCAGGATGGATCCAGTTGATCAATAAGCAATCCCAGAATCAGACCCACTCAGTCGATCCAGGATGGATCCAGTTGATCAATAAGCAATCCCAGAATCAGACCCACTCAGTCGATCCAGGATGGATCCAGTTGATCAATAAGCAATCCCAGAATCAGACCCACTCAGTCGATCCAGGATGGATCCAGTTGATCAATAAGCAATCCCAGAATCAGACCCACTCAGTCGATCCAGGATGGATCTAGTTGATCAATAAGCAATCCCAAGTATAAATGCTGGTATTGTTTTCAACCCACTATCTGACGAGCCTAACCTCCATCTGTTCCCAGATAATGATTGACCAAACATTTTCTACATTATCATACATTCCTACATTCTATATCCTCACCTAGAGTAGAACAGTAGTTCATTTTATCTTTCACCAGATGAGTAATTTAAACTCGGTTCTCTCTATCATTATCTATCTGTCAACATGTAATCATTTAGTTTGTTAATTTTTTTATCGCCATATCTAGTTACCTTTTTCTATTTATTTCTCTCACTAATCTCTTCATTTTTCTTTCTATAATTCTATCAGTTTCTCTGCTTTTCCAAGAGTCCATATGACCATAAGGGAACAGTTGTGTGAGGGAGAGGGTGGTACAGTTCTATATCTCCTCTTCTCTGGTTTACAGTGTAGATACAGTGTTTGACGAGGTCAGTTTGTGTCGTCTTCCATTTTGGCTGTTTGTTTTGGCTCCAGTGTCGATGCAAAACAGCACAATACGTCCCTCCCTCCCCCCTTGCCGGCCTGGCTCCCTCCCCCACAGTGATCTCTCCTCCTCTCCTTTATTCGTTCTCTCAGTGTGCGCCGGTCTCTGTGTCTGCTTGGCTGTAGCCGTTAGCTGGAGGTGCTAATGGGTTATTCTTGCCAGAGCAGCTACCTGCTGGAGGGTGGGAGCGGGAGGCCCCTGTGAAAAGGCGGAAGGCGCCCCTGCAGATGAGGGTGAACCAGTAGACCTGTGGGGCCATGAGGCAGAAGGCCCCCAAGTTGCACTGCCAGGGGGCCACCAGGGGCACTGTGTACAGGGGGATGCTGGCATACCTGGAACACAGATGGGTTTAGGATTAATGTAGCAAGCTTATATAACCCTAGTTATTCATGGCGGCCCTCTGCCTATATTCATGTTGAGCACCCTCTGCCTATATTCATGTTGAGCACCTTCTGCCTATATTCATGTAGCGCCCTCTGCCTATATTCATGTAGCGCCCTCTGCCTATATTCATGTAGCGCCCTCTGCCTATATTCATGTAGCGCCCTCTGCCTATATTCATGTAGCACCCTCTGTCTATATTCATGTAGCGCCCTCTGCCTATATTCATGTAGCGCCCTCTGCCTATATCCATGTAGCGCCCTCTGCCTATATTCATGTAGCGCCCTCTGCTTATATTCATGTAGCGCCCTCTGCCTATATTCATGTAGCGCCCTCTGCCTATATTCAAGTAGCGCCCTCTGCCTATATTCATGTAGCGCCCTCTGCCTATATTCATGTAGCAACCTCTGCTATTACGTAGACTTCTACCAGATTCAAGTCAACTTGTCTCATGCTGGCTATCATCAGGAATGTTGGTTTTAACGCTGAATTTGAACTTTGAACCGACTGATTTCATCCAAACAATCTAAAATTAGATAACTAGAAGCTATGTACAAATAAACAAGATAATTTCATAAACTCACATTGAGTGATTATTTACTGACTGGCTGAGTAGATCAGAAGGCCGCAAACACATTGTAACATATTAATACATACTACTACTTATATATTGTAACCTATTAATACATACTAATACTTATATTGTAACATATTAATACATACTAATACTTATATTGTAACCTATTAATACATACTAATACTTATATTGTAACCTATTAATACATACTAATACTTATATTGTAACATATTAATACATACTAATACTTATATTGTAACCTATTAATACATACTAATACTTATATTGTAACCTATTAATACATACTACTACTTATATATTGTAACCTATTAATACATACTAATACTTATATTGTAACCTATTAATACATACTACTACTTATATATTGTAACCTATTAATACATACTAATACTTACATTGTAACATATTAATACATACTACTACTTATATATTGTAACCTATTAATACATACTAATACTTATATTGTAACATATTAATACATACTAATACCTATATATTGTAACCTATTAATACACACTAATACTTATATTGTAACATATTAATACATACTAATACTTATATTGTAACATATTAATACATACTACTACTTATATATTGTAACCTATTAATACATACTAATACTTATATTGTAACATATTAATACATACTAATACTTATGTTGTAACATATTAATACATACTAATACTTATATTGTAACATATTAATACATACTAATACTTATATTGTAACATATTAATACATACTAATACTTATATTGTAACCTATTAATACACACTAACACTTATATTGTAAAATATTAATACACACTAATACTTATATTGTAACATATTAATACACACTAATACTTATATTGTAACATATTAATACATACTAATAATTATATTGTAACCTATTATTACATACACTTATAATAACTTTAGATAAAAGTGCATAGGTAAAGTTGGGAAAAGACAGACAGAAAACCTGACAGACAGTGTCCAGTATGTTACCTGCTATAGGTGTAGTAGAGGTGAGACAGACAGACAGACAGACATGTTACCTGCTATAGGTGTAGTAGAGGTGAGACAGACAGACAGACAGACAGACATGTTACCTGCTATAGGTGTAGTAGAGGTGAGACAGACAGACAGGTATGTTACCTGCTATAGGTGTAGTAGAGGTGAGACAGACAGACAGACAGACAGATATGTTACCTGCTATAGGTGTAGTAGAGGTGAGACAGACAGACAGACAGATATGTTACCTGCTAAAGGTGTAGTAGAGGTGAGACAGACAGACAGACAGATATGTTACCTGCTATAGGTGTAGTAGAGGTGAGACAGACAGACAGACAGACAGACAGACAGATATGTTACCTGCTATAGGTGTAGTAGAGGTGAGACAGACAGACAGACAGACAGACAGACAGATATGTTACCTGCTATAGGTGTAGTAGAGGTAAGGGAAGAGCAGAACCCGGCAAATGAAGAAAGTGACTAGCATTAGAGCACCGTTCACTTTATGGAGGAGAGTGTGCTGCTTCTTATACTGATGGACAGCGAGAAAGATGGGTTAGAGAAGGGGGGAGGAGAGAGAAGGAGGGGTTAGAGAAGGGGGGAGGAGAGAGAAGGAGGGGTTAGAGAAGGGGGAGGAGAGAGAAGGAGGGGTTAGAGAAGGGGGAAGGAGAGAGAAGGAGGGGTGAGGGAAGGGGTAAGAGAGAGAAGGAGGGGTTAGAGAAGCGGGGTAAGAGAGAGTTGGTTAGAGAAGGGGGGAGGAGAGAAGGAGGGGTTAGAGAAGGGGGAGGAGAGAGGAGGGGTTAGAGAGGGAGGGGTTAGAGAAGGGGGGAGGAGAGAGAAGGAGGGGTTAGAGAAGGAGGGGTTAGAGAAGGGGGGTGGAGAGAGAAGGAGGGGTTAGAGAAGGGGGAGGAGAGAAGGAGGGGTTAGAGAAGGGGGTAAGAGAGAGAAGGAGGGGTTAGAGAAGGGGGAGGAGAGAGGAGGAGGGGTTCGAGAAGGAGGGGTTAGAGAAGGGGGGAGGAGAGAGAAGGAGGGGTTAGAGAAGGGGGGAGGAGAGAGGAGGAGGAAATTATTAGAGCTAGCTGAAGGTCAGAACTAGAGAGATGGAGATCAGGTGAATTTGTTAACTCCAAAAATCACAGAAGACAACCGTGTTAACATGAAAGTCGGCAAGTAAGCGCTCTAATATCAGAAAGAAAACATTCTCAAAATGCCACCAGAATAGTAGGAGACATGAAAACAGGATGACAGTGGGAAGGAAGAGAAAGAAACCTGAAAAGAGAAAGAAAGAGCGAAAGTAGATGGAGAGGTGAATGAGTGTGACCTGGATGAGGACCAGAAAGAAAAGGAGAAGAGGTGGATCATCTCCCGTCTCGACTACTGCAACTCCCTTCTGGCTGGTCTCCCAGTGTGCGCCATCAAACCCCTGCAACTCATTCAAAATGCAGCAGCCCGCCTGATCTTCAATCTACCAAAGTTCTCCCACGTCACTCAGCTGTTCCGCACACTACACTGGCTCCCGGTCGAAGCACGCATCCACTACAAAACCATGGTGCTAGCCTATGGGGCAACAAGAGGAACCGCCCCCTCCTACATCCAGTCACTTATCAAGCCGTACACACCCACGCGAGCACTTCGTTCTGCCACCTCAGGCCTCTTGGTAGTGCCATCCCTACGGGAGGGCAACTCTCGATCTGCTCAGTCTAAATTGTTCTCCGTGCTTGCCCCGCAATGGTGGAACAACTCCACTTTGGAGATCAGATCATCGGACTCTCTACCAATCTTCAAAAAACGTCTAAAAACTTTCCTCTTCAAACTGTACCTCCAGTAGCTCCATGAATGGAGCTCCACAACTCTCGCCTGTTCGAAACTTCACTACCGAATCATTCTTCTACGATTATCACCCATTCCTCCTCTCCTAGCACCCCTTCTATCTCTAGCACTTCCCCCTGCACCCACCCAGGAACAATGTACTTATTGCCTTTTTGATGTGTGTTTTAGCTATATGTGAAATGCCTGCACTTATTGTAAGTCGCTCTGGATAAGAGTGTCTGCTAAATGCGCAAAATGTAATGTAAATGGATGAGTGTGACCTGGATGAGGACCAGAAAGAAAAGGAGGAGAGGTGGATGAGTGTTACCTGGATGAGGACTTTCCCCAGACAGACAGACGGGGTGCTGAGTTCAGCCATGAACATAACACCCTGGAAATAATCGCCCTTTCCCTGCCTCCAGAACTGACAGAGAAAAAGGTTGAGAGAGAAAAGAAGAGTGTAGATCATGTTGTGGCTGATACAATACAAATAAAGACGTTCACACAAACCCAAATAAGAAATTATTGTAAATGCATAAAGTTGTAGAAAATACTTATTTTTAGAAAACACCATCCCCTGAAATATATGATAAGACGAAGGCACCTAATGTGAGTTACTGTGTTAAAACGGTATATGAAATGACAGGTCAAATAAATCGAAACATTCACATTCTGTTCCAGGAGTTTCCGCTTTGGTTGTCAATTGCTCCTGTTTCGTTCCTCAAGGTGGCGCCCCAATGTGATTGTGTCTTCATTTTTTATTATTGCGCATTACATTTTGAATTGCTTGAAGATGGTTTTTAATTTGGGCTGGCAGGCTGCTGCTACTAGTTACAGTCTCCTTGGAGACGAAGAGGAAATAAGTAACGGTAAAAGTAAAAAAAAACTCAAATAATCTTAAGGGCTAGTAGTGTGTGCACAGGTGTACTCAAAAGTCCACATTCAATAAACTTTAATGAATAAAATCCAAACGACAATAGTAAAAAAGGGACATTTGGTTATTGGACACATTTTTCCTGTCCCCAATTTTAAAAAGGCGATGTTATTTTGAAAGGTAAAAGATAAGACATTTAGTGTTCACAATTAGGATCAAGATAACATATTTTTAAATGATGTCCACATTTTGATAGCCAAGTCAGAAGTATGCATTTGTTTGTCTCATGATTTGCGTATCCTTTTCCATTCTTTACGTTTCCCTCGTTATGGACAAGACCATGGCAACAAAATTGTCAGACAGTTACCACGGAGACGGGGAAGCAGACAGTCACCATGACGACGTGGTGCAGAACCATGAGGAACTCGCGGCGCAGGTAGCTGGCCACAGCAGAGCCAATTGGCTTAGGCTTGGCAAGGTCCTCCTCGTGCCCTTTGACCTGCAGCTTGTACCAGTAGCACAGGAACATGGCGTAGATGTCATACGCAAAGTAGGGCACGGCAAACAGGATGTAGGTACTGGTCAACCAGTGTCTGGGGGGGAGGAATTGTTACAACACCGTTTAAAACTAATAATATAACATAAAAAATGCCTGCTTCCTTTACAAAATGTCCCACCATATTAACTATTTAAAATTGTTCAAATAAAGTTGTCATCTGTCAAATTGCTAAATTGCTTCAGCAGTCTGGAAACATAATGCTTCATTAATGTGAAGCTTCAGCAGTCTGGATGACAGAGGGTTAAATCCTGGGCGGGTGTGTGATTTAGAGGGATGGGTGATTTGGATGTTAAATGAGCTGGCAGACACATGGGGGCCTTCAAACTTTGACTTGTAAATGAGCGGGGGGGGGCATCCCTGTGTTCCTGGAGTGAGTTTCACATTATGTCATATTGGTCAGGCTGTGTCTGTCTCTGATAATCACCAGATCTGACTGAATCTCATTATAATACCTCATGAGTCTCATTGGATCTCACAGAATGACTGTGTCCCTGGAAATGATACAATCCCACAGGATCTCTGTGTCATAGAATCCCACAGGATCTCTGTGTCATAGAATCCCACAGGATCTCTGTGTAAAATAATTTGCTACACTTTCTAAAATAGTTATGCTGGCTCTGGGACAGACAGAAGTTAATTGGGTTGAAATCCTAATTCGGTTAGTGGAGTCGTGAGGTGGGCAGGGATTGAATGACATGAACACACACACACACACACACGAACACACACACACACACAGCAACTTTACTGCACAATTCTTTTATACTCACTGGTCCTCAATAACATCCTTGCAGGAGGAGGCAATGACATACCCAGCTGAGGAAGCCATAATGGCTTGAACAGATGAGACGAGCCTGTGAAAATAGAGTGAACGTGAGGGTTTAAAACAAATATATGTTCAGAACCAAACAAACCCTGTTCAGAACCAAACAAACCCTGTTCAGAACCAAACAAACCCTGTTCAGAACCAAACAAACCTTGTTCAGAACCAAACAAACCCTGTTCAGAACCAAACAAACCCTGTTCAGAACCAACCAAACCCTGTTCAGACACATTTTTATATAATAATGTAGAATCTTCATTTGATGAACCGTTTTCAGGAGTACAGTGTGTGCATGTGAGTGCGTGTATGTGTGTGTGTGTGTGTGTGTGTGTTTGTACCTGGCTGACACAATAGTGGCATCTCCCTCGCTCCAACCCAGACCATTCTTCAGGCATCTCTTTGACAGTAGAAATAGTCCCGGGAAGAAGATAGAACCGGCAGCAATTATCCTCAGCATGGTCCCAGAGTGTGTGTGTGTGTGAATATTAATAGATGTATACGTGTCTCAATAAGGGCCTAGCACCTGTCCACAAACCACACCGAACGTGGCTAAAAGGCTGACTATAGAATACAATCTCAAAATGACGCTAGCCCAGTCTCAAATTCCAATTAGCTGAAATATTTAAGTGCCTGGTCAATAATGTTTAGCCAGTTTGCTTTGTGTGTGTGTGTGTGTTTGTGTGGTCAAATGCTGTACATGTTATTATTATTTACAAGTCTAAAGGCTAGTTTCGAGAAAGTGCTTGGTAATGAAAATGTCTGTGTTCTGTTTAACATTGATGAAAGAGGTGTCCTTGGAAGAGATTGGGTTACGATAAACCTGTAGGGGTTACGATAAACCTGTAGGGGGCGTGTTGGTTAACTCCCCACACATCCCTCTCACCTCCCAACTCATAACCAGAGGAGGCCAAGGAGGATTTCTGAGAAAGAGAAAAGGACAGAGGGAGAAAGTGTCAGGGTGGAAAATAAATACATACATACATATATGACAAAAGAAGAACAGAATAAGACAGGAGAGAAAGGACAAGACAATTGGGAAGTGAAGGGTTAACCAGAGGCATTCAAAGCATCTCAGTTTCCACACATACACTATTAAATTTCACTATTTAACATCCTACAAAAACAGCCCCCTTATTAAGGGGTAAAGCCTTTTAAAATATAATCCAAATTTGGTCGAACCACTGCTCTGTATCTTACTAATGCAGACCCAACCACTGCTCTGTATCTTACTAATGCAGACCCAACCACTGCTCTGTATCTTACTAATGCAGACCCAACCACTGCTCTGTATCTTACTAATGCAGACCCAACCACTGCTCTGTATCTTACTAATGCAGACCCAACCACTGCTCTGTATCTTACTAATGCAGACCCAACCACTGCTCTGTGTCGCTGGCTGTACTGGCTGAGCAATTCATGCATTGAGGTTTTCCACTGTCATTGTTCTCTAGGTAAATGTGTGTACCTAGAAGGACTGGAGAGAGACATAATGAGTGGAGGGAGAGACAAACAGAGAGAGAGACAACAGAGATAGACAAATAGGAAGACAGAAGACAAAGAGAAGCACCATCATAAAGAGAACAAAATACAGAGAAAGAGAAATATAGAGACATCTAGGAAGAGAGAAACAAATAGTGAAAGAGTCTGGAAACAAAGTAGATTTAGAAAGGGATTAGAAAATTGTAGATTTAGACAGATTGCGGCTGGGAGAAGGAATTAGTGAAAGAAAAACCGAGACATGGATAGAGGAAAATAGAAGAAAAGAAAACCTGGTGACAGTTGACAAAGGAGTACAGTCAGTGCAGATGGGATGTGTTGAGGGGTGGCTGGTGTGTGTGTGTGTGTGTGTGTGTGTGTGTGTGTGTGTGTGTGTGTGTGTGTGTGTGTGTGTGTGTGTGTGTGTGTGTGCGCGTGCGTGTGTGCGTGTGTGTGTGTGCAGGGGGGGTCAGGGAGTTCGGGGCGGGGACCTCTATTGTTTCATGCTCTGCACCGGACCTTAGGAAGAGATGATACATCACCAGCACAACAGGTCCATTACATAACCAACAAATGGACGCACCTGCATGTGCTTGGCATATAAGATGCTCTGGGCACAATATCGACACTTTCTCATTGATCTTGGCTGGCTGTGTTTTGTTCAACACATCAGTGAATATCTGACTATAGGCAGGCGGCCTGGCAGCAATATAGCGAACGGAGAATAACATATCTGCGCAGTCCCTCATGACACGAAACAAACTCACGTTTCTATCCTGCTAATTTAGTATAAAACCACTGGATTACTACTCAAACACCAGCAAGCAGCCCGGCCAGCAACGAGCCAGACTAGTGACAGAAATACGCAATGCGCGTAAATCCCCTATTTCATAAATAACAGGACGGGTGTATTTAAATAAGAACTTATTCCAGAGGTATCATGGCCCATTAACAAACAGCACGGTATTAAGTGCTTTGTTTTATCTGCATACTATAACCGTTACCATAATTGTTGCAACTGTATCTGTATAGTAGTTTAAGTGCCCTAAACCGGGCAAAACAATATAGCAAATTGAGTGTGAAAAGCTACATGTGGGCATATTACAGACGAGGCCTTTTGCTTTAGATGCATTTACCTAAAGTCCAAGTGCAGAGTGATTAAAGCTGACTGGGTGGTAATGCAGAACCCTATAGCAGAACCCTATAGCAGAACCCTATAGCAATAACAGGGTGACTGTCCAGCCTGGCTTCAGATTGACAGACACACGCGCGCACACACACACACACACACACACACACACACACACACACACACACACACACACACACACACACACACACACACACACACACACACACACACACACACACACACACACACACACACACACACACACACACACACACACACACACACACACACACACACACACACACACACACACACACACACACACACAGACACACACCAGTTATTATGGATACATTGAATGCTGAGAATAAACAGCAGTTAGGATATGAGATAATATCAGTATATATTTACATGAAGCTGGTGTCCCGTTCGGTCCTGTTCAGCTCAGGAGGACCTCAGTGTGGTTCTGTCCGGGTGGTAATAATAACAGGCTGCATGTCGCCCAGTGGGCCGCATGTTGGGTTCTCTGACTCCACTATCAGATACCAGAACAATAAAGTATGGTGAAAAAATATGATACCGCGCGTCAGACAGGAGACATGGATGAGTGCGTGTGTTCTCCGTGCGTGCGTGTGTTCTCTGTCGGCTTGCGTGTGTTCTCCGCTTCTGCGTCTGGTCCGAATCACCATCCACACTGGTTCCGGACGTGTTGTCTGTCTCCAAAATCCGCTGCTTTCAAACAATAATATTCATATTTCACATCAAACAATGCTTGTGAAGTTCGTGGGGTTTGTTTTCATTCATATGCGGCGGAACTGCGGGTTCTTTGGGTTCTTCTGTTGGGTCGCATCAGATATCTGCACCGTTATAATAACATGTTATAGGAAATCACAGTTGTGAAGTATAATAAGACCTGTCGCACTGAATCTGTCCTCGTAGAAAACACGATCCTCAATGTCTTCTTTGTCTACTGTCTTTAAAATCCCTCTAGTTCTGCTCGACTGTTCTGTTGTGGATAAAGTGAAGCCTTTAATCCGGATACAATCTGGTTGGTTACCATCTCCTCCCCCTTGGTCCTTGGGCCGGGTAGGTCGGTAGGAGAAGGTATTACGGTAGAGGATTCTCCTATCATATGAATATTACGGTAGAGGAGTCTCCTATCATATGAGTATTACGGTAGAGGGGTCTCCTATCATATGAGTATTACGGTAGAGGAGTCTCCTATCATATGAGTATTACGGTAGAGGAGTCTCCTATCATATGAGTATTACGGTAGAGGAGTCTCCTATCATATGAATATAACGGTAGAGGGGTCTCCTATCATATGAGTATTACGGTAGAGGAGTCTCCTATCATATGAGTATTACGGTAGAGGAGTCTCCTATCATATGAATATTACGGTAGAGGAGTCTCCTATCATATGAATATTACGGTAGAGGGGTCTCCTATCATATGAGTATTACGGTAGAGGAGTCTCCTATCATATATATGAATATAACGGTAGAGGGATCATATGAGTATTACGGTAGAGGAGTCTCCTACGGTAGAGGGTCTCCTATCATATGAGTATTACGGTGAGTATTATGGTAGAGGAGTCTCCTATCATATGAGTCTCCTATCATATAGAGGGGATGAATATACGGTAGAGGAGTCTCCTATCATATGAATATTACGGTAGAGGGGTCTCCTATCATATGAGTATTACGGTAGAGGAGTCTCCTATCATATGAGTATTACGGTAGAGGAGTCTCCTATCATATGAGTATTACGGTAGAGGAGTCTCCTATCATATGAGTATTACGGTAGAGGGGTCTCCTATCATATGAATATTACGGTAGAGGAGTCTCCTATCATATGAATATTACGGTAGAGGGGTCTCCTATCATATGAGTTTTACGGTAGAGGAGTCTCCTATCATATGAGTATTACGGTAGAGGAGTCTCCTATCATATGAGTATTACCTGTCCTGTGTCTGTCATCCTGAGACGCACACTTTTGGTTATGCAAAGTATGAATTACCTTATGAAATAAGTATTCCCACATGAAGTGACAACATGAAGAGGCCTACAACAAAGTCATCCTAAGAACGCCTATAACATCTGATATTATGGCTGAACCAGGATCATGAATGTTATTATGTGGAATCTAAGTAAAGCAAATAACACAATACCCCTCTAGACGATTTGAGAGTAGGAGTGTTACATGTGGACTAACATGCAAACCAATCACATTCCACAATGCTGTCACACAACGAAACATTGCACAATTATCTTTCAATTATCATTTTGGCATCCATGTCATTATTCCTCAAGCACGTTTACAGTTTGTAGTTCATAATCCAGCTATTGATTTGTCCAACATCATATATAGTTGACAACCGTACTGTAGACCTATGTTTTGATACGGTTTATTATAAGACATGTAGCGTCAGTTAGGCTTTAATGCTTATTAATAATTAGAACACGTGCTGGATTAAACAGAACAATATTACTTTTAGAGTAACTTCTGGGAAATACATTTTGGCTAGGTGTCAGGCAGACTTTTTTAAAGGTAGTTTTAGACTGTTTATATATGGAGACATTTAAGTTATCAGCATTTTATTCTTACTTTTGAAGTTTAATGTTTAAATCAATAGTGATCCTATAGTATAGCTGAGCAAACTAAATGGTAATTTCACATTCAAGGCCATCTGAAGTTGCATATCTCCAGGTGACTGAGGGCAGCAGAACCGAGGCAGAACCCTTCCCATCTGGGCAACAGACTAATCAGAAGGCTGGTTCGATCAGACCACAAGAATGTTTTCTTCCCAACAGCAGTAGGTCTAATAAATATACCTCAGCACTAATCTGTCCATAACCTGCACACCACATTCTCATTGATTATCCTCTCTGTGCACTATCCAGACGGTTACGATCTCTAAAGGTCATCTGAACTCTAACTAGACATTGTACATTCATATAATGCATAGTATATTTAAATATTTCATATTCTAGCAACGCACGGCCTCTCTTGGTCAAATTGTTTGTATTGTGTAACCTCCAAAGGGCATCTCTATAGGTCATCTGAACTCTAACCAGACATTGTAGATTTGCATAATCAAACAGACTTTGCAAATAAAACACTTTCTGATCTCCAGGCAGATGATATCCAAATCATGCCAGATCAGATGGTATCTAGCAGTGTTTTTGTTGTTTCTCTGAATCAGGTCATCAGAATCCAGTTAACCAAGGCTTAGGAATTTGGACTTAAAATCGCACAACCTTGTGTTGTAATTAATTTACACATTCCCATTAGAAAGATCTGTGATACAAAAGTGATGCTTTTAAGAAGCATTCAGAAGAAAGTCAGAAATAAAACATACAAGTTAAAATGACTGCCTTTTATCAGAGACCATTACTAATGTTTCTGGTTGACAGAATTGTTTTTCAGTCTTTAGAGTAGGGTAGCTAGTAGTTTCAGTGAGTACACTTAACACCTCATCAACCTCTCCTATTCATTCTGCACATTTCATCTCTTCCCCATTGACAACCAATAAGAACCAACACAATAATATTATCCAGGGACTATCCATTTATTCTCTGACTACTTTACAGTCTAGTAATTTTCTTAAGAAATTCAAGTATTTGTTGAAAACACAAGTCAAAAACATTTCCTAAAACGCAATGGCCCCCAAAGAAATCAAATTAAAAAAATCAAATAAAAACAATATGAACATTTTCAAAACAGCAGTATTCAACATTGGTTTCATATTCAGAATCATAATCAACAGAAATATCAACTTATTTTTTTCTGAGAAATATCTAGATTACTGTTGAGTACTCCCTCTCTCTCCTTTACCCGTGAAGTTAGTGAGCGAAGACACAGGTGCCTTCTCTTCCCTAGTTAGTGCACTTCTTCTGACGAGAAACTAAGCAGGCCTGGTGGAAAATGAGTACTCTGGAAACGGGGGCCCTTTTCAAAGTGACCTGGACTTAATCTGAAAAGATCCGGACAGTTGTGACTCCAGAACCTGGCTCCTCTACTAAAACGGTCCAGCGAGAATGTGAAGAGAATGACCTGCTTTGAAAAGCTTATCTGTCAGGAAAGGCTCTTCTGGTGAGAGAAGGTATGTACAGTACACACGGTGGAGAAATGTTTTTCAAAACACTGTGACAATGAGCGCTTCCTATTTGACTAGTGGCCTCCCCGGTCTAACATAGGTTTAATCATGTCTAGCAAACATGGCGAGGTGACGAAACGAGACAGAAGAAATCTGTGAGAAAAAAGGAAAAACAGACCTGCTGATCTTAAGACTTTCTACGAAACACAATATCAAAATTGTGAAACTAACAAAGGAAAGGGAAACAAATATTTTTTTTTTGCTCAAAATGGATCACGTCACAAAAAAATTACTAAAAGAAAACAAAAATACTGAAGAAAACTGTCCTAAAATCACTTTAAATAACACCAGCACAAGCGAGGTCTGTCTGTGGGGACACACCCCTTTACTCTGCATTCAAATCCCCATCGTCTTTTCATATAAATACACACATGCAGCTTTACACAATAGAAACATTCTGGCAAGTCCCCTATGGCCCCCCTAGTCTACACATCCAATAGAAATAGCACCAATAGGAATGACCACTGCCCACAATGGCAATGCCAATTACTACAGTACAGTGTTCAGAAGCCTATCCTCAACTAGCTTCAACGCAGAGAGCTTCAGTGCACAGAGCTTCGTGGTTCCTCTTGGTGAACAAAAAAAGTGAAGCACACTGTCCTTGGTGACGTATTTGTGTGTTTGTAAGATCAGGTGTGCAGTCTTTGCAATGGGACACCTGAGCTGTGAATTACACTTAAAAATCAATGAACTGGTAAAAGGGAAACAAGAGAGAAAAAAGAAATAGAGCAGCATTTCAGTGACATATTCGGATACCTTATCTTCCTGTCGCCAGTCCCTTCATCTGGCGGTCCGAAATAAGAGTGAACGAGAGCATCAGAAGTACAGCGTGATTCACAACAGAGGAATGATATCACATTACAGTACATGGTAGTTCACTTAGGTTCTGTCTCTGCACACATCCATCAGAACATCTCTGGGTTCCCTGTTAAATCCCAACTGTTTTTGAGGTAATTAAATCACTGAAGCAGAAAGAACGCCCGTACCCCTCAAATCCACACACAGCCACACGCAACATACAGTATCTTCAGTGGAATTAGCCAAACACTACACGCATGTACGGCGCACGATTAAATATGTACCCGGCATTAAAACACAATAAATTAAAAATAAACAACGGAAAAGTTTTTAAAATAAAAAAGCGCAGAGGAGAGGCTATTTCTCCTGCCGCGACACAGCATAACGATAAACCGGGTCAATTTGGACCTGGGCCGACTGGGAGGGGATATTAGTGAGTGGCGCCATGCTATGATAGAGGTTGCTTTGAAGAACTGATCTAGATTCAGCTTTAGATTCAAAGCCACAGAAACTCTCTACATCTCTATAATTAGTGGTAAAAGGTAGTCAGTCGTCATGGTGACATCATCAATGTGACATCATCAATGTGACCACCTACTAGTCACACTGAAGTATTGAGTGAGAAATACCCAGAACACACTGCAGTAATGAATGTCATAATATTGCACGTGGCTGGAATGACTTCAAAATGCACAAAGCAGAAAAATCAACATGAATTAGAATAAAAAAAAAAAAAAAAAAAGGCTAATCCTTTGTCTCCATTCTCAAATATTCAGCATAAATTATATATATATTTTTAAAACTCCGTTTCTTTGTCTTGACAATAAACCCTGGAGCACCACACCAACATCTCCTTCCTAGTGAAGGAAATAAGGAATAAGGAAATGAAAAGGATGAATTGACACGAGGAAACTGAGTAGGAGCATTTAAATCTTTCTAATCGTTTTCCTCTTTGACAATTAATCCTTTTCCTTGTCTTGCACCTTTTCTATTCTCTCCATTCAGCAGCACATTTTAGTTCAGCAACAGGGAAATCACATTGGTGTAGCATTGGCATCCACACCAGTTTCCACACAAGCTTTCATAGTTGGGAACTGTAGTTTTCATTGATGGAAAATGTAGTCTTTTTGTACTTATACTAAACTGCGTTTCCAAGACTCCTTTTGCACATGACCACACAACACAATGCTTCATCTCTCCTCCTTCCTGGAAACTTTGGAGGAATGCCATGCAGTGGATCTGAAACGGAACAAGAGGGATAAACAGAAACAGAGTGTGAGAATGAGCTAAGTGTTCTATTTTAAGCATCTGTTTGTTGTGTTCCTCCTGTGGCGTGCTCCCAACCCTAACCCCAACCCCAACCCTAACCCCAACCCTAACCTGATGAAGGTCTTGAAGGCAGCACTCTGGGGGTTGATGCACAGCGGCACTCGCTTCCCCTGCTGGTGCTCTGTTATGAACCGATGGATGAGCTCTGACAACAACAAGACAAGTTAGGGGAATTGCACCAGGGCCATCTGTTTTAATTACAAGCTCAGAGAAGGGGGAGAGGGAGGCGGGGGGAGAGGGGGGGGTCCTACCTTTACCCTGCCAGACAGAAAGCAGGCTGTTGTCATAGCTGTGACTGAAGTTCCGGTCGGCGGGCGGCTCAAAGTCTCTGGTGTAGACACGCCCACTGGGCACCGAATAACAACACTGGCACATGCACGTGTGGTAGCGCAGGCGGCCCTCGTCCAGGTAGGGGTGCGAGAGTGCGTCGCTGCCCGAAATCCGCTTGACCTACGATGCGCGCGCGCACACACACACACACACACACACACACACACACACACACACACACACACACACACACACACACACACACACACACACACACACACACACACACACACACACACACACACACACACACACACACACACACACACACACACACACACACACACACACACACACACACACACACACACACACACACACACACACACACACACACACACACACACACACACACACACACACACACACACAGGGGTAATCATTGTTTAAGCAGCCACCTGACGTCCACAGGGAAATCCATTCAGTAATGTCTGTACGTCTGTACGTCTGTACGTCTGTACTCACAGGATCAAACACCAGCATGCGACACAACAGGTGAACTGCCTCGTGAGTCGCTCCGTCAGACAGCATGTAGAGCACAGACAGTGACGGCTGATAGAGCAGAGGGAGAAACACATTCTTATAAGGTTATTCTATTTAAACTTTATTTTATCAGGGGAGATTAAGAAGAGACCAGGTCTGTTATATGGATGAGCCCTGCACTGACACAAGGTGTTAACAATTATTTAATGAAATACCTTAATAGTACACAAACATTCCTCCATTACCCTTTAAAAGGTCCCAACAGGCACCAATTATGTTAGGGGCTGGAAAACCAAAAGCGGACCTACCAAAGTCAGTGAACATGGAAGGAATGTCTACTGTTAACCATTGATTAGACCGTGTGTGAGGCTTTAATTTCTGTATGTCAACAGAGAAGTCATGTATGGAGGTAAATTATGCCTGAGAGCTTCAAATGCAATCTACGTAACTTCAGAAGACCAACCAACAGTCTGGTATAAACAACGATGATGTGTGTGGATAAAATCACCTCTAGTAACGCAGAATACAGGTTTTCAACACAGAGATTGAAGCATTCATATCGATAATATCCCTCAAAATTAATAACCGCCATGAAAGTCGACTGAACCATTTTCTTTCAGCTAGATAATGTAAGGCTTGACCTATTTCTATATAGAAAGACACATTTTTGTTTCTCAATTTGCTCACAAGTTCATCTTTCATTCCTTTTTTGCAAGCACTTCTCATATTAAAAACAGCATTTCATTCATTCAAAAAGAGTGAAATTGTAATTGCCGTTGTATGTCACCAATTACGATTGTGATTCTACTGGTTTCAGATTAGCGTGATCAGTGAAGTACGGACAAGATCATGTGAAATAGTGATGTTTCAAGAAAAATTGTACATTTTGTTCATGGTCAAGTGCTTTGAGGAAACCTAATTCTGATCTTTAAAAAAATGTTTTGACTAGAAGCACAACATGTTTACCCATCAGATCTGTTTCCAGTGTGGTTATTTATGGCCGGTCAAAACACCAATTATTTCAATTCATTCATTCAGAAATCAAAAATGTGTTGGAATGTAAAGAGACTGTTGGTTACTCAAAACGTACTGGTTTGTGAGGTCCTCGCAGGATGTGGGCTCTGGCCCCCTCACAGGCAGACGCCATGGCAGAAAGAGGAGGGGTTCCCAGCAGGTCAGTGATCAGATCCAACTGAGACAGAAGGGGAGGGAGAGAGATAGAAGAGTGAAGGGAAAAATATGAAGGAGAGAAAACAAACAGGACAGAGAACGAGAGAGAGCAGGGAGACAGGGTAAGTCAGTGGATGAGAACAGAGATCTGACCATTTTAGAAAAAAGATAAATAATTAGATGCCCAAAAATGTGCATTGGCTCCGTATAAGTGTCAGCTGTACAATACAAAGCTCAAGGATTTATCTCCCTGGGTATGTTGCAGAATGTTTCCTATTTCCTTAGAGCATTTCTCTACCTGCTGTATTGGGCTCTGAGCCTGGAACAGGATGCGTCGGCCAAGCAGCTCAGCAAAGATGCAGCCCACAGACCAAACGTCTATAGCTGAGCCATAGTGCCGACTGCCCATCAGCACCTCAGGAGCCCGGTAGTACTGTGTCACCACCTCCTGGGTCATGTGACGAGACGGGTCCGGCTCCTCCACGCGTGCCAGCCCGAAATCACAGATCTGTGTGAGAAGTGGGTTTAGATACGCACAGAAACCCCAGTTATTTATTATTATAAATCAGAAGTTTCAGAATCAGTCTTTCTGTGTTGTCTGTCCAATACACTTGAGTGAGTATCTCTCCTTTGGAGGACATTAAAGTCAAGATTTTTATGGTGTTTTCATTGGAGATCAGGCTTCAAATTCATCCTGTTAGAGAACACACACACATTTCAATACTCTAGATCCATGTCTATTTTTTTCTCAATATTGGTATCAGCTGATATTATGATAAGTGGAAATGGTGTTAAGACACTCTGGAGGTGTTACTGCCATAGCCACTGCACCTAACACACACACACACACACACACACACACACACACACACACACAGACACAGACCTTTAGCAGACAGTTGCTGTTAACCAGCAGGTTTCCAGGTTTGATATCCCGGTGAAGGATCCCAGCAGAATGCAGATACTTCAGCCCTGATAACAGAATCAACATTACATGAACAAACAGACGGTGCCTGACCAGATCCCCTTTATTGTTTACAGTCAATGACAAGATGAATCTTACAATACAGGGCGTTTATGCTGTCAGGAGTCAGATTTGAACACACACGGCAACAGTACATGTGCACCGGAGGCAGCCACAATCTGAACCCGAGTCAGATTTGAACACACACTGCAACAGTACACGTGCACCGGAGGCAGCAACAAACTGAACCCGAGTCAGATTTGAACACACACTGCAACAGTACATGTGCACCGGAGGCAGCCACAATCTGAACCCGAGTCAGATTTGAACACACACTGCAACAGAACAGGACCACTATATGTGTCATTGGATATACCCCCCTCCTGTCCTACTCACCTCTGAGGATCTGGTAGAGGAACACCTTGATGTGGTCAGTAGTGAGAGGTTGTGGAGACACGATGACCTTATGGAGGTCGCTCTGCATTAGCTCAGTGATCACGTAACTACAGTGGGACACAGCCCGGGTCAAGGAAACAACAGTCTATAGCATATAACACGATGACCTTATGGAGGTCGCTCTGCATTAGCTCAGTGATCACGTAACTACAGTGGGACACAGCCCGGGTCAAGGAAACAACAGTCTATAGCAAATAACACGATGACCTTATGGAGGTCGCTCTGCATTAGCTCAGTGATCACGTAACTACAGTCGTTTTAGCTAAATAAAAGTGGTCATCTTGGGTCACAAATTTGGAAAGAAAATATGTCAAAAACTAAACTATGTGGAAGGGGATAGAACTGCAGTTCTGTGAGCCGCTAAATGCCGTTGTAGTAAACCTGAGTACACTTCACTACAGTTCAAGCTGCAGAATACTGTGTTTAATAAAGACTAACACTTGCCTGATGAGCATTTATGAATAAAATAGTGATTCAAGATAGTCTCTGCCATTATGACGTAAACTTGTAAAATAAACAGCACAGTGAGTCACGTTCTTACACAACCAAAGCAAAAGTGCGTACGTGTGTAGATTCCTATGTAAATTCACAAGTTAAGGATACATCTCCTCAAAGCAGTCAATCTGTGGAGGCTGCAGAATGTCCAGCGCCGATAACACCTGAAAAACACACCGTATATATAACCAGAGTATGTGGAATATGGAACAACATGGAATAGGGTACAACGTGGAATATGGTACAACATGGAATAGGGTACAACATGGAATAGGGTACAACATGGAATAGGGTACAACGTGGAATAGGGTACAATGAGGAATATGGTACAATGAGGAATATGGTACAATGTGGAATAGGATTAAACTTCAGTGTGCTGAGCCTGGTTTTGTAGCAACTTCACAGTTGGTTATAGATGTATGGTCTTACGTTGTCATGTTTGAAGAAGCAGAGCATCCTAAGCTCTCTAAAGACCCTCTTACAGGAGACCAAGTTCTGGAAGACATTGGGCATTTTTTTCAGGGCCACCTTCCGCCCGTCCCGAGGGTCTGTCACCGACCTGCGGGGTTAAAGAGGGGTAAGGGTCAGCACATCATGGTGCAGAGATATCCAGACGTCAGAGACACGTTGCAAAAGCTCCTACCAGAATCAATATTGTTATCTAGACTTATTGGAGAATGCACCACTCACCAAACCACACCGAAAGCACCGTAGCCGATAGGGCGGTCCGGTTCCATCTCAGCAGGGCTTGGCACTTCACTGGCGGGGTTACTACGGGGTTGGGGCACAGCTGCCCCGCCACCACTGCTTCCCCCAAGAGATGTAGGGTGTCGAGGCGTTCCTGCTGGGGCCGTGGGTCCAGTGAGACTAGGGGTTGCACAGAGGCCCGTGGAAGTTGCTCCAGTAGATGTGTTGACACAGAAATACTTGTTATGGCCCAACTCGGATCCCGGGAACAGGTTGCCACATACTGTCTGCTGCCGGCCGCTACCATGGAATGCCATTCTATTTCCAAACCCTACCAGAGGAGCTAGTTTTGCTATTGTAACAATAGATTTGAACGTTGCATGTATTAAATAAACATGATCCGAGAGCTTCACTTCAATAGATGGCCTCCGCAGGCATGACTATGGGCAGCTTCCTCGCATGCAGAACATAAAACGGAGAATGGAAACACTGTATGATAATGGCTGGCAGATGTAATAACCAGATCAGGGTTGTTTAGCGAGCTTGTAGACTTCAGCTGCGTAGTCACACGCATTGACATTAGTGAGGTAGATCGATAGGACACGAAAGAAAAAAAGATCTATGAGTTTAAAGTTTAAAACGGTTTAGGTCATAATCATTAAGCGGACAGATATTCGCGAACTACACAAAAGCAAACGTCATGTAGATAATTGGCTAGACGCAATCAATAGAGGACTGGCTTGGGGAAACTATGTTCAATGATAGCCTGGCAAAACATGTTCTACTTATTCTGGCCTAAAATTACGGAATCCCCACCAAGATAGCAATGTGCAATATCAGGGCTAAATTAGTTTATTGCCCACAAAGCTTGTTATCTGGCCGGCAACCTTTGTCTGGTTGATGCTAGCTTACAACTACCTAAGTAAACCGAGTTAGCCCGGATGCTACCCACGTATAACATTAGCCTGGTAGTTAGCCCGGATGCTACCCACGTATAACATTAGCCTGGTTGTTAGTCCGGATGCTACCCACGTATAACATTAGCCTGGTTGTTAGTCCGGATGCTACCCACGTATAACATTAGCCTGGTAGTTAGCCCGGATGCTACCCACGTATAACATTAGCTAGGTAGTTAGCCCGGATGCCTACCCAGCTGTTCCATGACCAGCTAGCCGAGTATTTAGCTAACGTTAGCATGCTCCCGTGACCTATATATTGTTCCGGAGATGAACACTATTTCAGTATGCAAAACGGTTTCAGGAAAGGTCTATCAGAACAACTCAAAAAACGTAAAATGAGTAAAATCACCAGAAAGTCCCCCACCGAAGACAACAGTCAATTTAGCACCGCTAGCTGCATATCGTAAGCTGGGTTGCCAGCTACCGTTAGCTAGTAATCTGCTAACAAGCTAGCCATATTAAAAATAAAAGTGCAGGAAAAATAAAACAAAATGCTATGGGATATATTCCATCGTTCTTCGTCTTCTCATTCATCTGCCGAAAACATCTTCTGACTTCTCCTACTGGAAATAAGCTGTTTGAAATAGTGGGATATTGTGAGTGAGTAGGAGAAATTGACGGATGGATGGATGGATAGATAGATAACTGGCAGAGGAGAGGAGGTTGGGGAGGAGGTGGGAGAGGAGGTGGGGGAGGGTTGGACTACCGGTGTAAACAATACCAATTGAGAGATCAAAAGATCAACCGCTCACAGCACATCTATTCAGGTTATAACACTGGGAAACCTACTTCAAAGTTGTTTTTAACTATGGGCGGTGGCAATAGCAATTGCAAAATAAAATGTACTGTGTATGGATTACTAGTATAGGGTTTTACTTTTTGTAGGTTATAGCTAACATATAAAATACATATACAGTTATGTCAAAGCCTAAATACTACCACTTTAATACAGTGACATTAGGCAACATAAGTTTCACACCAACAGAACAGAACAATCAAATGCACAGTCTCACAAAAACATGGCACAAAAGTACAAATACTTTTCAGATCAATAACTTTGGGAGAATAAAAAATCTGAGCATCCAGAATAATAATAATAACAAATGTATTAGAAAACAAAGAAAAACAAGCATTCAGTGTTCAAATATACAGATAAATTCCACCAATCACACAGTAAAGTTACATGGCAATGACAGGTTTCTGTTGAAAAGGCAACAGTCCATTTTTTGATACAGTTAATATTAAAATAAGTATAACAGCCTAGAACCACAGCTCATACTGTATGATCATATGTAGAATCAATATTTTCAAGAAATAGCGATGAGTTTCTAAGATACCAGATTATGTTTCCTGTGAATGTAAAAGTGCCAAACCGCATCGGAAATCATTCTCTTTTTCTCCGTAGGATTTTATCCCACAAAAATCGGTCCAATTTCATGTTCATCTCTCCGCCTGTGTCCACCATTGGCAGATGATAAAGTGACTCTGTTGAGTAAACAACAACAAGATGTTAAAGCAACAATCACATCCAACCAAAGGAGCCTGCACCACAACCACATTCACTGTTTACTTGATATTTACATATATTTATATGTTGAACTCAACCCATGAAAACATTCACCCCAGATCTTCACTCTCACCTGTCTGGACTGTGCAGTCTCAACAGTCGCCCCTCTCCCCCTCCCCCTGTCTGGCTGCTAGCTGGGAGGTTGGGGGTTGATGCTGGAACAGTCGGTGACCAGCAATCCCACCGTGGAGCTGCCAGACAGGGACACTGTCACAGTGCCCGTATCAGCTGGGCTGCTGCTGGAGCTAGGGCTGGGGACGGCCTGGCCATGGGCGGTGGCATGTGTGCCCATGTGGCCCTGGAACTGGGTTGGCGTCTTGCACTGAATGCCACACAGCTGGCACAGCAGGACGCCGAGACCCCGAGTCCCACCGCTCTCCTTCCACTCCTGGCCGTGGTGTTTCTGGGCGTGGACCCGGAGGTAGGTAAGGGTGGTGAAGCCTGGAGATGAGGGAAAGGGAGGGAGCAATAAGTTATGAGGGCTGAAATCACCAAGTGGTTACAGCACTGGGACAATGACCAAATCTTTAAGCGTTTGAGTTCTTGAGCTAACAATTTCAGTCGTGTCCCCTTGAGCAAGGCACTAAACCCTTATTATTCTGCTAAATGGCTCTGTTTCATAGCCTCTGCTAATTCACTAAAATGTAAAGGAAATAAATAAACATGACTATAAGGAAGACATGGATTATAGGGGAACAATAGAGAAACAAACATCAACTCTAACCCAGGCATTCACCTTTACTTTCACACTGAATCCAACTTACTGCGGTTGCACAGGTGGCAGGCGTGGTGCTGTGATTGGTTGTGGACCCTCATGTGATCAGTGATGTAGGCAGCAGACAAAAGCTTGCCACAGATATGACATGGCACCTTCTCCTCGTGACGAATCAGGTGGGCGCGGAGACGATCCCGCGTGGCGAATGCAGACGTGCAGGTCTATGGTTCACACACAGACAGATTTAGGCATCCTTTGTGGCACACAGACAGATTTAGGCTTCCTTTGTGGCACACAGACAGATTTAGGCTTCCTTTGTGGCACACAGACAGATTTATGCTTCCTTTGTGGCACACAGACAGATTTAGGCTTCCTTAGTGGCACACAGACAGATTTAGGCTTCCTTAGTGGCACACACAGACAGAAAACCATGGACTTTTCTTGGACATTTTGATAGTCTTCTGTTTGGAAGCAGAGAACGTTAATTTATAATCTACTGTACACACAAAATAGCAAGGTATTTGAGAAAGGACAGAATGTTTGTGACAGAGGGAGAGAGAGAGAGAGAGAGAGAGCAAGAGAAAGAAAAAGAGATAAAAAGGTGAAGAGAGAGACATACCGGGCACTTGAAGGGTCTCTCAGTTGAGTGCACCTGTCTGACGTGACTGTTTAGGTGGTCTGGTCTGGAACAGACAGAAAATATACCATTTATATCATTAGAATATTTTGAGGCCTACAGGATTTGTGATTTCCATGAGCTGTACGCAAAAATCTTCCAAGATAAAAACAAAAAAAGGCTTGACATGTTTTGCTCTATGTGTAATTCATCTAGAATTATAGAGATTAATCTAAATTACGGACAAAAAATGTACTTTTCAACGATCTTACCGGGAGAACCCCTTGGCGCAGTGGGGGCAGACGTATGGTTTCTCCACCCCTCCCTGGTGCGAGCGCACATGGTAGCTCATGCGGTCTTTTCTCTTAAAGCGCTGCTGGCAGATGGGGCAGTGGTAGGGCTTCTCGTCTGAGTGGGAGAGCCGGTGGCGATTCAAGTGGTAGACGTCCCGGAAGGCTTTCCCACAGGCTTCACATGCATGGTTCTTCCTCACCTGGTTGGGGATGGGCTGAGGCTGCGGGTTCTGGTTCTAGGTCAGAATAGAAGAACCCCAATGTGTACATGTACTTGTATTCTGTAAGGGAGATTTGGCAGCTGACAATAAAGTAGGCAAACTTGTTCAAATTCACTTGACTCAGTTGACTCACTCATATCAAGTGAATCAAGTGAAGCAAATACAAAATCAGAATGATATTACATTGTGGTTAGTGAACTATCGCCAAGCATGTGTGTGTTGTTAAGAGAGAGATTGAGAAGAACGGTATATGATTCTTAACCAGATAGTTCGACCAAACAACCAACCAACCTGTATCATTGTCCCGGCCACCACAACTGCAGCCTGGAGGACTTGTGGTGTGACCGTGGTGATGGTTGCTGGGGCAATGGACACAGTGACAGATTGGCCCTCCAGGTTCCCGAGGGGTGAGTTTCGGGGGAGAGATTCGGACGGAGGAACAGGGTGAGGGGGCAGAGGAAGGTGGAGCAGGGAGAGGGGGATTGATTGCCTTCCTCCAATCACCCCTCCCTTGCCCGATTCCTCTCTCTCTCTGGCGGCTCTGTCTTTCATTTTGATGCCAGTGTGAACCGACTGATGTCGCCGGAGGTTGTAGTTGTTCTTGAACTGCTTGTTGCATGTGGTGCAGATGTGTGTGGGCCGGCCAGGCTTGGAGACGGTCTTCACTGAAGAAGGGAGGGGAAAGACAGATGAAAAGTTACGTGACAGAAGCTACTTCCTGGTCAGGGGAAGTCAATTAAGACTGTAAACTAAATGCAATGCCAGGATCTGTTGGGTATCACTCAGGGCACCACGCAAAAGTACAGACCCCCTCCTGGGACCAGCGTGCACATCTCTACCATGTCCCCTCTTCATCTGTCTGTCTTTCTATAATTACCACGGTTAACCTCTTCACTTTGTTTTAGACACATGCTCACCAGGTAAAGGCTCTTCACTCAGGGCAGCGGTGTCCACTGTGGATGGGGGAGAGGCTATGTGCTCTGTGGGGGGGCTCTGGGAAGTGCTGGTCATTTCTGGAAGAAGTTCTGATTGGATGCCTGTGTCAGACTGGCTCTGTGAGGGCGCGGCCTGGTGAAACAACAGCAGGAAATGGTTGCTAAGCAACTTGAAATACACATTGTGCAAACTTTTGACCCAATTACTTACCTACACAGGGACCCGCACCATACTCCTCAATCTCCTCATCCCTCTCAAAACCCATTGGACAAGAGAGAACCTCCCTTTTGACCTTCTCTTCCAATGGGTTATGAGAAGGAGACTAGGATTGGTGAGTAAATCCGAAGAACATGCAATTGAAACCATTCCTCAATCACACATTCACACTTGTTCTCATCAGCAGAATAACACCAAACTCAGAATAATACTCACATGGCATTTATTACAACACAGATATGTCTATTCACACACAGAATCATTTGTATCTTTATCTGACAAACACATACATTGACACACACTCCCTTCTCACACACACACACATACAAACTTACCTGAAACAAAAAATTACTCCAAGAAGAATCCATTTTGAAGTATGACTGTGACAGAGACTTTCAGTACAGGATTCAAAACTGTACAGATGTTTTCTGGCTGAGATTCCGTAAAAAAAGCAGATTTGATACCCTCCAGCACCTGCTGTAATGTCTGTAGTCTACCTGTAGTTCCCCTCTGTCGTTACAAAGGTGAATATTTGTGTGTGAAAGTTTAAGTCGTGGTGCATTCTAAATGGACTAAATGATTATTCAAGGTTATGTATAATGTTGAATATACTCAGTTATTCGACAATCATATATTATCTTGAACTAAAATGTTACATGGTGTGAGATGAGAGGATGCAACGTGACACTGTCGAGAACTAAAATGCGACAAAATGGTTGATGCATGCTTTTAATGATGCCTTTATAATGCAATTGTATATACTACGCTAAAAAACGAGTGTCAAAATCATGCAAAAAAAATACGCTATAACACAAAATATAGTATAATTAATAATGATAAGGCATCAGTTGATTGTAAATGCGTGGAGAAAGAGTAATTTATTTTTATAGCTCGGAAAGGCCGAGTCGAATGCGGGAGTCCAAAGCCTCGGTGTTGCGTAAAATCTTGTCCCCAACTAGAAAGCGTCTGTTCGGCCGCAATCCAAAGCTCCGCCTCGGCTTTTCAATCGAGAGGATGACATCTTTCCTTTTTTTTCTATTTCTCTCTCCCTCCCACCCTCGCAGTGTTTCTTCCTTTTCTTTTTTTATCTCTTCTCTCCCCCTCTATCTGTCCCCCGCCGCGGTGTCCCCTGTTTAAAGGGAAAGTATTCCGTGCGTGCACCCTTCTCTCCGTGCGCGTCTCAGCTTCCGTCGCCTGCGCGTCTTTTCGCCCCCGCCAGTTCCAGTTTTGCCGACAGAAATGGCTGTTTTATAACCATCTTAGTATGATAATGCAGCACTATTGTATATATTCACTGCCCAGCACCAATAAGGCAATATATAAAAACACCCTCACGATCAGACAATCCTGACCCAATCGACTGACATCATTGTCCCTATAAACCATCAATATTATTTAGCGACCCTATACTCGCCCCTACAAATGGAACATCCATATTTGGTAAGTGGATGGGTCGCTGGTCAACCCCCCCACCGGACGATACAATTATATGAACATTTCTCCTATTGTTCATTTATTATTACCATTTACCATATTTTTGATTAACTATTACTTTCCCTTTGATCAAATAAAGGTAAGGCAACGGGTAGGCTGCCAGATAATCCAACCATTCAACGGGACGTTTTGTATCTCCAGCCCTAATTGGACTGGAGCCCCATAGGGGGCGCTCTGCTCCTATTGATTTTTACCAGCTGCACTGGTGCAGCTCAGCAAGAGAATTTTGAATGTACGCATTTAGATGCAGAAGCACGTACACTACCTTTAAAAAGTTGTTTAAGATCAATTGCTTCCATTAAAATTCAAAAAATACAGTTCACAACTTCCACAACTTCTTTCCTTGCAAAGGCTGTTCGAACATTGTGTGGCCTTTAGTTACATATACAGTAGATATGATAAGTCTACACACCCCTGTTAGGATGCCAGGTTTTTGTGATGTGAACAAATGAGACAAAGATAAAATCATGTCAGAACTTTTTCTACCTTTAATGTGTCTTATAACGTCAACAATTAAATCGCAAAAACAAACTGTAAACTTTGAGGGAGAAAAATAATAAACATACAAAAACCTGGTTGCATAAATGTGCACACCCTCACAATTAACCAATCATCGATGTCAGGTAAACCCCACCAAATAACTTCATTGTTGTTAATTTAATCAATCAAATGTATTTAATAAAGCCCTTTTCACAACAAAGTTGTCAGAAAGTGCTTTTACGAACACCAAGCCTGAACCGGACAGAGCACACATAAACAAGTTTCATTTTGTAGACTCACACACTCTGGCATTCTGCACATTGACCCATTTGTGGAAAAGCCTTTAAACAATATTTGTTGAGATGCACCTGTAATAGGACACAGAGAGAAAAATAGAGATCAGTGATTGGAAGTCAAAGAAAAGGGAAGGGCATGAAGCACGTATGTGACACCGGAAAACAATTACCGACACACATACCTTCTCTATTACCCTTAGGTATGAGACAGTACACACAGTTCTTTAGTAGTTTATAGGATGGACAGCTGGTGGACTTTGTGTGCTGTGGTTGTAGCAGTGACCTGTATGACCAAAGGTAAGGGGAAAAGACTGTCTCAACTGAGACTATCTATTGTTTTTAAGGTATAAGTACCAGTCCACTTTCAGTCGCTTTATAGAATTAGTGAAATCTAAGTTAATATTCTTCATAAAGAACTACATTTTTTTAAAGGTAATTATTTCAGCGTTCAGACTGACAAATGTTTTCAGATTTCTGAGGATTTAGTCGTCATATATATATTTATTTCATATATTTATATGTTCATTTCATGCACTGTCCCAACTAAGATTGCTATTACAAATGGTGTTTTATAATTTGTTTTCCACAATCAAAGATTCTCACTGAAACTGTTCTATTCAACTAACATGTTTTATTTATTCTTACACAACAACAGAGAGGCTAGTTTAGAACATCCTGCATAACTCATTCATTTGTCAGTTTCGACACACAGTGATTTGGTAAATACATGCTTGAATTTCAGTAAGGCAGGAAAAACCAGTTTGCTCCCGTGCCTTGAGTAGGAACAGACCTTATAATGACAACATAAGTTGTGTATCCATTACCGTTCAAAACATTTTCCACGGACACGTACATGAAATAAGTTCTAATAGCTAAATTATAAGAATTGAAATTCACAAAGTTATAATTCAAATAATTCAATATTCAAACATTGCTTGCTGTCAAAGAATCCTCAATCTGCTCCAATTACAACCTTGCAGATCTTTGGCATTCTGATTCTCAATTTGTTGAGTTAATCTGAATAGATTTCACCCCACGTTGAAGCAGCTCCCACAAGTTAGATTGTCTTAATGGGCATTTCTTACAGAACACATACAGTCAAGCAGCTCCCAGAACAGCTCAAACGGGTTGATATCTGAACAATACAGTTATTGTGATATGGCATGCCACGTCTACACAGCAATAATAATGAAAGGATAATATCAACTATATACAACCGGTTCCAAATTATATTTTACACAGATTTTCCTAAATAGTTGATGCAAATAGAATGAGTATAGTTCATAAACCGTAAGGATATAAATTGACAAACCACCCAATAAAAAAGTTTTTTTTTAATGAAAATGCCCTCTTCCAAATTATTATGCACAACAGAGTTTCAAATTGTTTTGGGGTGTAAAGAACTGAAAATGGTCATTTGTGTGTATATATGTGTGTGTGTGTGTGTGTGTATATGTATGTGTGTGTGTGTGTAGAACTACTGTATGATTCTCCAAGGCATCGCTGCATTTTGGGTGAAACATAAACAGTTAGATTTTTCTGCCACTTTCTATATACCGTTACAGACACATAAAAAAAGAATCAGGATTATATTTCATTTAGTATATGTGCTAACCCCGTAACTGTACACCTTTAATAAAACCAAATCACCTTCTTTCTCCTTAGGTGGCCATGCACAGTTGAATGGTAAGTTGTTTATATCAGCTATCTAGCTATCTATATTCTCCAGTGTGTGGTAATGCTCTGTTTCTCCTCTTTGTATTCTCCAGTGTGTGGTAATGCTCTGTTTCTCCTCTTTGTATTCTCAAGTGTGTGGTAATTCTCAGTTTCTCCTCTTTGTATTCTCCAGTGTGTGGTAATGCTCTGTTTCTGCTCTTTCTATTCTCCAGTGTGTGGTAATGCTCTGTTTCTCCTCCTTGTATTCTTCAGTGTGTGGTAATGCTCTGTTTCTCCTCTTTGTATTCTCCAGTGTGTGGTAATGCTCTGTTTCTCCTCTTTGTATTCTCCAGTGTGTGGTAATGCTCTGTTTCTGCTCTTTGTATTCTCCAGTGTGTGGTAATGCTCTGTTTCTCCTCTTTGTATTCTTCAGTGTGTGGTAATGCTCTGTTTCTCCCCTTTCTATTCTCCAGTGTGTGGTAATGCTCTGTTTCTGCTCTTTGTATTCTCCAGTGTGTGGTAATGCTCTGTTTCTCCTCTTTGTATTCTCCAGTGTGTGGTAATGCTCTGTTTCTCCTCCTTGTATTCTCCAGTGTGTGGTAATGCTCTGTTTCTCCTCTTTGTATTCTCCAGTGTGTGGTAATGCTCTGTTTCTGCTCTTTGTATTCTCCAGTGTGTGGTAATGCTCTGTTTCTCCTCTTTGTATTCTCCAGTGTGTGGTAATGCTCTGTTTCTCCTCTTTGTATTCTCCAGTGTGTGGTAATGCTCTGTTTCTCCTCTTTGTATTCTCCAGTGTGTGGTAATGCTCTGTTTCTCCTCTTTGTATTCTCCAGTGTGTGGTAATGCTCTGTTTCTCCTCTTTGTATTCTCCAGTGTGTGGTAATGCTCCGCTCAACACTAAGATCGTAGGGGGTCAGAATGCGTCTCCAGGGAGCTGGCCATGGCAGGTCAGTCTTCAAAATGCAAACGGACATTTTTGTGGAGGTTCCCTCATCAACAACGGTTGGGTGCTGACTGCTGCTCACTGCTTCCCGAGGTAAGAAAAACAACATCCCAATATGTCCAGTCTACATACAATACAGTTAGCTTCATTTGTAGCGATGGGACTAACTCAGCAGGTTTAGTTTCTGGGAGTCATCATGCGTGAGACATTTGATACGATGTTCACTCTGGAATACGATGTTCACTCTGGAATACGATGTTCACTCTGGAATACGATGTTCACTCTGGAATACGATGTTCACTCTGGAATACGATGTTCACTCTGGAATACGATGCCCTGTTGTGTAATCACTGTTCCCTGATGATCTTCCAATATTCCAGGAAGATTCTGCGTACTCCTTAATTACGCAAAGAACTGGAAGTACTTTTCTTCTTGAAAAATATTGCAATATCTCGTTACACAAGACATCATTTTAGCGTAGTCTTGCCAAAGTCCTGAACTTTCCCTTTTAGAAAAACACCTGCCATGGCAAATCTTAAATCTTCAGTCAAAACAAACAATAGACACACTAAGTGCTTAGATAAGCAGAACCCGCAGGACAGCAAATTCCATTCTACAAGTATGTTAAACAAGGTGACAGTAGCTAGCAAGTGTACAGTGTCTGAAGTTACACATATAGGTGTTTGTGTAAACAGGCAGTTATGACTAGATGACAAAACAATGTGTCTGGAATGTGCCACCTAGTTTGACCATAATAATAACTCCCTTTATTCTCAGTTCCGACCCAACTGGCCTGCTTGTCTACCTGGGCAGACAGAGTCAGCACAGCATTAACGTCAACGAGGTGTCCTCATCGGTCACTAAAATCATCGTCCATCCAAGCTACAACAGTGCAACAAACGACAACGATGTGTGTCTCCTTCAGCTGTCGTCAACTGTCACTTTCACTGACTACATACAGCCGGTCTGTCTGGCTGCAGCTGGCAGCACCTTCTACACTGACACTATAACCTGGGTTACTGGATGGGGTGATATCAGTGTTGGAGGTGAGATTTAATGGTCCTGATGCTGACTTTGTATCGCGAAGACATTCACACAATATATACATTTAGTAATCCCTTAAAATATATCCCACATAAATGTAATTTAACCTTGCAGAAGGTGATACAGTTGTTTATAAAGTGAACCATTCTGTCCGTTTCCCTCCACAGTGCCCCTGACCTCACCTGGTACCCTGCAGGAGGTGAGCGTGCCAGTTGTGGGGAACAGAGAATGTACCTGTCTTTATGCTGGAACGCATACAATTACAAACAACATGCTCTGTGCTGGTCTGCTGGCTGGAGGAAAGGATTCTTGTCAGGTGATACTTTATGACGGCATCTAATTATTAATAATACTTACTTAGTTACATAGCTAAAGTTGCAGACTAGCAGTAGTTTGTAGGGAGCATTTTTGGAGATGTCCTTGAGATGTCAACCAACTAAATATTGCCAGCTCTGATGGCTGAATACACTGGTAACATGTATCACTCTACAGGGAGACTCTGGAGGCCCCATGGTCAGCAAGCAGGGCCAGGTCTGGATCCAGGATGGGGTTGTGAGTTTCGGAGAAGGTTGTGCCCAACCAAATTCTCCAGGAGTGTATGCCAGAGTTTCCCAGTATGAGGACTGGATCAACAGCCTGATTACCACTAATCCTCCTGGCTTCGTCACCTTCTCCTCCAGTGGGACTGACCCTGACCTAAACATCATCTGTGCAGCCCTGTCCAGTGGGACCATGGTCTTCTCGTTTTCCCTCTTCTTCTCCATCTGTCCTCTTCTCTCTCTCTCTCTCTTATCATATTGAATTAGCAGGTGTGTCCCACTTGCCTGAAGATCTGTTCTGGGTTGCTAAATTTAACTTAAATAAATCTAAATAAATACATTTCCCAAATCATGGTTAGGCTGTTAATGGAATACATGTGGAATTACAAGGATTTTATGCAAAAACAAGGACATTTTAAAAAGCAATTGGAACAGTATGCGTCTGTATGCCATGATACATATTTGGTCTCATACACAACTGCTTTCTGCCAACCTTGCTAATGTATGTGCCAATCAAACACACATAATTAAAATACATGACATTTAATATTTTCATATATGTAATACCAACATTTTCCCACCATGTTCTATGCTCAAATTCAAATCAACAGTTATAATATAATTTATAATATAATTTATAATTTTGTAATGTTTAATCTTCATCTATTGTCCAGCTGATTTATGAGATTTTAATGTCATTTTACCTTTTATCTCTTAAGTTGATTATTAGTTACATATTGTTGTTACATTCAGCAAAAAAATATAATTAAATACAAGTTATTTTTTTAACGTATTTCATTAAGTTGTTTGTACAGTATTATTTATTCATCTTGAGGCATATATACTCAGTGTGTAGTCATTCTGTAAATACAGTTGGCGGATATTTTGTCTTTTGACAACAAAGGTACCAACCCCAATAAAAAAAATGCATAAAAACAGAGGGCAGTAATTCACTTAGAGTGCTCAGAACACAGAAAATGTCTTATAGAAGATACTGTAGACTTATAGAAGATACTGTAGACTTATAGAAGATACTGTAGACTTATAGAAGATACTGTAGACTTATAGAAGATACTGTAGACTTATAGAAGATAATTTAGACTTATAGAAGATAATGTAGACTTATAGAAGATACTGTAGACTTATAGAAGATACTGTAGACTTATAGAAGATACTGTAGACTTATAGAAGACACTGTAGACTTATAGAAGATACTGTAGACTTATAGAAGATACTGTAGACTTATAGAAGATACTGTAGACTTATAGAAGATACTGTAGACTTATAGAAGATACTATAGACTTATTGAAGATACTGTAGACTTATAGAAGATACTGTAGACTTATAGAAGATACTGTAGACTTATTGAAGATACTGTAGACTTTGAGAAGATACTGTAGACTTATTGAAGATACTGTAGACTTATAGAAGATACTGTAGACTTATTGAAGATACTGTAGACTTTGAGAAGATACTGTAGACTTATTGAAGACACTGTAGACTTATAGAAGATACTTTAGACTTATAGAAGATACTGTAGACTTATAGAATATACTGTAGACTTATAGAATATACTGTAGACTTATAGAATATACTGTAGACTTATAGAAGATACTGTAGACTTATAGAAGATACTGTAGACTTATAGAAGATACTGTAGACTTATAGAAGATACTGTAGACTTATAGAAGATACTGTAGACTTATAGAAGATACTGTAGACTTATAGAAGATACTTATTGAAGATGTAGACTTATAGAAGATACTATAGACTAGAAGATATAGACTTAAGATACTGTAGACTTATAGAAGATACTGTAGACTTATAGAAGATACTTTAGACTTATAGAAGATACTGTAGACTTATAGAAGATACTGTAGACTTATAGAAGATATACTTTTAGACTTACTTTGAGAAGATAAGATACTGTAGACTAGAAGATACTTTAGACTTATAGAAGATACTGTAGACTTATAGAAGATACTGTAGACTTATAGAATATACTGTAGACTTATATATACCGTAGCCACCTAGGGAGTATGACAAGGCAAACAGAGAAACAGGGAACTTAAATAGGGAAACAGAGAAACGAGGTCTGGTTGGAGCCGGATTGAAGTCGGCGTGACACTATTCATGCAATTTCAAATAAGAATGCTTGGCTTTAGATTATACCAATTTATTTATACATTTTACATAATCTGAGAAATCAGATAATATCACTATACACATTTTTTTTGAAGTACACATTTGATCTGTACATCCTTTTGGAAAACGGGTTCTATGAACTTAGTAAACTTTATTATTATATTTTTAAATCTTGAATAGTGAATCATTCTTATTTTTCATTTGTCCAACTAGAAATATATTGACATTTCTGAACTGCTACAGATCCTCTGGTTGGTGAGGCTTGTTGCTAATCTTCTACTGGAGGAGATCGAACAAGAGGAGGGAGAGAGGGAAGAGTGTGATTCCCATGGAGCAGGCGCCACAGGTGACACTGAGGTCAGAGTCATTCCCACTGGAAGAGAAGGTGATGAATCCTGGCTTGTTCGTGCCGATCTGGCTGTTGATCCAGTGCTGGTATTGGGAAACTCTGGTGTACACTCCGGGAAAGTTTGCTTGGGCACAGTCTTCTCCAAAACATTACAGTTTTTCTCCATTGGTTTGGCTCATTTTTTGAAACAGAAATTACATTCTCAAAACAACATGGACAAACCTCCAAACCACTTGGCAATTGTTCAAAACAGAATTGAATTTCTCATTAATTTCATCAAATTGCAAATGTCTCAGTACATCTTTGCAAATGATTAAGTACAGGTAGCCTACATTCAGCACAATTTCCATGTGAATAGATCTTGTTGATCTAAACTGATTGTTGATTCTCAGTCTAATGGTTTTTCGCTCCAAAACGTGTCAGCGTCATTTCATTATGTAAGTCATCACATGCACAATAGTCTGTTCAATTGTCAAAAGTAGTCAAGAACATAAAACCATGAATACCATATATGAATCCCTTGGATCATTTGGTACATTTACATATTACAGCAATTGATTTATACTATAACTTGACTGAAGGAGGACTGTCACACATCTCAGATGACCAATAAAACAGTATGTTTAGTTAGCTGACAGGTTCTGTCCATGACTGTGAATGCTGCCAAACATGTATGTAAAGAGCTTGACCATGCAGGACCAGTACATCTTCTAAACATGGAGGCACCTGGCCAAGTAAATGAACAAGGGCAACTGCCTGATTGAGGAAGAGGAAGAAGAAAAAGAGGAAGAGGAGTAAGGGTGCGTGGTGGTGGAATAGGGGGAAGAGGCCGAGGAGCATGAAGACACCATGCTGTCCCAGATGAAATTCGGGCCTCAATTATAGACCATGTCATCAACCATGGCCTCACAATGGCGGAGGCAGGTCGCTGAGTCCAGCCTAATGTGTCTCGCTCTACAGTCTGCTCCATCATCCAAACCGTTAGCAGGGAAAACAGGCATTTAGTCAGTCAATGATGGAATTATATGTTTTATAGGACAGGACACTGTGCATAGAGCAAGACATATTTATTTTCACATTTACCTATTTATTTATTTTTGTGTGTGTGTGTGTGTGGAATAGTTTATTTTCCACAGTATTGATGAATCTGTGGCCAGACAGACAGAAGTGTGTGGATGGCCAGGAGGGTGAGGACAGTGACCAGTGACGAATTCTTAGTTGTGAAACTCCAGTTTTACTGTATTTACAGCACTGTAGGCTGCATATAATTTTCAGTGTTTTTTGTTTGTCTTTATAGTCCAGTATATTATGCTGTATACATTTATTTTTACTCTGATGTATGTTACTTTATGTATGAGTGATAAAAGTTACAATTTTTAGCATCATGATTGCAATGTGTGATGGGCGGGGGGGGTACTCTTACCCTAAAATCCTATTTCTAATTGATTTTTCATAAAAGCTAGACTACAAAAAGTACAGTGAAGGACTGGGCTAAGACTGAAAGGTGGACATGAGGGATAATTCAATGGTCCTCTCCCATAGTGACAAAACATCTAAACATTTTGACTTGCAGTGCTTACACAATGCCAAAGGGACAAAGCATTTTGGGGGCACTGACTGGTTAAATGAGAAGGAAATTTAGTTTTGACACATGAGTGAACTGTTTTCGGAGAGGTATGAGGTTTTGCAGGTGAACCATGGTGTTGTGCCGAACCATCCACGTTATTTTGGCAAAAGCACCAAGAGTGTTGAGAACGTCCGGTCTGTTTCAAGAAATGAGCCAAAGCAATTGAGAAGGATCTCTGCCATTTTGGTGGCACTGACTCTTTATCTGGGAAAGGAATTTAGTTTTGAAGCATGAGTGAACAGTTTTGGGAGAGATATGAGCTTTTGCAAGTGAGCTATAGTGTTGTGCTGAACTGTAACACTGAGAATGTAATTTCTGTTTCAAGAAATGAGCCAAACCAATGGAGAAAACTGTATATAGTAGAAATTAATCTCTGCCATGCTTCACCTGACAAGCATCTTTTCCTCCAGCCAGCAGACCAGCACAGATCATGTTGTTGGTGATTGAATGCATTCCAGCATAAAGACAGGAGCACTGCCTGTTTCCTACAATTGGGACCTCCACCTCCTGTAGGGTCCCTGGTGAAGGCAGGGAAACTGAGGGGGCGAAACAGATGGAGAAACAGACGGAGAAACAGACGGAGAAACAGACGGAGAAACAGACAGAGAAACAGACGGATAAACAGATGGAGAAACAGACGGATAAACCGACAGAGAAACAGACAGAGAAACAGACGGATAAACAGATGGAGAAACAGACGGATAAACAGACGGAGAAACAGACAGAGAAACAGACAGAGAAACAGACGGATAAACAGATGGAGAAACAGACGGAGAAACAGACGGAGAAACAGACAGAGAAACAGACAGAGAAACAGACGGATAAACAGATGGAGAAACAGACGGATAAACAGACGGAGAAACAGATGGAGAAACAGATGGAGAAACAGATGGAGAAACAGACTTTATTAATCAATCAGGTACTAGCTGAGAGTAAAACACTGTAACCTTTAAAACATTGACAGCAAAGACAATTGTCCATTAAAAAAAAACAAATGTAATGGATTTAACAAAAGTGTAATCACTCCAGTTATACAGACATATATATATATATATACATACAGTGGGGAAAAAAGTATTTAGTTAGCCACCAATTGTGCAAGTTCTCCCACTTAAAAAGGTGAGAGAGGCCTGTAATTTTCATCATAGGTACACTATGAGAGACGAAATTAGAAAAAAATCCAGAAAATCACATTGTAGAATTTTATGAATTTATTTGCAAATGATGGTGGAAAATATGTATTGTAATTAACTATAAAAATTATCTGTTTGGTAAATAACATGTACATTGCTTGTCCATACTAGGTCAGTATCAGGACCATTAAATCTCACCTCCAGTACTGATATCACCCCATCCAGTAACCCAGCTATGAGTGCCAGTGTAGAAGGTGCTGCCACCTGCAGCCAGACAGACCGGCTGTATGTAGTCAGTGAAAGTGACAGTTGACAACAGCTGAAGGAGACATACATCGTTGTCGTTTGTTGTACTGTTGTAGCTTGGATGGACGATGATTTTAGTGACCGATGAGGACACCTCGTACTGGTTAATGTTGTGCTGACTCTGTCTGCCCAGGTAGACAAGCAGGCCAGTTGGGTCGGAACTGAGAATAAAGGGAGTTGAATTAAATTTTTTTTGTACTTTGACACATTCGCACAATTATTTTAGAGCAATAAATGCACTTATCTGCAGTCACTTTCACATCTTTTTTGATTTAACCAGGTCGGCTTATAGAGAACAAATTATAATTTGCAACAGCAACCTAGCCAAGATGAGGTGAACAAATATGCAGGACAACATCCATTTACAGGATCAATAGAGTCAATATAGAGATTATACCGGATCAAGTAAAGAGTCAATATACAGATAATACAGGATCAAGTAGAGAGTCATTATACAGATAATACAGGATCAAATGGAGAGTCAATATACCGATAATACAGGATCAAGTGGAGAGTCAATATACAGATAATACAGGATCAAGTGGAGAGTCAATATACAGATAATACAGGATCAAATGGAGAGTCAATATACCGATAATACAGGATCAAGTGGAAAGTCAATATACAGATAATACAGGATCAAGTGGAGAGTCAATATACAGATAATACAGGATCAAGTGGAGAGTCAATATACAGATAATACAGGATCAAATGGAGAGTCAATATACCGATAATACAGGATCAAGTGGAGAGTCAATATACAGATAATACAGGATCAAGTGGAGAGTCAATATACAGATAATACAGGATCAAGTGGAGAGTCAATATACAGATAATACAGGATCAAGTGGAGAGTCAATATACCGATAATACAGGATCAAGTGGAGAGTCAATATGCAGATAATACAGGATCAAGTGGAGAGTCAATATACAGATAATACAGGATCAAGTGGAGAGTCAATATACAGAAAATCTCTCACAGACTCTATTCTTTTTCCATTTCAACAGATGTGCTTTACAGTAATTTGAGTACATACATTACCATATTGGTTCCTAAAAATAATCAAATCTGACTTTGATGAAAGTGATAAAAAAAATACATAAAAATTCTTCCTCACTATATTCTGACATTTAACGAATGCAAAAAATATGTTAATATGTATTGATCTAAAACCGGAAATGTTTACTCTGATTTAATATATGACAGTAAAGAAATACAAGTTTTTGTGTTTTTTTCTGAAGTGTATGTAAATATCTGGTTTCAACTGTATATATATTGAAATACATAGAGATGTACGTCGGCAGGGATTTCTCTCACTTGTAGCTCTAATGATCCTCTTAAGGGATCTTTAAACTGCTAACTGAGGGAGTATGTCCTCACTCTAATTTTACTTGTAAGCCTTTTGGGGGTTGGTAGGTGTATACAGATGTATCGATTAGAAATTGGTTTAAACACTTAGGAACAAAAACAACATCGTCAGAGCAGCGTCTACAAATATTCCTTACCTGGGGAAGCAGTGAGCAGCAGTCAGCACCCAACCGTTGTTGATGAGGGAACCTCCACAAAAATGTCCGTTTGCATTATGAAGACTGACCTGCCATGGCCAGCTCCCTGGAGACGCATTCTGACCCCCTACGATCTTAGTGTTGAGCGAAGCATTACCACACACTGGAGAATACAAAGAGGAGAAACAGAGCATTACCACACACTGGAGAATACAAAGAGGAGAAACTGAGCATTACCACACACTGGAGAATACAAAGAGGAGAAACAGAGCATTACCACACACTGGAGAATACAAAGAGGAGAAACAGAGCATTACCACACACTGGAGAATACAAAGAGGAGAAACTGAGCATTACCACACACTGGAGAATACAAAGAGGAGAAACAGAGCATTACCACACACTGGAGAATAAAAGGAGGAGAAACAGAGCATTACCACACACTGAAGAATACAAAGAGCAGAAACAGAGCATTACCACACACTGGAGAATAAAAGGAGGAGAAACAGAGCATTACCACACACTGGAGAATACAAAGAGGAGAAACAGAGCATTACCACACACTGGGGAATACAAAGAGGAGAAACAGAGCATTACCACACACTGGAGAATAAAAGGAGGAGAAACAGAGCATTACCACACACTGGAGAATACAAAGAGCAGAAACAGAGCATTACCACACACTGGAGAATACAAAGAGGAGAAACAGAGCATTACCACACACTGGAGAATAAAAGGAGGAGAAACAGAGCATTACCACACACTGGAGAATACAAGGCGGAGAAACAGAGCATTACCACACACTGGAGAATACAAAGAGGAGAAACAGAGCATTACCACACACTGGAGAATACAAAGAGGAGAAACAGAGCATTACCACACACTGGAGAATACAAAGAGGAGAAACAGAGCATTACCACACACTGGAGAATACAAAGAGGAGAAACAGAGCATTACCACACACTGGAGAATACAAGGAGGAGAAACAGAGCATTACCACACACTGGAGAATACAAAGAGCAGAAACAGAGCATTACCACACACTGGAGAATACAAAGAGGAGAAACGGAGCATTACCACACAATGGAGAATACAAAGAGGAGAAACAGAGCATTACCACACACTGGAGAATACAAAGAGGAGAAACAGAGCATTACCACACACTGAAGAATACAAAGAGCAGAAACAGAGCATTACCACACACTGGGGAATACAAAGAGGAGAAACAGAGCATTACCACACACTGAAGAATACAAAGAGCAGAAACAGAGCATTACCACACACTGGAGAATACAAAGAGGAGAAACAGAGCATTACCACACACTGGAGAATAAAAGGAGGAGAAACAGAGCATTACCACACACTGGAGAATACAAAGAGCAGAAACAGAGCATTACCACACACTGGAGAATAAAAGGAGGAGAAACAGAGCATTACCACACACTGGAGAATACAAAGGGCAGAAACAGAGCATTACCACACACTGGAGAATACAAAGATGAGAAACAGAGCATTACCACACACTGGAGAATAAAAGGAGGAGAAACAGAGCATTACCACACACTGGAGAATAGAAGGCGGAGAAACAGAGCATTACCACACACTGGAGAATACAAAGAGGAGAAACAGAGCATTACCACACACTGGAGAATACAAAGAGGAGAAACAGAGCATTACCACACACTGGAGAATACAAAGAGGAGAAACAGAGCATTACCACACACTGGAGAATACAAGGAGGAGAAACAGAGCATTACCACACACTGGAGAATACAAAGAGCAGAAACAGAGCATTACCACACACTGGAGAATACAGAGAGGAGAAACGGAGCATTACCACACACTGAAGAATACAAAGAGCAGAAACAGAGCATTACAGAACAAACAAACACATCATGATATAAACAGCAACGAGGACGATTACTAGAATGTAATGCAGTAGTATGTCAGAAGAACTACTCACCATTTAACTGTGCATGGCCACCTGAAGAAGAGAATATGGATTGGTTTTATTGTTATTTACAGAAAACAAGGATTAGCTTCTGGCAGAATTAAAAGAAAATTCAAGTAAACTGTTTTTAGGATGCTGCACTAATGTCATGGTTGAAGGAGGACTCAGATGCAGAGCTTCTACTGAACATAATGGTTCTTAATGACAAGGTGACTAGCAGACCGGGCAGCACCACAGGACATCTACATAGGAACAACGACCCACACCGTGTGCTCAAGCAGTCCAGTACAATATGTGTACAATACAATACTATATTGTTGTATTGAATGTTTCTTTACAGCCTTGTTGGCTTGTAGGTTGGGTAACATTTCTTGCTAGCTATTAACTGTTATTAGTTGGTTTGCTAAATCTAGTACATTCTTTTAAAAATGGTTTAAGTTAGAACCAACCAATTACAATTCTTCAAAGCAATTTCATAAGGGACCCAATGTTTTTTTTTATGAAGAACCTTTTGAGCCAATATGTTTTAGAGGACATTTACTGGTGTCAATTGGAACCAACACAGAATGGTTGTAGTCTCACAGCTTTATGGATTAGTGCTGTAAATGACAGTCATTTGGGTTCATGGTATTTATTATATAAAAACAAACACTTGAACAACAAACATAAAAGACTACAGGCTGAATGAAAAACGAATACTGCACATACAAGCGACTTTCAATAAGACAAAACAGTGATAGCATAAAAATCTGACAACACTCACCAGTGACTTAAATCCTAAGCTATAATCACCCTGCTAATCGCTAACCACGCCCAGCTGTGCTCATTCCATCACAACCTAACAGGAAGTAAAACCTTTGCCACCTACCTGCTGTCCTGTGACACATAAACCCTCACCGCTTGTGACATGTTTCTAGTTATTCATGGAATTTTATCACAAACTGTTTTCTATGAGACCTTTTTTAAACTGGTTTTGCAAAGTTCAAGCATCTGCTTATTGAAGAAGCAAAACAATACTGTTTCTAGTGAATTCATGAGTTAATGGGTAAATAGGCAGTCAGTTAGTCACTCAGCAGTCAGTTAGTCACTCAGCAGTCAGTTAGTCAGTCAATCAGTCAGTCAGTCAGCAAGTCAGAGACATCCAGTTGTGCTTTCCGGCAAAGATATATATGCTTCCTTCAATGACGATGTTATTGTAGAACACAATAATGGTCAGAGCGGAATTGAACTCAAGTCTCTCATGATCAAAGTCCATATGAGGTAAATGTGTACGTGCATTAAGGAAACGCGTTCCCCTATAAGCACCAGACACACGTTTGTTGTAGCCCTGAACCAGCTCATTTGAAAGAAGTAGATAAGGCATTGATGATTAGTTAACAAGTTGATTCAGTTCTGGAATACATCTAGTGTTTGAAAAGACTCCCAGGAGAGATTTGTAAAAACAAATGCTGTAAAGAAGCACTGCTGTCCCCTGAATAACTTTCGGTTTACATCAGAGGTTATATGACTGTTAATAGATTACACTCCGAGCCAACAGAAACCTTTGTAGAACCCTTTTTTAGGTGTAGTTCAGGATTTTATTTAAGCATGCGCTATACAACCTTGGTGTTTACAATGTGTGTCATAACTGGAAAACAGATTTTGTTAGAGCATCGTTTGTATAAAAAATACTTCCATAATGATACAGTTTCATTGATTGTCAGCCAGAGGGAGAAATAAATCTCACTAGCTTGTTTATCTAAAACAAAATATACCTACAGAGTTTCCGAGATACCTTACAGATCAACAATAAATAAATGTCTAGTTTTAGAATAGACATGATTGGAGATTGAGGTGGTCAACACCAGGGTTGTGGGTTCAATTCACACGGAAAGGTCAGTAATAAAAATATATGCAGTCACTGCTGTTATTGAAAATCATTCTAAAAGTATCACCCACCTTAAAGAATAAGGTATTAGTGACATGTTGGCAAGTTCAAACCATATATTCTCTTCATCTAGAAGACCATTTGGGAAATAGTTAACCCAGAAAACTACAGTACCTAGGTTAGATTTCTCTAAACGTATTCTAGTGACACACAGTGGATTGCTAGTTATCTTAAGAACCAACAGAGAATTATTAGTAATAATAATGATTTCTTACCATAGATAATGCATGCCAACACTACAACCAATGTACACCTCAGGTCCTTCATAACAGTTACCATTGCTGTGTTTCTGTGTCTCGTCTCATACCTTTGGGTGAATGACGAGGTTGGTACCTGGACTGGTCACTGTCATATCAGGGCGTGACCCTTGTTAAATAATTATGTGTGCATGTTCTACTTTTTCTTGTATTATTCTTGAAGTTGTATTAAACTGTTCTGCTTGAAATATCAATTGATCTGTTAATGAAATAAATGATTTAAAACACATTCCCTATCCACTATTATCTGTGAACATTAGAGCAGCCGGGACAAATTACACCGACAGACAAATGTTTGGACTTTGATTAAGTCCCAGGCAATACGTTATCACTAACCCTCTCGTTTCCTCAATCTTTCTTAATGACTTAATATTATAAAAACATCTACAGTAGCAGTGACACTACACAGTTTTTATTGTATTTCATATGTAATCTATCTGTGGAAGGTCAATAACAATCTGAACTATTGAAATTACAGAAGTTAGATTCATAGATTCGGAATAGGGTGGAGCATTTGTCGTGGAAATTTAGACTTTAATCAGTGATATTGTAGAAAGTACTAGTTAGGATGACAAAAACTGTTGTTTAAAGTGTTTATAAAATGAGATGAGTCAAGTTTTTTCTCTCCAAATTTTTGTTCAACATCATCTTGCTGATACTCCTCTATCTCATCTTCATCATCTCCAGAATCATCTTGCAGGTTCTGTCAGTCTTCCACTCAGTCAGTCTTATCATCATCTTGCTGATACTCATCTATCTCATCTTCATCATCTCCAGAATCATCTTGCAGGTTCTGTCAGTCTTCCACTCAGTCAGTCTTATCACCATCTTCTGTATCCTGTAACTGTTCGTTCTTGTCTTTCTCAGGACCATTCTGTGTAATTTCTTTTATCTTGTCAACTTTTTTGTTCTGCTCAATATCTGCTTCTTTATCCTCTCTCATCTCTTTCTCTCCAACTGGCCTAACTTTATCTTTTACCATGCTTGGATCCTTTTCACTTAGATGTTGCTTCCTGGTCATCTGGAATTATGTGCTTAAAGTTTATCCAAAAAAAGTCACAATAATGCATAAAAAAGAAAATGGGCTATATCACCAATTATTTTTAATTTCCAAAGACACATTAAAAAAACGTATTTTAAGCTCTTTTGCCCCAATATCGTCGAGAAACTCATTCTGCCAATGTTCCTTCTGTTTTAAAGCTAAAATTCGACATCTGTCACCAGGGGGCGCCTCAAGATGGTTTCTTTGCCACCAGATGACAAATACCTGCCCTCGGGTTTTGAATATCTGTTGAGTATCTAATATCAATTATCAAACCAACTTTACCCTTGTAACATTAACAAAGTATGGAATAAACCATTAGTATACAACCAAAGTATACATTACTATATATCATGCAATAGTACTTATTGGATGCACAGTGTCTGGGATTGGAATAACTAGTCTTGAAACGCTTTTAGTGGCAAAGCCCCAGGGACCGATGAGATTCGTCCAGAAATGATAAAAGCTTTGGGTGGGGAAGGGCTGTCTTGGTTGACACGCCTCTTCAACATTGCATGGAAGTCTGGGACAGTGCCAGAGGAGTGGCAGACCGGGGTGGTGGTTCCCCTCTTTAAAAAGGGGGACCAGAGAGCGTGTGCCAATTACAGAGGTATCACACTACTCAGCCTCCCTGGTAAAGTGTACTCCAAAGTGCTGGAAAGGAGGGTTCGGCCAATAGTCGAACCTCAGATTGAAGAGGAACAATGCGGTTTTCGTCCTGGCCGGGGAACCACGGACCAGCTCTTTACTCTCGCAAGGATCCTGGAGGGGGCCTGGGAGTATGCCCATCCAGTCTACATGTGTTTTGTGGATCTGGAGAAGGCGTATGACCGGGTACCCCGGGATATTTTGTGGGAGGTGCTGCGGGAGTATGGGGTGAGGGGGTCTCTTCTCAGGGCCAAACAATCTCTGTACGCTCAAAGCATGAGCTGTGTCCGTGTCCTCGGCAGTAAGTCGGATTCGTTCCAGGTGGGGGTTGGCCTCCGCCAGGGCTGCGCTTTGTCACCAATCCTGTTTGTAATATTCATGGACAGGATATCAAGGCGTAGTCATGGGGGGGAGGGGTTCCCGTTCGGTGGGCTGATGGTCACATCACTGCTTTTTGCGGATGATGTGGTCCTGATGGCCTCATCGGTCGGTAACCTTCAGCACTCACTGGATCGGTTCGCAGCCGAGTGTGAAGCGGCTGGGATGAGGGTTAGCACCTCTAAATCTGAGGCCATGACTCTCAGCAGGAAACAGGTGGAGTGCCTACTCCGGGTAGGGAATGAGTCCTTACTCCAAGTGAAGGAGTTCAAGTACCTCGGGGTCTTGTTCGCGAGTGAGGGAACAATGGAGCGGGAGATTGGTCGGAGGATCGGAGCAGCGGGGGCGGTGTTGCATTCGCTTCACCGCACCGTTGTGACGAAAAGAGAGCTGAGCCGAAAGGCAAAGCTCTCGATCTACCGGTCAATCTTTGTTCCTACCCTCACCTATGGTCATGAAAGCTGGGTCATGACCGAAAGAACGAGATCGCGGGTACAAGCGGCCGAAATGGGTTTTCTCAGAAAGGTGGCTGGCCTCTCCCTTAGGGATAGGGTGAGAAGCTCAGTCATCCGAGAGGAACTCGGAGTTGAGCCGCTGCTCCTTTGCATAGAAAGGAGCCAGTTGAGGTGGTTCGGGCATCTTGTACGAATGCCACCTGGGCGCCTCCCTAGAGAGGTGTTCCAGGCACGTCCAGCTGGGAGGAGACCTCGGGGAAGACCCAGGACTAGGTGGAGAGATTATATCTCCACACTGGCCTGGGAACGCCTCGGGATTCCCCAGTCAGAGCTGGCTAATGTTGCCCGGGAAAGGGAAGTTTGGGGTCCCCTGCTAGAGCTGCTACCCCCGCGACCCGACCACGGATAAGCGGTTGAAGATGAGATGAGATGAGAAACGCTTTAGTCCAATAATGGGAAGATCCTAAAGGAATTATCTGTCCCATATTCCTACAAATGGCAACAGGGATCAAGTTACACTGTGAGTCAGAGTACATAATCTACCTGCTTGCTCTGTGTTTCTACAATAATTAGGTGTGTCTGCTGGTGTACATTTCCATTATGCCTTAGGGTAAATATTTCTTAAAGCAAAGAAAATGTCCCAAACCATAACTGAGGGCGTTTTTTCTTCTCAGTGTTGATGGAGTAGGTTGTTAAAATGTTTTTTAAGCTCTAACCGACTGGGTAGGTATTTATTTTTCTTACTTTTCTGACATTATTGATGAAACATCTGAGCACATAGCATCTTATCTAGATAATGGTGTGGTCCTGTAACTTATTAACTTTCCTCTTATTAACAAAGACCTGTGTTTACATAATGACATTGTGCATTTGTGCCACTTCTGGTACGTGCTGGAACTCAGCGGGACCACGACTTATCTAAAAATAATATTTGTTCTAATTCACTTTTTAACAGTCAATATTTTTGTAATTATCCGTATAAATAATTTGCATGTTTGTATTCATGTTCTCAGGTGTGACGACAGGAAGCAAATGTCCCACCTAATTTCTGTCTGGAACAGTTGGAATACCGATATTTAGAAGTGTCAAACTAATATGGTCTTGGTGTCATTATGAAGTCCACACAGGATTTCTCTGAGTATTTGGACCTTAGTTATCTGTCCACAAATGAGGAATTGGCAATTCGACAGGTGCTTCAGAGAGATGAGAACCTCAAGCAGAGAGAGAATGGACGCATACGGTGAGTTTATTCCTGGTTATTATATTCCTATTGGTGAGTTTATTCCTATTGGTTATTATATTCCTATTGGTTATGTTGAGTCGAAGCTGAACATGAACAGGTGCTCAAATGAGTGATATAGGCCTACACACTTATAGACCGCAAAAATATTCATTGTTTTAAAAAAGAAAATCTTAATAAACACAACTAAATGAATTGTTCAATGCGAATGAATTGTAACATTGTTTCCTGTTGTTCAATGCGAATGCATTTTATTTGCGCAGATTTGGCAATAAAGAAGATTTTGTAGTTTTAGGGTAGTCTACAATGCCTTGAATTTCAAATACAGAAAGCTAAAAAATAACTGAATTGCGTGAATTATAAGTCTCAGTGTTAAGTAGGTCTACACCCCTCTAATCAAAGCACACCAATAGTGTTCCTTGTGTTAAGTAGGTCTACACCCCTCTAATCAAAGCACACCAATAGTGTTCCTTGTGTTAAGTAGGTCTACACCCCTCTAATCAAAGCACACCAATAGTGTTCCTTGTGTGGTCTACTCTATCAGTGGACTTTATTGTGAAACCTGCACCCAGTCACACACTCAAATATTCAAGGGCTGTCAAAACCCAATTTCCCTAGTTGTTTATCTGATATATACACAGTACATAAGTTTAATGTCCCACTTTTTGAATCTGCATGCTGGTCTGTTAAACCTCATTAGCCGCTTTCCCCTTTGCATTTCTTCTTGATGCTAGTCGCCTGCACCACTCCACTCCTGACCGTAAGATGCTTAAAGTCATGACCGGGGAGTGGTTTCAAGAGCTCAGGAACCGTCGATACGGACGTCAGTCAGATGTGACAGATGTGGTCAGGTCTTCAATGAAGAAAAGGAAGACAAAAGGTATAGATGTTTGGCTGATTAATATTAATTTAATCAGCAAAATCATTTAAAAAGTGTAACTCTGAATCAATAAAAATGTCTACTTATGTTGGTATTTTCTGACTTTTTTGCTGACATCCTTATTCTAAGACTTCTAATGTCACTATTCTTAGCTCTTAGGAGTGATCCTTCCTGCAATGTTGGACAAACCGATAACGAAGGAGGAGGATATGAGAACAGGTCTCAAGCCAAAACACCAGAGATGTAAGATGCCCCTCAGAAAAGGCTTTTCTGAAACATGAACATATGTAATGCAGAAACTAATATTGCATATTCTTTACCTTTCTTAGAGAACATATCGGTAGTAAGAGGTAATGATTTTCCATGAAATTAATTTGTACTTAATTTATTAGTGTTGTAAAATATGCACTCATTCTAACGGTTGGCCCCTTTATTCTTCCGTATATGTGCATTATATATTATATAGTGTTTATATTTTCTGTCCCTAATCAAATCTATTTTCCATTTCTAGTAAGAAACCATATTCCAGTTTCTTAAACCCAGTTGTTTGTGAAGAGGTTCGTTTAATCGCATTATCGCTCTTGTCATCTCTTTCACTTCAACTAAACAGTTTATTCACAGTAGAACCTCTTTTGTTCTCAGGTTCACCATCTGGGAAGCAGTGTGGATACTGGTGAGTATGAATTGTATCAGCTGTGGAAGGATACACCCAGACAGACAAACATTAAACTATTAAATTGTCCTATTTTCCAGAAAACAACTCGGTTGCTGTTCCTGAAAGGGAACCTGAATTCTACAGGTCTCACGAGGGGTCCGCTAGTCAGAAAATTCCCACAAAACCATTTACATATCCAAAACAACATTTGTCATACTCTGGAACGACTGATACTGCCCACCAATCATTAGACATGAAACCTAGTCAAAGAAATGACACAGCATTTGCTCATGACACTACGTCTTTGCTTGGTCCTACAAACATCTCCAGTACAAACCCTCAAAACAAACCACCAGCTGAATCTCTGGACACCACTGCAACTCTGAAATCCAACAATCCCATGACATCTGGAATAAAGGATGAAGCAGAGAAGAACAGCTCAGTTTTGTCTGCAGATCCCAATGAACAGACACAAGCACGTTTGAAAAGTGGTCTTATTGAAGTCAAGCCAAAAGCCATAAAGGTAGCCATAGAAACAAGCAAACCAATAGTTGTTGTTGAACATTCAGGAAGTGAGCCTTTTGCTATTTCATCTTCAGAGATCCTGGCACAGACATCAAATCCAGAGGTGAACGATACCTCTACAATAACAAATACCGCAAGGATGTCTACTGGTGGTGGGACTCTGACCAGGGCAGAAAAGTCCCAAAACAAGCCTGACATTGAGGTTTTGCGCCCCGATTACTCTCCGAGTATGCCAAGTACAGAGATGAAGTGTCTGAAGGACCAACTGCTAATGGAAAGTGAAGATACTTCTGGGGTGGAAATTGTTAAGATGAACCAAGATGTTTCAACAGAGAGCCAAGATGACCCAAACCTGATGAACCAAGATGTTTTATCGGAGAGCCAAGATGACCCAAACCTGAGGCACCAAGATGTTTCAACAAAGAGCCAAGATGACCCAAACCTGAGTGAAACGGCTTCAGTTGAAGAGGCATACAGTCTGCAAAACCCTGTCCCATCTCTTACCATTAAGGAATCCACAATATTTGAGTGTCAGCAATTCTCACCTAAAACAAATGTTCCTGTAGATCCTTCATTAGTTACTAAACCAGTAAGTCTAGATCTTTCCTCAGAAGAATCTCCTCCAATTGCTGTTCATTTTATTAAAGAAATCGTTGAAACAGACAATCTCTCTGGACCAAATGAGGACCACGAGGAGAGTAAAGAGATGGACATTTTGATCAATAGTAAGGAAGTCCACCCAAAGACTGAAATGTTGGGTGGTGTGATGTGGAAAACGGAGGTTGGTAAAGAAAAGAAACAGGAACGAATCCATTTCTCCGAACAGATGGATGTGAAGCTTTCAGAATCATCGGGAATAGCTGCAGATGAACAGGCTTTAGATGAAGATAAAGTGGGAATATTCAAGGAGACGTATACTCCGAAGACTAAGCGTTCCCTAAATAGAGACATTGGAAAAGTAAACCAGGCAGGGAAATCCCACATTCCTACAATAGTGGTCAACTTATCTGAATCTCCAGAGACAGAGGAAGCTGGTGGTGAGTAAACTATAGCATCAGGTCCGTGTCAAATGTCACACACGCAGAGAATGGCTTTACAGAAGCAATGGTATATGATAACTTGCAGCATTAGCAGAAAACCAGTGAGCGCTTTATCACATAGCAGAGTTTTCATATGACCATTCATCCAGTGAGCGCTTTAGAAAACACATCACACACAACAATATGATTGGGTGGCTGTATTGTTTAGGTACCAATACAGAGACACATTGAAAGCAAAATAATTGTAGTTTTCAAGTTGAGTTGTCGGATTCAGGCTGGGTGTTTGTTAAATCACTTTGTGACAACGTTGTTGTAAAAAGGGCTTTATAAAATACGTTTGATTGGTTGCTGTTCTCACCATGAATTGGCCTATTAAGACATGTTTGTAAGGTCTAGGGGCAACATCATGTTCATAGTTGTGTAGTTTTGACATTTAGAGCCACTGTAGCCTCAGGCTGGAGAAAACAAACGATACGTCTCCAGATCACCTTTAGGGTTTTCTCTTGGGTCTGTCAGGTGTGGTTATAAGACTGGCTAAATAAATACTCTACAATAAAGTGGATAGCCTGCCTTTAGCTATATGATTTGTCAGAACCTGCAGATCTTGTTCAACACACACCAAACAAGTGCAAACACTCATTTTCATCTCCTCCCACTTGACTAGACCTCACTCACCTCACTCACTTCCTGACAAGATTTCACTCACCTCACTCACTTCCTGACTAGATCTCACTCACTTCCTGACTAGATCTCACTCACCTCACTCACTTCCTGACTAGATCTCACTCACTTCCTGACGAAATCTCACTCACCTCACTCACTTCCTGACTAGATCTCACTCACCTCACTCACTTCCTGACTAGATCTCACTCACTTCCTGACGAAATCACCTCACTCACTTCCTGACTAGATCTCACTCACTTCCTGACGAAATCTCACTCACCTCACTCACTTCCTGACTAGATCTCACCCACTTCCTGACTAGATCTCACTCACTTCCTGACTAGATCTCACTCACTTCCTGACTAGATCTCACTCACCTCACTCACTTCCTGACTAGATCTCACTCACTTCCTGACTAGATCTCACTCACCTCACTCACTTCCTGACTAGATCTCACTCACCTCACTCACTTCCTGACTAGATCTCACACACCTCACTCTCTCTACAACAAGCTATATATCCGTTACCTCAACATTGTATATCCTTGTTTAATCAGACCATTCTATGAATGTGTGACAGATGGCACTGACAAAACGCTATATAATTATCTTTATTTTTTTAAGTAAGAAGGTTTTATGTTTTACTCAAATTAATTGTAAACTTTAACATGGAGCTCCATTACTTTCCAGTTTACGAAACCAGGTTGCATATTGTAAACTAAACTAACTTAGCTTTTATAACCTATTCCCCACTCTGGTTTAGAGCCCCCAGCTGTGTTGCAGAAAGCTCAATCTATGGACACTATGGAGGTTAGATGTTCAAATATGTACACAAACATACACTAACCACATATACAGGCCATAGAATAAATACTAGGGGTGTGATGTAACATTACAGCTCACGAGAACAAGCAGATATTTTGACACGGTTTTTATAAATACTTCAATGATGAATCGTTTGACTTGGAAAATAGTATTTTATTTAACTGAATGTTGACAGATGTTTGGAAAATAGACACGATGTTCAATTTTATTTTAACTGAATAATCAATCATTATCTCAAAATGCAGAAACAATTTATTCAGACACACTTTTACACTTTTTAATGTATTTATTCCCTACTTAATTTTATATTATAAATTGTTTCATTATACACAGAAATGTATAAATTGTCATTATAAATTGTAATTGTGTAGTAAAAGACAAATGATTTTAACACTGTAAAAGGATTTGCATATACACATTAAGCACATTTACAGTACATACATTAGCATTATATACAGTACATAGAACTATAGAAGGAAAGTCGTTTTTCTGAATAAAAAGTTGAAGAAAATGATATGAATCGTAAATATGCATGCATTCACTGGCTGATGGCTTTATTGTTCTTGTCTTTAACAACTGTCTTTAGGATGAGGATCTGGAATCAGAGGACGACCGCAGCTCTGTCTCCAGCTACGGATCTGACTTTGTTGCTCGAAGAGGTTATGACTCCAATGCGTTGCCTGTCTCTGGAGTAAGACGTTTTCATTTTATTCAAGCAACGTTGCTATATGTATTTGCTGCTTTTTCAAACATTTTGTAGAATATGGACAGCTACGCATGAGTAACATTGAAGTGTTTTCCTCATGTTCTCAGCGCACTGGTAGTCTATTGAGTGTGTACAGTGAGGCAGGAGACTTCGGCAGTGTGACTGTTCGTGGAGCGGTGGAGTTTTCCCTGAAATACACGGCGGCTGGCGAGCTGATCATTACAGTGGAGCAGTGTCAGGACCTGGCCTACGCTAACACTCGTAAACAACGCACGGATCCGTAAGAATTAGATTAAAACATGTTACATTTACCTCTCATGACCAGAGTCAATGTTAGATGGAATATCTCTGGCCAAATGAACCACCTCTTTCATGGTAAAAAGAACGATGTAGGAAACAAGATAATTATGTGATCAAAATGTATTTTATTTTTGGAATAAGGTATATCAAGACGTATCTCCACCCTGACAAATCACGCAATAGCAAGAGGAAGACCTCGATCAAGAAACGCACCATTAACCCCGTATATGGTGGTGAGACATTGAAAGTAGGTTTCACCGTGGTTTAAGACAGATGTTCACATTTGTGTAAACTCAAATGTTCTGTGATGTCTGAGATTATTGAAAACAAACAGCTTTGACGCTTCATGTTGAGACAGATCAGAAAACCCACAGACATCAAACCTTTTAAATACTATCTATTGGAGTCAGAAATTGTGGTTAAATATTTAAAAACAAATGTCAATGACATATTAAAGGACTGGCTAGATTTTTTAGTTTTTTCTCTTGGTTTTGCGGAATGTTTCCCAGAAGCAATATAATAGGCTACACAGATAAACATTAACACAGATCCCAAAAACACCCAAATAGTTCTCTGAATTGTCTTTGGGTGTGTTCATGAAATAGGATAAACGCAGGCCAATTAAGATAACATTTTATTCTGAGTATCTAAATATTTTTAGGAACTTTCACAGTGACATTATATTTTGTTCCACTAGAATACATTTCTCAAAAATACATAACATTTCTTGCCTTGGTACTTGTGCAGAGCTTGCTCAAGACATTCTCCATGCCACAATTGATATATTGGAAAAAAGCTTTGTTGTGATAAATTATGGAATTTCCCCGAATGTTTAGTATAAAGAACTCTAAGAACTTACAACACTTGTTTAATTCATTTAAGAGGGCCCTTAACCCGTCAATAGCTAATTCAGACCACTAGATGTCACTATACGGCTATAATATACTACTGTGACTAACCTACTATTGATGTATTGTTAGTAGTTAACCTACTATTGTATTATTTAAAATTTGTGATGGACTGAGGGACTTTTAAGCAGTGGTGTTTGTTCAGACACACAGCACCATGTAAGACAATGGGTCTTGTAAAGCCACAGTCAAGGTTTAATTCCCACAGGGGGGCAGTCTAACAACAAATAATAAAGGCTAATGTAATGCAAGTCACTCTGGATATAAAGGCCTGTTAGATTCACTGACCTTCACCCAACTTTTGTAATGGGTTTCACAACTTTTTTATATTACTGCATGGCAATCAGACATCATGGCAATCAGATAACACCCACATTTGCTTTTCAGTCCACTAATAACTTAAATTTTAGAAACAGGAAAATGCTGTTAATGAATCGTATTAGCAGTGTAACCTGCGCATTTAATCATGAGAAGTGATCCATGTTATGTTTGTTTATTCATCTTTGTTCCAGTACAATATGAAGATGGATGAGCTGAAGACCAGAACCCTAAATCTGTCTGTGTGGCACAATGACTTCAGAGGGAGAAATGTATTTCTGGGGCAGGTAGAGATTGACCTGAATATCTGGGATTGGTGGCATGAGAGTCTCTCCTGGTATAACCTACAGCAAAAGGTAAAATATACTTATCTACCTGGTATAACCTACAGCAAAAGGAAAAATACACTTATCTACCTGGTATAACCTACAGCAAAAGGTAAAATACACTTATCTACCTGGTATAACCTACAGCAAAAGGAAAAATACACTTATCTACCTGGTATAACCTACAGCAAAAGGTAAAATACACTTAGCTACCTGGTATAACCTACAGCAAAAGGTAAAATACACTTATCTACCTGGTATAACCTACCGCAAAAGGTAAATACACTTATCTACCTGGTATAACCTACAGCAAAAGGTAAAATACACTTATCTACCTGGTATAACCTACAGCAAAAGGTAAATTACACTTAGTTACCTGGTATAACCTACAGCAAAAGGTAAAATACACTTATCTACCTGGTATAACCTACAGCAAAAGGTAAATACACTTATCTACCTGGTATAACCTACAGGAAAAGGTAAAATACACTTATCTACCTGGTATAACCTACAGCAAAAGGTAAAATACACTTATCTACCTGGTATAACCTACAGCAAAAGGTAAAATACACTTATCTACCTGGTATAACCTACAGCAAAAGGTAAAATACACTTAGCTACCTGGTATAACCTACAGCAAAAGGTAAAATACACTTAGCTACCTGGTATAACCTACAGCAAAAGGTAAATACACTTATCTACCTGGTATAACCTACAGCAAAAGGTAAAATACACTTATCTACCTGGTATAACCTACAGCAAAAGGTAAAATACACTTATCTACCTGGTATAACCTACAGCAAAAGGTAAAATACACTTATCTACCTGGTATAACCTACAGCAAAAGGTAAAATACACTTATCTACCTGGTATAACCTACAGCAAAAGGTAAAATACACTTAGCTACCTGGTATAACCTACAGCAAAAGGTAAAATACACGTATCTACCTGGTATAACCTACAGCAAAAGGTAAAATACACTTAGTTACCTGGTATAACCTACAGCAAAAGGTAAATTACACTTAGTTACCTGGTATAACCTACAGCAAAAGGTAAAATACACTTATCTACCTGGTATAACCTACAGCAAAAGGTAAATACACTTATCTACCTGGTATAACCTACAGCAAAAGCTAAAATACACTTATCTACCTGGAATAACCTACAGCAAAAGGTAAATTACACTTATCTACCTGGTATAACCTACAGCAAAAGGTAAAATACACTTATCTACCTGGTATAACCTACAGCAAAAGGTAAATATACTTATCTACCTGGTATAACCTACAGCAAAAGGTAAAATACACTTATCTACCTGGTATAACCTACAGCAAAAGGAAAAATACACTTATCTACCTGGTATAACCTACAGCAAAAGGTAAAATACACTTATCTACCTGGTATAACCTACAGCAAAAGGTAAAATACACTTATCTACCTGGTATAACCTACAGCAAAAGGTAAAATACACTTATCTACCTGGTATAACCTACAGCAAAAGGAAAAATACACTTATCTACCTGGTATAACCTACAGCAAAAGGTAAAATACACTTAGCTACCTGGTATAACCTACAGCAAAAGGTAAAATACACTTATCTACCTGGTATAACCTACCGCAAAAGGTAAATACACTTATCTACCTGGTATAACCTACAGCAAAAGGTAAAATACACTTATCTACCTGGTATAACCTACAGCAAAAGGTAAAATACACTTATCTACCTGGTATAACCTACAGCAAAAGCTAAAATACACTTAGTTACCTGGAATAACCTACAGCAAAAGGTAAAATACACTTATCTACCTGGTATAACCTACAGCAAAAGGTAAAATACACTTATCTACCTGGTATAACCTACAGCAAAAGGTAAAATACACTTATCTACCTGGTATAACCTACAGCAAAAGGTAAAATACACTTAGTTACCTGGTATAACCTACAGCAAAAGGTAAATTACACTTAGTTACCTGGTATAACCTACAGCAAAAGGTAAAATACACTTATCTACCTGGTATAACCTACAGCAAAAGGTAAATACACTTATCTACCTGGTATAACCTACAGCAAAAGGTAAAATACACTTATCTACCTGGTATAACCTACAGCAAAAGGTAAAATACACTTATCTACCTGGTATAACCTACAGCAAAAGGTAAAATACACTTATCTACCTGGTATAACCTACAGCAAAAGGTAAAATACACTTAGCTACCTGGTATAACCTACAGCAAAAGGTAAAATACACTTAGCTACCTGGTATAACCTACAGCAAAAGGTAAATACACTTATCTACCTGGTATAACCTACAGCAAAAGGTAAAATACACTTATCTACCTGGTATAACCTACAGCAAAAGGTAAAATACACTTAGCTACCTGGTATAACCTACAGCAAAAGGTAAAATACACTTAGCTACCTGGTATAACCTACAGCAAAAGGTAAATACACTTATCTACCTGGTATAACCTACAGCAAAAGGTAAAATACACTTATCTACCTGGTATAACCTACAGCAAAAGGTAAAATACACTTATCTACCTGGTATAACCTACAGCAAAAGGTAAAATACACTTATCTACCTGGTATAACCTACAGCAAAAGGTAAAATACACTTATCTACCTGGTATAACCTACAGCAAAAGGTAAAATACACTTAGCTACCTGGTATAACCTACAGCAAAAGGTAAAATACACGTATCTACCTGGTATAACCTACAGCAAAAGGTAAAATATACTTATCTACCTGGTATAACCTACAGCAAAAGGTAAAATACACTTAGTTACCTGGTATAACCTACAGCAAAAGGTAAATTACACTTAGTTACCTGGTATAACCTACAGCAAAAGGTAAAATACACTTATCTACCTGGTATAACCTATAGCAAAAGGTAAAATACACTTATCTACCTGGTATCACCTACAGCAAAAAGTAAAATACACTTAGTTACCTGGTATAACCTACAGCAAAAGGTAAAATACACTTATCTATCTGGTATAACCTACAGCAAAAGGTAAAATACACTTAGCTACCTGGTATAACCTACAGCAAAAGGTAAAATACACTTATCTACCTGGTATAACCTACAGCAAAAGGTAAAATACACTTATCTACCTGGTATCACCTACAGCAAAAGGTAAAATACACTTATCTACCTGGTATAACCTACAGCAAAAGGTAAAATACACTTATCTACCTGGTATAACCTACAGCAAAAGGTAAAATACACTTATCTACCTGGTATAACCTACAGCAAAAGGTAAAATACACTTAGTTACCTGGAATAACCTACAGCAAAAGGTAAAATACACTTATCTACCTGGTATAACCTACAGCAAAAGCTAAAATACACTTAGTTACCTGGAATAACCTACAGCAAAAGGTAAAATACACTTATCTACCTGGTATAACCTACAGCAAAAGGTAAAATACACTTATCTACCTGGTATAACCTACAGCAAAAGGTAAAATACACTTATCTACCTGGTATAACCTACAGCAAAAGGTAAAATACACTTAGTTACCTGGTATAACCTACAGCAAAAGGTAAATTACACTTAGTTACCTGGTATAACCTACAGCAAAAGGTAAAATACACTTATCTACCTGGTATAACCTACAGCAAAAGGTAAATACACTTATCTACCTGGTATAACCTACAGCAAAAGGTAAAATACACTTATCTACCTGGTATAACCTACAGCAAAAGGTAAAATACACTTAGCTACCTGGTATAACCTACAGCAAAAGGTAAAATACACTTATCTACCTGGTATAACCTACAGCAAAAGGTAAAATACACTTAGCTACCTGGTATAACCTACAGCAAAAGGTAAAATACACTTATCTACCTGGTATAACCTACAGCAAAAGGTAAAATACACTTATCTACCTGGTATAACCTACAGCAAAAGGTAAAATACACTTAGCTACCTGGTATAACCTACAGCAAAAGGTAAATACACTTATCTACCTGGTATAACCTACAGCAAAAGGTAAAATACACTTATCTACCTGGTATAACCTACAGCAAAAGGTAAAATACACTTATCTACCTGGTATAACCTACAGCAAAAGGTAAAATACACTTATCTACCTGGTATAACCTACAGCAAAAGGTAAAATACACTTATCTACCTGGTATAACCTACAGCAAAAGGTAAAATACACTTAGCTACCTGGTATAACCTACAGCAAAAGGTAAAATACACGTATCTACCTGGTATAACCTACAGCAAAAGGTAAAATATACTTATCTACCTGGTATAACCTACAGCAAAAGGTAAAATACACTTAGTTACCTGGTATAACCTACAGCAAAAGGTAAATTACACTTAGTTACCTGGTATAACCTACAGCAAAAGGTAAAATACACTTATCTACCTGGTATAACCTATAGCAAAAGGTAAAATACACTTATCTACCTGGTATCACCTACAGCAAAAGGTAAAATACACTTAGTTACCTGGTATAACCTACAGCAAAAGGTAAAATACACTTATCTATCTGGTATAACCTACAGCAAAAGGTAAAATACACTTAGCTACCTGGTATAACCTACAGCAAAAGGTAAAATACACTTATCTACCTGGTATAACCTACAGCAAAAGGTAAAATACACTTATCTACCTGGTATCACCTACAGCAAAAGGTAAAATACACTTATCTACCTGGTATAACCTACAGCAAAAGGTAAAATACACTTATCTACCTGGTATAACCTACAGCAAAAGGTAAAATACACTTATCTACCTGGTATAACCTACAGCAAAAGGTAAAATACACTTAGTTACCTGGAATAACCTACAGCAAAAGGTAAAATACACTTATCTACCTGGTATAACCTACAGCAAAAGCTAAAATACACTTAGTTACCTGGAATAACCTACAGCAAAAGGTAAAATACACTTATCTACCTGGTATAACCTACAGCAAAAGGTAAAATACACTTATCTACCTGGTATAACCTACAGCAAAAGGTAAAATACACTTATCTACCTGGTATAACCTACAGCAAAAGGTAAAATACACTTAGTTACCTGGTATAACCTACAGCAAAAGGTAAATTACACTTAGTTACCTGGTATAACCTACAGCAAAAGGTAAAATACACTTATCTACCTGGTATAACCTACAGCAAAAGGTAAATACACTTATCTACCTGGTATAACCTACAGCAAAAGGTAAAATACACTTATCTACCTGGTATAACCTACAGCAAAAGGTAAAATACACTTAGCTACCTGGTATAACCTACAGCAAAAGGTAAAATACACTTATCTACCTGGTATAACCTACAGCAAAAGGTAAAATACACTTAGCTACCTGGTATAACCTACAGCAAAAGGTAAAATACACTTATCTACCTGGTATAACCTACAGCAAAAGGTAAAATACACTTATCTACCTGGTATAACCTACAGCAAAAGGTAAAATACACTTAGCTACCTGGTATAACCTACAGCAAAAGGTAAAATACACCTAGCTACCTGGTATAACCTACAGCAAAAGGTAAAATACACTTATCTACCTGGTATAACCTACAGCAAAAGGTAAAATACACTTATCTACCTGGTATAACCTACAGCAAAAGGTAAAATACACTTATCTACCTGGTATAACCTACAGCAAAAGGTAAAATACACTTAGTTACCTGGTATAACCTACAGCAAAAGGTAAATTACACTTAGTTACCTGGTATAACCTACAGCAAAAGGTAAAATACACTTATCTACCTGGTATAACCTACAGCAAAAGGTAAATACACTTATCTACCTGGTATAACCTACAGCAAAAGGTAAAATACACCTAGCTACCTGGTATAACCTACAGCAAAAGGTAAAATACACTTATCTACCTGGTATAACCTACAGCAAAAGGTAAAATACACTTATCTACCTGGTATAACCTACAGCAAAAGGTAAAATACACTTAGCTACCTGGTATAACCTACAGCAAAAGGTAAAATACACCTAGCTACCTGGTATAACCTACAGCAAAAGGTAAAATGACATATAGTATATTTTTGGCACACATAGTTGGCTTTAGAGGACGTCTCAACCTTCAGATTCTGAACTGGTCTTATACCTGTTTTTATGCTAATACAATCAACACAACAGTTATAGCTCTAACAACATAATTGAAAAAGGGTTTTCTAATGATCAATAAGCCTTTTGCATCAATATTATTGGATTTTAAAACATTATGTCTATCACAATACTATAATATACACTCATTTCTGAACCAGTGATCCCAGACTTTTAAATAGTGTATGTAAACAAAAAACGACATGTGAAATGCACACAATTGTCTTTCAAATTGATGCACAAATGTTTGTTTGTCTTGTGTTTTTATTTGTAGAGTCCTGAAGGTCAGGAGTCTTCTGAATATCATGGACTCCTGACGATAGCATTGAAATATGCTCCACCTGGCTCAGAAGGTATAATGAATATGCTCCACCTGACTCAGATAATGAATATGCTCCACCTGCCTCAGATAATGAATATGCTCCACCTGACTCAGATAATGAATATGCTCCACCTGACTCAGATAATGAATATGCTCCACCTGCCTCAGATAATGAATATGCTCCACCTGACTCAGATAATGAATATGCTCCACCTGCCTCAGATAATGAATATGCTCCACCTGACTCAGATAATGAATATGCTCCACCTGACTCAGATAATGAATATGCTCCACCTGACTCAGATAATGAATATGCTCCACCTGCCTCAGATAATGAATATGCTCCACCTGACTCAGATAATGAATATGCTCCACCTGCCTCAGATAATGAATATGCTCCACCTGACTCAGATAATGAATATGCTCCACCTGACTCAGATAATGAATATGCTCCACCTGACTCAGATAATGAATATGCTCCACCTGACTCAGATAATGAATATGCTCCACCTGCCTCAGAAGGTATAATGAATATGCTCCACCTGGCTCAGCAGGTATAATGAATATGCTCCACCTGCCTCAGCAGGTATAATGAATATGCTTCACCTGGCTCAGCAGGTATAATGAATATGCTCCACCTGCCTCAGCAGGTATAATGAATATGCTCCACCTGCCTCAGATAATGAATATGCTCCACCTGACTCAGATAATGAATATGCTCCACCTGCCTCAGATAATGAATATGCTCCACCTGGCTCAGATAATGAATATGCTCCACCTGACTCAGATAATGAATATGCTCCACCTGACTCAGATAATGAATATGCTCCACCTGACTCAGATAATGAATATGCTCCACCTGCCTCAGATAATGAATATGCTCCACCTGACTCAGATAATGAATATGCTCCACCTGACTCAGATAATGAATATGCTCCACCTGACTCAGATAATGAATATGCTCCACCTGACTCAGATAATGAATATGCTCCACCTGCCTCAGATAATGAATATGCTCCACCTGACTCAGATAATGAATATGCTCCACCTGGCTCAGATAATGAATATGCTCCACCTGCCTCAGATAATGAATATGCTCCACCTGACTCAGATAATGAATATGCTCCACCTGGCTCAGATAATGAATATGCTCCACCTGACTCAGATAATGAATATGCTCCACCTGACTCAGCAGGTATAATGAATATGCTCCACCTGGCTCAGCAGGTATAATGAATATGCTCCACCTGGCTCAGCAGGTATAATGAATATGCTCCACCTGGCTCAGCAGGTATAATGAATATGCTCCACCTGGCTCAGCAGGTATAATGAATATGCTCCACCTGGCTCAGATAATGAATATGCTCCACCTGACTCAGATAATGAATATGCTCCACCTGACTCAGATAATGAATATGCTCCACCTGCCTCAGATAATGAATATGCTCCACCTGACTCAGATAATGAATATGCTCCACCTGCCTCAGATAATGAATATGCTCCACCTGACTCAGATAATGAATATGCTCCACCTGACTCAGATAATGAATATGCTCCACCTGACTCAGATAATGAATATGCTCCACCTGACTCAGATAATGAATATGCTCCACCTGCCTCAGATAATGAATATGCTCCACCTGACTCAGATAATGAATATGCTCCACCTGGCTCAGATAATGAATATGCTCCACCTGCCTCAGATAATGAATATGCTCCACCTGACTCAGATAATGAATATGCTCCACCTGGCTCAGATAATGAATATGCTCCACCTGACTCAGATAATGAATATGCTCCACCTGACTCAGCAGGTATAATGAATATGCTCCACCTGGCTCAGCAGGTATAATGAATATGCTCCACCTGGCTCAGCAGGTATAATGAATATGCTCCACCTGGCTCACAGGTATAATGGCTCCACCTGGCTCAGCAGGTATAATGAATATGCTCCACCTGGCTCAGCAGGTATAATGAATATGCTCCACCTGACTCAGATAATGAATATGCTCCACCTGACTCAGATAATGAATATGCTCCACCTGACTCAGATAATGAATATGCTCCACCTGACTCAGATAATGAATATGCTCCACCTGACTCAGATAATGAATATGCTCCACCTGACTCAGATAATGAATATGCTCCACCTGCCTCAGATAATGAATATGCTCCACCTGGCTCAGATAATGAATATGCTCCACCTGACTCAGCAGGTATAATGAATATTCATTTTGTTAATAGGAAAACAATATTAACTAATACGCTTTACAAATCCAAAACATCGACACAAGCTGAGTTGTACATTTTACAAGACCCAACCTACATAAAAATGACAAAATAATAACAACTATTCCTTGTTTTTATTTAGAGTATTCTTCTCCTAACTCTCTGTCACTCCACAACATGTGATCACTGTGTTTGCCACCAACACAATTCAGTAAAAAACGCAACTGATGGATCGTGTTGCTGCGCTCGTATCATCTGTGTTGGATCTGTAACCTCTTGTTTTTGCAGGTAACACCAAGGCTAACTCAGGGGGTCGTATATCATTTGTGTCGGATCTTTAACCTCTTCTTTTTGCAGGTAACACCAAGGCTAACTCAGGGGGTCGTATATCATCTGTGTTGGATCTGTAACCTCTTGTTCTTGCAAGGCTAACTCAGGGGGTCGTATATCATCTGTGTTGGATCTGTAACCTCTTGTTTTTGCAGGTAACACCAAGGCTAACTCAGGGGGTCGTATATCATTTGTGTCGGATCTTTAACCTCTTCTTTTTGCAGGTAACACCAAGGCTAACTCAGGGGAGATTCATGTGTGGCTGAAGGAGGCCAGACAGCTGCGTCTGCTGAAGCCTCAGGGTGTCGACTCGTTTGTGAAGTGGTGAGAATCTGACGGCTGAAGTTGTACAATCTAATGACTGAAAATGTTTCTGCGGGATCCTTTACACTGAAACAGCGGAGGAACCACCATAGGTTCTCATAAGAAAAAATCTGCAAACAGCATAAGAGTTTTAACTGGAATGAAGACAGAGTGGAAATGGCCTGGAGTTTCAGAGTTGGGGACTTACTTACAATGTTTCTTAGATCGTTAGTTATTGTTATCTTTTGCTTCCCGAAATACTTAAAACTATGACAATACTGTAATTGTCCTTTTCAGCTACATGTTACCAGACACAAGCAAGAAGAGCCGCCAGAAGACGCGTGTGGTGAAGAAGAACCAAGAGCCCGTGTATAATCACGCCATGGTCTATGACGGTTTCCGTGCCGGAGAAGCCAAAGAGGCGTGCTGTGAGCTGACCGTGTGGGACCACAACACCCTGTCCAATCAGTTCCTGGGAGGGGTTCGCCTCAGTCTGGGCACAGGTGATTGTGAAACCATCAGGAGTGATAGAAATGGATTTACATGACTCCATATGTTAGTAAAAACTAGATGCTAACTCATTCAATTCAGGGTCACACATGTACTAGATGCTAACTCATTCAATTCAGGGTCACACATGTACTAGATGCTAACTCATTCAATTCAGGGTCACACATGTACTAGATGCTAACTCATTTAATTCAGGGACTCACATGTACTAGATGCTAACTCATTTAATTCAGGGACTCACATGTACTAGATGCTAACTCATTTAATTCAGGGACTCACATGTACTAGATGCTAACTCATTTAATTCAGGGACTCACATGTACTAGATGCTAACTCATTTAATTCAGGGACTCACATGTACTAGATGCTAACTCATTTAATTCAGGGACTCACATGTACTAGATGCTAACTCATTTAATTCAGGGTCACACATGTACTAGATGCTAACTCATTTAATTCAGGGTCACACATGTACTAGATGCTAACTCATTTAATTCAGGGACTCACATGTACTAGATGCTAACTCATTTAATTCAGGGTCACACATGTACTAGATGCTAACTCATTTAATTCAGGCACTCACATGTACTAGATGCTAACTCATTTAATTCAGGGTCACACGTGTACTAGATGCTAACTCATTTAATTCAGGGACTCATGTGTACTAGATGCTAACTCGTTCAATTCAAATTCTACTTTTCATATTCACACACTCTCTGATTCCAGGACAAAGCTACGGAAAAAAAGTTGACTGGATGGATTCTGTCAATGAGGAAATTACTCTTTGGGAAAATATGCTATCAAATCCAGGTGTTTGGGTTGAGGGTGAGATGCCCCTTCGCTACTCTATGACCCCGAGGAAATAGAGTGAAGCATTCTGGGAGACGTACTGTTATTGCTGCAGGGCTCGCATGCTTAATTATTTTACCATTTAACCTGTAATTTTGAAATTGAACTTTTCTGAATCAAGAAAAGACAATTCTGTTCTATAAAATGGTATTACTGCTCAAGAAAAGTTCCAATATCATTTATAGTACATCATTCTTGTTGGGATGTCATGTTATCGATCAAAATCATACAAATGTGATATATTTTTCATTTTCTCCCTTTTCTCAATCTGATTTCCTTATCTGATGCTATGTCAATCAATATATTTATATCAGTAGTTTATAGACACCAAATGAGCAAGCAACAGAAACTATGGATGCAGAGCGGCTGCGAAACACAACTTATTAAGGTTGAAACTCTCAGAGCGGAGGACTGCTTGTTATGGGGTCTTTTTTAACTTCAGTCTTGTCTTTAGCAAGTGAAATACACGCTGAATTGGATTCAGATATAAAAAAATATTTGTTGCTGTGCTATATCCAACAAGATCATTATTATTTTCTGTATTGTTCTGAAACAGCAGCTACCAATAAATGTCAGAAAGTATCCCCCAACTTTTAATCACAACTAAGTTCACCTAAAAACTAACAGAATGTTTCTCCATACAAGCCTAGTCAAAATATTAACAAGAGTGCATATTATTTCACAGTCCAAACCTATGAACTATGTAGGGATCCCTGAAATAGTAGGCTTGTAAAAAACACCTTACACCTACCTGTATCTTTTGCAGGAGACAGAAAATATCCAAACATCACTGACTGAAATTTAGAAAATGTATCGATTCCTGGACCACTGAGAGCATCTAGTTGGCTATGAGGGCGTTGCAGTTCCCTGAAGGCACTTGTTTGAAGTCAAATGTCTTAATCAGATGTGGGCACAGCAGGTTTAGATTCTGTGATTATGTTTGTTCTATAAGTCACTGGGTCTTGGTGCACAGTGTTGGATATTGTTTCTATGCCACATCAAAGGGGGAGTGGTTGATTACGAGTAGGTGTTTTTGTTTGGTCGTTATAAGTGGCGATTGCGCAATTTACTTTTATTTTTGGTAGATGTTTTTATAATTAAAACCTTAAAACGTATTATCACGCTCTGCGCCTGGCCTTTATTCTGCACTACAGTTCTTCTCTGACTATTGAAAATAAAATTATATTTCTGTAATAGCACACAATGTTTCATTATTCCAAATGAAAATATGCTACATTGTGGGAGCTTTATATGCAGCATATTTTAATTTGGAATCTGAAACATTGTGGGATATTACATAAATATAATTTCATTTTCATTAGTCATTAGAAAGTCACAAGCAGCATTAAAATGTATCTAGCTTCATATATCAGCCTGTATTCAGGTTATATAGCCTACCCCTACTACTGTAGGCTGTATTCAGGTTATATAGCCTACCCCCACTACTGTAGGCTGTATTCAGGTTATATAGCCTACCCCCACTACTGTAGGCTGTATTCAGGTTATATAGCCTACCCTCACTACTGTAGGCTGTATTCAGGTTATATAGCCTACCCCCACTACTGTAGGCTGTATTCAGGTTATATAGCCTACCCTCACTACTGTAGGCTGTATTCAGGTTATATAGCCTACCCCCACTACTGTAGGCTGTATTCAGGTTATATAGCCTACCCTCACTACTGTTGCAAATTACACACACACTTGTTTTATTAGTTGCTTGGGTTATAACGCATTCAATTATCGAAAAAGATTAATTTCAAAAAGGTTTATTATTAAGTTGTCCCATGATCTCAATATTCTTCAGTTTTGTTATTTTTTTCTTTTCCAATGAGAGCCGCCACTCCAAAAGCCACCGCACCACCCACGCCAACCGCTGCCAATTCCGGAATCCCATTCAGAACCTGGGAAAAACAATGTTAAACATCAATCAGAGTAAAGTAGGGAATTGGTAAGAGAATACCTTTGTTATTTAATAATAGAGTTGGCAAATATGCTCCAAGTAGGAATGGAACTGTTTGTTTATTTCACGTTTGGGCATTTTGTGATTCAACTCTCACGGTTCATCCACTGTTCGGTTTAATAAAAGGTTATAACAACAACTAAGTATGACCTGCTAAAAAGGATGTGATTATTTGAACCTTTTAACTATTTTGCAGCCACGCAAAATGTCCCATCCCTAGCTTCAAGCATATATAATATCAATAATGAATAGATTAGCTCACAGTACAACCCTGATTTCAACCTGTGTAGTGTAGTACCAACCTGTCGAGACTCAGCCTTCCCGTATCTCAGCTTAGTTACAAAGTGCTCACAGTTCTGACTGAACACAAAGTAAGGTAGAATGGTGCCAACGTAACCCTTGGCATCCCTTAGTATATCATCGATGGGTCGGACCTAAACAAAATATATTAATACCATTTAAAAAGAACTTTAATGTGAAAAGCAAACAGTTAAGTGTATTAACTTTATCTGAAGGCTACAATACAACAAAGGACATTACAATAACAAACACAATTAAACCAGATGAAAAATTAACACTTTGCATATGGTAGAACTGTCACAACTCCAGCTGAGGGTGTGGCAGCTCCTTGTACCTGAAATAAAAGTGAATAAGAGTGTCGGCTCTACGCAAATGTAAATTAACCTTACATTATACCTGGTAAGTTTTATCCTGGAGGTTGTTGACACGCCACTCATCTTTTCCTGCCACGACCCAGATCGATTCACACTTCACCATGGCTTTGTGGGTGGTCACAGACCCAAAGCTGCCAAACCCAGCATCAGGCACCTCGGCTGGGTATAAAAGACAAGAGTAAAGCAGAGACAGATTTAGGAGTTGGTGGTGCACAGACAAATAAACCTGGTTTTGATTCTGATTTAATACACACAGGGCCGGTTGTGTAACTGTAAGAATGTATGTAACAACTCCTTTATATATTTTTAAATAAATATCTTTGCATTTGATTATTATTTATTCATTTGTACAGTTATTGTACATGCATTAACATAAATGTCTAAATATATGCATGACACTAAGCACATCTGCTCTCTGTGTCATTATAAAAGAAATCCCTTTACTTTATCAGGTTTAGAAACCCACATTACACAAAATCAACATGCATTGTGGGAGATATCATTTCTGGTCACTAATATGCTGTAAAGGATTTTATGACATACATGTGCCTTTCCATCTTTCCCGGGCAGCATAAAATAACTCTCACGGACGTTGAGTTTGACACATGTGACCTAGATGCTTGAACTACGGATGTATTTTTCCAGAGGGAAGTCTCTCACATTGGACAGCCTGGTTTCCCAGTTAAGCACCTACACGTGTAGCATTTGAATATTACAAATGTCAATAGCTTTCTCATCTTGAGACTTAGAAGCATCATTTTGATGCCTACATAGAGCAGCTGCAGCATGTTACACAGCCTTTAGTTTTCCCTAAAATCTTTCCAGAAGCTCACTTTTATGATCTTCAGAATAAAGGCATACATATTGTATTTGCAATAAGCCTCTGTATCAAAATAACCTTTTCAGAAATCTCTTTCCCCCCGTTTACTGGTCTGGTCTTTATTGATCTGGTCTCGCCCTACCTTAGTTTTGGTCTTGATCTGGTCTCGCCCTACCTTAGTTTTGGTCTTGATCTGGTCTCGCCATACCTTAGTCTTAGTCTTGACTCTGTCCCGTTACACTCTGGTCTTAATCTCGGATTAGGTGGTCTTGACTACAACACTAGTGATAGTACTCAAAGCATCACTCACATGTTGGGGCCAGATGAATGACAAGATCGTCCCCAATGTATAAGGCCCAGTGCTGGTAGGTCGGTCTGAATATCTCTATCATATCCCCTGGCTTCGGCTTTTTATCATTCTGTGAACAGAATAAAAAATGATGTATCTTTTATAATTTATTTATAATTAACTCATGCTAGAAACCCTCTGGGATTACATATACAATCATGAAGTATACCTCTTAAAACAAACAGGAAAGTTATCATATAACATCAGATTCATAACATGATTATGCTAAAAACAATATGTTATTATCAATATATAAATATATAAAAAACAGGCAAACTACATAAAGAGAAAGATCATTTTAAATCCACCTTTACTTACTATTGTGTGAGCCATTGATGCTTTTATTCCTGTTTCTTCAGGCACAAATACATTCACTGAGATATGCTTCGCACTCAAAGACGACGTAATCTCTTACTCTATATATCCATAAGCCATATAAAAGGGTCCCCTCGTATTGGGGTGCGGTTACGCAGACCCACACTTAGGATAACTTAGAAATACTCTGGAGTCACAGGGTGTGGCCCTTCTGCCAGGAGACTGATAGCTAACTAGCAGGAAATTACGTATTCGTGGCCATGAAGTTATAAAGTTTCCAAAGTGGCATATTCTCTGAGAGTTGTTTCTTTGTATTTGTTTTCCCAGACATCGATATTTTATACGTGTGATACTACATTGATTGTTTTTATTAATTAAATAATTTCTTTGACAACTATTTCTAATTTGGCTATTTGTTGACGGATTTTCTCCGGATGAGAGAATCTACACGTTTCCTAACAGTTAACGTAACAAAATATGACACGTTAACACGTCAGGTAGATTTTCTCTGTACTTTTATGTGTCAGGTCTGTACTGTTATGTGTCAGGCCTGTACTGTTATGTGTCAGGTCTGTACTGTTATGTGTCAGGTCTGTACTGTTATGTGTCAGGTCTGTACTGTTATGTGTCAGGTCTGTACTGTTGCCATTTTCCGTTCTGGTTTGTTATGGGGTCTTTTATAACTTCAGTGTTGTCTTTTGCAAGTGAAAAAATATATTTGTTTCTGTGCTATAGCCAACAAGATCATTATTACACCTACCTGTATCTTTTGCAGGAGGCTAACTTTTCTGTCAAAACACCCATGAATATGGGCAATAACAGAAAATATCCAAACATCACTGACTGAAATTTAGAAAATGTAACGATTCCTGGACCACTGAGAGCATCTAGTTGGCTATGAGGGCGTTGTAGTTCCCTGAAGGCACTTGTTTGAAGTCAAATGTCTTAATCAGATGTGGGCACAGCGGGTTAGATTATGTGATTATGTTTGTTCTAAAAGTCACTTCTAAATTATTTTTAACCTTATCTAACTTTGTTTCCTAAAACATGTCGTGTGTGCAGTGAAACTTAAATACAAAAAAAGACAAAGTCGTATTTTTTTTTTTACAAACTTTATTTAGTAAAAAAGTGTTTAAGCTATACTAACGCCTTCTACGTCCGCCACGCCTCCGACGCCAGGACACCTGATAACACGCTAGCACGGATGACGGGGCGGATGGTAGATGCGCAGCGTACGTCTCCTGGTGCGAGGGGTATTTATAGGGCTACTGAGACTAGGATTTAGACGACAAATTGATTAGTTGCAAAATATTTAGCTGACGTTGCATTTTAAAAGACTAGTGACGTCATAGTAGCCTGGCCGTTGCCTAGGTGATTGCAGGATAAGTGTTAATTCAAAAACAATCATCAATGTTGTGGCGCACCTAACTACACGTGGCAGGAAGGGTTTTATTGCTGATTTAGAAAGCGCTAAAAAACATTTTAATCGTGGATTTAGCCTATTTGTGTTGAGGATTGTTTTTGAAAATATGATGAAATTAAGCGATCATGGGGTTTTGGTGCACAGTGTTGTATTGTTTCTATGCAACATCAGTGTAGGGTGAGTGGTTGATTACGAGTAGCATTTTTTAAATTATCGTTTTGTGGCGATTGCGCAATTTACTTTCATTTACAGTCTATGTTTTCCGTTCCGTAATTGTTTTTTGTAATTAAAACCTTAAAACGTATTATCATTCTCTGCGCCTGGCTTTTACCCTGCACTACTTCTCGGGGATAGGACTGATCCCTCGGAGGAGAGTCTCCCACAGACGGCACACGGATGCCTGAGGAGGAATACAGGCGTCTCCGTGCTTATTTTGGAAACCCCCGCCCATGCGGTTTCCAGGGCCAACAACATCGGGTCCGCAGCCCCCCCAAAGGACTGTGCACAGGAACATCCCTGAACCACCCAAAAAATGTTTTTGGCGAAGCTAAAGGGGTGTTCGAACTGTGCCGTGACAAATCGAGCCAGACCCCGCTGAAGGTGTGACAGAACCGGACCCTGCTGGGGCCCTGCTGGTAAGCCACGTCAGGAGAAGGCAAACACACTGGGGCCCCCTCGTGGCTATGCACTGTATGCAATGCTGTTGCTGTTATTACAAGCATCCATGTCACAGTTTCCTGTCCAGAAAATATTTTCAATCTGTCCTTATACGTTAGGCTGCATATTTATAACATTGTGAACATTTTGAACTTGTATTTACAGCCACCAGTAGCTCATTTTATGTAGGTTAGCTTACAAATAGTACAAACGTCACAAACATTGCCCAATAATGCTTATGTATATTAGACACATAATGCATATGAAGAAAATAATACCAAACAGAGGTAAAGAGTTACTGAAGGTGACACCCACAATGCAATGGTTTCAGTGCCTTTAGTGAAATTTATGTAATTTGTTATTATCATTTATAATTGGACACTGGATGCAGACGAACTAACAAACATGTGGGACCTTTATATTTATCATATTTTAATTTGGAATCTGAAACATTGTGGGATATTACATAAATATAATTTCATTTTCCATAGTCATTAGAAAGTCACAAGCAGCATTAAATGTATCCAGCTTCATATATCAGCCTGTATTCAGGTTATATAGCCTACCCCCACTACTGTAGGCTGTAGTCAGGTTATATAGCCTACCCCCACTACTGTAGGCTGTATTCAGGTTATATAGCCTACCCTCACTACTGTTGCAAATTACACACACACTTGTTTTATTAGTTGCTTGGGTTATAACGCATTCAATTATCTATTATCTAATTATTTATTGGTAAAAAAAATTGTTTATTAAATTGTCAGATGATCTCAATATTCATCATTTTTGTTCTTTTTGCTCCCTCTTAAAAAGAGAACAGCCGCCACCACTCCAGCAAAAACACCCAAGCCAACTGCGCCGAATCCAACAGCCTGCTGGACCTGGGAAAAACAATGTTATAACATCAATCAGAATAAAGTAGGGAATTGGTAAGATAATAGCTTTCTTATGTAATAATAGAGTTGGCAAATATGCTCCAAGTAGGAATGGAACTGTTTGTTTATTTCACGTTTGGGCATTTTGTGATTCAACTCTCACGGTTCATCCACTGTTCGGTTTAATAAAAGGTTATAACAACAACTAAGTATGACCTGCTCAAAAGGATGTGATTATTTGAACCTTTTAACTATTTTGCAGCCACGCAAAATGTCCCATCCCTAGCTTCAAGCATATATAATATCAATAATGAATAGATTAGCTCACAGTACAACCCTGATTTCAACCTGATTGTGTAGTGTAGTACCAACCTGTCGAGATTCAGCCTTCCCGTATCGCAGCTCAGTTACAAAGTGCTCACAGTTCTGACTGAACAAGCAGTAAGGTAGAATGGTGCCAACGTAACCCTTGGCATCTCTTAGTATTTCCTGAATGGGTCGGACCTGAAAAGAATATTTGAATACCATTTAAAAACAACTTTCATGTAAAAAACATGGTTAAGTGTATTCATTTTGTCCTTAAGGCTACAATACAACGAAGGACATTACAATAACAAACTCAATTAAACCAGATGAAAAATTAACACTTTGCATATAGTAGAACCCTGAAAATCAAACAAGAAAATACAAAATAAAAAGAAAGTCAATGACAGACAAGCAAGGTTTTTTATTTTTAGTAGTCGATCTCATGGTCACGCCCAACAGCCCCCCTCTTCTGAAATGCTCCCAGTGAGTCAGGACACCTCGTGGAGGACAGAACAAAACCCGTGTCGGAGCTGTAAAGTGCTGTTGCTGAATCTAGTGGATTTCCGGCTTTAGGTATGGAGATAATTGCACACTGACACAGGTTTTGTTATTTCAGCTGTTTACCAAAATGTATTGAAATTACGGTTAGATAATTAATATTTGCTTAAAGGTGGTCTACTGGTTAGGGAATAGGGCTTGGGTCTGGAAGGTCCCTGGTTCTAATCCCCCCCACCACCTTAGTCGTTCTGTCCTTGAGCAAGACAGTTAACCCTAAAATGCTCCCCGGGCGTCGCTGACATGGAAGTCAAATCTGGTAACTAATTAGGGCTGCCCCCTGTATCTCAGGTAACTGATTAGGGCTGCCCGCTGTACCTCGGGTAACTGATTAGGGCTGCCCCCTGTACCTCAGGTAACTGATTAGTGCTGCCCCCTGTACCTCAGGTAACTGATTAGGGCTGCCCCCTGTACCTCAGGTAACTGATTAGGGCCGCCCCCTGTACCTCAGGTAACTGATTAGGGCCGCCCCCTGTACCTCAGGTAACTGATTAGGGCTGCCCCCTGTACCTCAGTAACTGATTAGGGCCGCCCCCTGTACCTCAGGTAACTGATTAGGGCTGCCCCCTGTACCTCAGGTAACTGATTAGGGCCGCCCCCTGTACCTCAGGTAACTGATTAGGGCTGCCCCCTGTACCTCAGTAACTGATTAGGGCCGCCCCCTGTACCTCAGGTAACTGATTAGGGCTGCCCCCTGCACCTCAGGTAACTGATTAGGGCCGCCCCCTGTACCTCAGGTAACTGATTAGGGCTGCCCTCTGTACCTCAGGGTTACCTAAAATTCAGAGGACACATTTCAGTTGAAGGCATTCAGTTGTACAACTGACAATATTGGTATATTCCTATTCCTGCCAACTGCAATGACAATAAAGTGTAATCTAGTATAATTTCCAACCAATCAAGCATGCAGTTCACTTGCTGAAGAAACAACAACTGAATATAGCTGCAGAAAGCGCCTGGCAAAGCTTTACAAAGGAGAAAACGTTATGCCTGCAAATGATTCTCAAGAAAATATAGAAAATAATTTTATTCATGATGGTGTAAATTTGAAAGAATTGCATTTGAGACACTAAAATTAGCGTAATGTGTATGAAAATGGTTAAATATTTCAATTGTATCTCAGTTGTTTCATATGAAATCGTGGAGTATAGAGCCAAAATTATGGAAATGGTGTCAGTTTTCAATAATTTCCGGACCTGACGGTAGGTTATAAGGCCACTAGAACAACAGGATAGCGACGCTGCCTCCACCTTTTCCACAAACCCGGTTTGGTCCGGTATAGGAGATTGCTTGTCCTCAAACCAGGCTGACAACAGTTAACTGTATGAGCAACTGGTCATTTATATTACAAACTCATAACATCCCACTAATAAAATAGTGTTTTAGTCACACCAACAGCACTATTGTGATACACACGTCACCTGGAAGGGTGTAACCTAACCCAACCTGTGCTGTTCCAACACACCCAAGTCAATGGACATACATTCTGACAGCCAACCATACCGTCTTACAGCCAAGTTTATAACACGTGTCACTTCATGCGATTTGGTCTCGACAGTAAAATATCCTACCAGATGGTAAACCCAAATACATTTAAATCACATAAAAAAGTTACAGTTTTAAAATAAAATAATCATTCCTTGTTCTGTTAGCACCTCGTAAGATGTGAGTGTCCTCACGAGTTATCTAGAGTGTTACTTGCTCCGTGGTCGACCGCGTCTGGGTCTATATCGTGTAGCTTATCTCGTGTAGCTTATCTCTGGGTCAGCTGGTGTACGTTGACTCAAACAAGACCCAGGTTCAACACAAACCTGCCGTCTGTCTCTTCAAACAAAACGATCTTACCCAGCCCCATATCAAATATAGTCTGCTCTCCTAACACCCCGTCTCTTGTCTGTTTGGTCTTTTAAATTATCAGCACTTTCAGTTTCTTTCTCGTAGGTGTTTTCTCTCAGTAAATCAGCAGTGACTATGAAAGGTGCGTTTACCACAAACAGTCAAAAAGTGTCCATTCAATGCACCTTCAGTATAATAGAATATCAATCAGATAATGAATATCAATCAGATAATGAATATCAATCAGATAATGAATATCAATCAGATATGAATATCAATCAGATATGAATATCAATCAGATATGAATATCAATCAGATAATGAATATCAATCAGATCAATCAGATATGAATATCAATCAGATATGAATATCAATCAGATATGAATATCAATCAGATAATGAATATCAATCAGATATGAATATCAATCAGATATGAATATCAATCAGATAATGTCAGGATTGTGAGTTTGATTCCCACAGGAGGTCAGAAGCAAAGATATGATGGAAATTAATCTACTAATATAAGTGAATAAGAGTGTCTGCTCTACGTAAATGTAAATTAACTGACCTTGTACTTATCATCCAGGTGGTTGTTCACACGCCACTCATCGGTTCCTGCCACGTCCCAGATCTTCTCAATCTTCACCTTGGTGCGATCGCAGGTCACAGACCCTAAGCTGTAGTAGCCAGCATTAGGCACCTCGGCTGGGTATAAAAGACAAGAGTAAAGCCAAAGTTGTTTCCGATTGGACGACATCATTTTGCATGATCAATAACCTACAAGTGCCTTTTGTCTAAATAACCACCTGTTTCAACTAGGATTTGGTTGCTGTGTGTAAATCTAACTGGAAGTCTGATTGTATTGGTCTGGGATTGGTTCAACTGTTTACCTCAATAGTAAAGTGTGAAATAAATTATTACATAAATAAATTTATTTACATATAGATTTCCTTGTGTGTGTAAACAGACTTGGCAAATAAACCAGATTTTGATTCTGATTAAATCCACACAGTATGGGCTAGGTTTGGTTTGCCTTTGTTTTGGTTTGGGAGCAGTTCACTTTAATTAAACTTAAAAGTGGTCCAGTTTTATTGTGGCCAAGTAATATCTTGTATTTGATGTTTTTCATAGGTCAGCCACTGTAACATAAAACTTGAATCCAATCTCACCAGCTGCCTTTAAACTACTCCTGTCTGAACACCTGTCTGATCTCTGTACCTGTTAACTGTCTTTAACTTCTCTACTCCTGTCTGAACACCTGTCTGATCAGTGGACATGGACTTCTCTCACCTGCACTGCTGTCATAAATGTTTACATCACTTTATTTGCTCAGATATTCTCAAATGCTCTTTCCCCCATAACCGCGGTCATATAATCCATACACTCAAATGAAACACTTTCATGTTTGTACATCCTGTATGTAGATACTAATTGTATTTTTATATATCTGTTATTGCCTAATCAATGCTGCTCAACTGAACTACTTATACCTCATTCTTTATAACTTAATCTTGACTCGGTCTCGTTACACTCCGGTCTTAATCTCGGTTTAGGTTGTCTTGACTACAACACTATACTCAAAGCATCACTCACATGTTGGGGCCAGATGAATGACACGATCGTCCCCAATGTATAAGGCCCAGTGCTTGTAGCCCGGTCTGAATATCTCTATCATATCCCCTGGCTTCGGCTTTTCATCATACTGTGAACAGAATAAAACATTATTATCATTATTAGTATCATTTAGCCATTAGTAGGAGTGTTCACGCTAGAAACCCTCTGGGATTACATATACAATTATGAAGTATACCTGTCAAAACAAAAAGGTAAGTTATCATATAAAAAACAGATTCAGAAAATGATTATGCGAAACACAATATGTTATTATTAATATAAATATATATTAGGGCCGTCAATTTATTTTAAAAAATTAACTAATTAATCGCACAATCCTGTGATTAATCGCATTTTCCCCAAGTTGTTTGAAACAATGAAATAAATCAATTAACACAATGAAGTATATTTTAAATACATTATTTTATGATAGTCTCTCCTGTGAACAATACAGAATACTCATTCTTATCAAATATAGCAACTTTATAAACAAAGTGTTGAAGTGCAAGTTGTATATTTAAACCCTGAAGGTTATCAAAAATACTGGATCATCTTGGCAATAGTCCAAATGAAATAAAACATTTTCAAAAACAAAATGACAAAGTGTGAGGTGAAACCATCAATGTCAAAGATAGATTATTTTAGAACGTAAGCCTATAGGTCTAAATAATTGCACTATATGTAAAGTTGCCAGATTAATTTTAAAGAAGTCTATAACAGCCTTTGTAATATGAATGACAAACAGAATGAAGTGAAATTAAGTTTGGTTATGTCGGGTTGGTTAGGGTCTCCATGAGAGTGACGTTCTCTGCTTTCTCCAGCAGGTTATGTCTCAAAACAATTGTTTTAGAGGGTAGATTGTATAATGGGGATCCCAATGCAATTGGAATGATTTATTTCAGTCCCTCGTCTTCTACTGTGTTTATCGGGCGGCAGTTTCTATCTATTTATCTAAAACATCGGTTAACGATGGTCAAAAGCCCGAATTGGCGCACATTACTGCAGTAACGCGGATTGGCGGATTGCAACATCAATAATGGCCGGGTGTTTCTGTCCTATATACTCTCTAGTAACGTAAATAATGAACATGTGTTTGCTTTTATATGATAAACTAAAGACGAGCTGCTTCTATGGTATTTGAATTCGGTTTAGCAAACCGAAAGTTAATAAAGTGGTGCGTTAATTGCGTTAAATTATTTTAACGCGTTAAACATTTGAAATTAACGCATCAGATTAACGCGTTAAATATCCCAGCCCTAATATATATATATATAAAAACTGGTAAACTTCATAATGAAAAAGGTCATTATAAATCCATTGTCACTTACGAATGTTGGAGCCATAGATGCTTTTATTCTTTTCTCTTCAGGCACAAATAAATTCACCGGCATGTATACTTCCAGTAATCTTGTGAAGATCGCAATCAGGGAGCGAAGACAAAGGTGAATGCAGGGTGAACAAAGGAGCTTTAACAAAACGAAACTCAACTGTACAGGAACCAAAACGAAACCAGACAAGAATTAAAATTGAACAGACAAAATGTAACAAGCAAACAATAACAAACAGGATACATATGGAAAGTAGAAACTTAAATAGGGTCCGTGATGAGGGAAATACACATGAAAAGCAGAAACTATAATAGGGTCCGTGATGAGGGAAATACATATGGAAAGTAGAAACTTAAATAGGGTCCGTGATGAGGGAAATACACATGAAAAGTAGAAACTTAAATATGGTCCGTGATGAGGGAAATACATATGGAAAGTAGAAACTTAAATAGGGTCCGTGATGAGGGAAATACATATGAAAAGTAGAAACTTAAATAGGGTCCGTGATGAGGGAAATACATATGAAAAGCAGAAACTATAATAGGGTCCATGATGAGGGAAATACATATGGAAAGTAGAAACTTAAATAGGGTCCGTGATGAGGGAAATACATATGAAAAGCAGAAACTTAAATAGGGTCCGTGATAAGGGAAATAAATATCAAAAGTAGAAACTTAAATAGGGTCCGTGATGAGGGAAATACAAATGGAAAGCAGAAACTTAAATAGGGTCCGTGATGAGGGAAATACATATGAAAAGCAGAAACTTAAATGGGGTCCGTGATAAAGGGGAAATACATATGGAAAGCAGAAACTTAAATAGGGTCCGTGATGAGGGAAATACATATGGAAAGTAGAAACTTAGGGTCCGTGATGAGGGAAATACATATGGAAAGCAGAAACTTAAATAGGGTCCGTGATGAGGGAAATACATATGGAAAGCAGAAACTTAAATAGGGTCCGTGATGAGGGAAATACACATGGAAAGCAGAAACTTAAATAGGGTCCGTGATGAGGGAAATACATATGGAAAGCAGAAACTTAAATAGGGTCCTTGATGAGGGAAATACATATGAAAAGTAGAAACTTAAATAGGGTCCGTGATGAGGGAAATACATATGAAAAGCAGAAACTTAAATAGGGTCCGTGATGAGGGAAATACATATGGAAAGCAGAAACTTAAATAGGGTCCTTGATGAGGGAAATACATATGGAAAGCAGAAACTTAAATAGGGTCCGTGATGAGGGAAATACATATGGAAAGCAGAAACTTAAATAGGGTCCGTGATGAGGGAAATACATATGGAAAGCAGAAACTTAAATAGGGTCCGTGATGAGGGAAATACATATGGAAAGCAGAAAGTTAACCTCTTCTTGACAGGTGTCCCGCCGGCGGGACAGTACACTAATCTACACCAACTCTTACACACAGATTGCGAAATTACGAAACGTTCCGTTTTATAATATATGACATGTTTATATTCTCCATAAAGGTAAGAATCTCCCCTTTCTAACAACGTTTTCCGTTTCAAAATAGCTAAAACACAGACCGTTTTATTAGCAATTGAAAGGACAATGAAATACAAGATGGCGGACAAACGCGACCAACACCAGTGCAGACATTTGTTATCCATAATGAAAATATTGTACTTACATCAGCCAAAGTCGATCATTTTTGCATTCCAGATAGTCCAAGGGATATAACCAGCAGTGTTTCTTTTGATAAAATCCATGATAATGACCAAAAATAATCCATTTTCTTTGCCGAGTTGAAAACGTGATTCTCAAACTGAACAACATGACGCGGCACTCTTTGCTCAAATACACCGCTTCATCTCTTGTTTATCCGGGAGTAATTGTAGTCTTTGTGAAGATTAGAAACTCATTTACCCATAGAAACTGACCCCGTCCTTCTAGCTTGTAATTTGACCCAGTAGGAGTGACTCATGTAAGGAGAGAGAAACTCACTATTACGCGTGGGGAAATGGGGCAGTCCTAGTTTGAGTGGCGATATTTCGGTCCAATGACAACGTACGGATTTGAAACAAAGCTTGGTAGTTAGCCAATGAGCAGGCCTTTCTGTCGATATGCGACTTTTTACTCTCGTCTCTATTATGTAAGAGCTATGGCAGTGCGCAACGCGAGCAACAACAGGTGAGGGATCTTCCGAGTTTCGACCAAGTTTGTTTTACGCAGAGCTACAGACTGTACTACATCAAAATGGCTCCTATATGAGTGGAAAAGCGGAGAGTGGAAAAGGAGTACATGAAAGAGAAGATATTGGAGGAAATACAGATGGAAAGTCCAGTGAAGTTTGATGAGGACTCAATGAAGAAGTCAATGAGCAAGCATTGTTTTGACTCGACGGAAGAAGCAATGTTTACTCTAATGGGTGCTGCATTTACATGGGTGAGTGAAATAAGTTATTGTTGTTGATACCGAAATAGATAATTATAATAAAACTATAACTGTAATTAATTACTTTTTCTAAAGTGAGAAAGCTGATTATTTTTTTAGTAAAAGTACACTGAATTAATTTCTGTTTTCAACCGTAGTTTGTGTGTGTGTGTGTGTGTGTGTGTGTGTGTGCGTGCGCTCGTGTGTGTGTGTGTGTTGGATGAAATAGATAAATAGATAATTAGAATAAAACTATATTTGTAATTAATTCTCATCTCATCTTCAACCGCTTATCCGGGGTCGGGTCGCGGGGGTAGCAGCTCTAGCAGGGGACCCCAAACTTCAACATTAGCCAGCTCTGACTGGGGAATCCCGAGGCGTTCCCAGGCCAGTGTGGAGATATAATCTCTCCACCTAGTCCTGGGTCTTCCCCGAGGTCTCCTCCCAGCTGGACGTGCCTGGAACACCTCTCTAGGGAGGCGCCCAGGTGGCATTCTTACAAGATGCCCGAACCACCTCAACTGGCTCCTTTCTATGCAAAGGAGCAGCGGCTCTACTCCGAGTTCCTCTCGGATGACTGAGCTTCTCACCCTATCCCTAAGGGAGAGGCCAGCCACCTTTCTGAGAAAACCCATTTCGGCCGCTTGTACCCGCGATCTCGTTCTTTCGGTCATGACCCAGCTTTCATGACCATAGGTGAGGGTAGGAACAAAGATTGACCGGTAGATCGAGAGCTTTGCCTTTCGGCTCAGCTCTCTTTTCGTTACAACGGTGCGGTGAAGCGAATGCAACACCGCCCCCGCTGCTCCGATCCTCCGACCAAACTCCCGCTCCATTGTTCCCTCACTCGCGAACAGGACCCCGAGGTACTTGAACTCCTTCACTTGGAGTAAGGACTCATTCCCTACCCGGAGTAGGCACTCCACCGGTTTCCTGCTGAGAGTCATGGCCTCAGATTTAGAGGTGCTAACCCTCATCCCAGCCGCTTCACACTCGGCTGCGAACCGATCCAGTGAGTGCTGAAGATCACCGACCGATGAGGCCATCAGGACCACATCATCTGCAAAAAGCAGTGATGTGACCATCAGCCCACCGAACGGGAACCCCTCCCCCCCATGACTACGCCTTGATATCCTGTCCATGAATATTACAAACAGGATTGGTGACAAAGCGCAGCCCTGGCGGAGGCCAACCCCCACCGGGAACGAATCCGACTTACTGCCGAGGACACGGACACAGCTCATGCTTTGAGCGTACAGAGATTGGATGGCCCTGAGAAGAGACCCCCTCACCCCATACTCCCGCAGCACCTCCCACAAAGATCCCGGGTACCCGGTCATACGCCTTCTCCAGATCCACAAAACACATGTAGACTGGATGGGCATACTCCCAGGCCCCCTCCAGGATCCTTGCGAGAGTAAAGAGCTGGTCCGTGGTTCCCCGGCCAGGACGAAAACCGCATTGTTCCTCTTCAATCTGAGGTTCGACTATTGGCCGAACCCTCCTTTCCAGCACTTTGGAGTACACTTTACCAGGGAGGCTGAGGAGTGTGATACCTCTGTAATTGGAACACACTCTCTGGTCCCCCTTTTTAAAGAGGGAACCACCACCCCGGTCTGCCACTCCTCTGGCACTGTCCCAGACTTCCATGCAATGTTGAAGAGGCGTGTCAACCAAGACAGCCCTTCCCCACCCAAAGCTTTTAGCATTTCTGGACGAATCTCATCAGTCCCTGGGGCTTTGCCACTGTGGAGTTGTTTGACTACCTCAGCGACTTCCCCCAGGGAAACTGACGATGACCCTCCATCAGCCTCCAGCTCTGCCTCTGTACTAGAGGGCGTGTAGGTCGGATTCAGGAGCTCCTCAAAATGCTCTTTCCAGCGCCCGATCACATCATCAGTTGAGGTCAACAGTGTCCCATCCTTACTGTACACAGCTTGGATGGTTCCCCGTTTTCCCCTTCTGAGGTGCCGAACGGTTTTCCAGAAGCATTTTGGTGCCGACCGAAAGTCCTTCTCCATAGCTTCTCCAAACTTCTCCCACACCCGCTGCTTTGCCTCTGACACGGCAGCGGCTGCAGCCCTTCGGGCCTGTCGGTACCCTGCAACTGCCTCCGGAGTCCTCAGGGATGGCATATCCCTGAAGGCCTCCTTCTTCAGTCGGACAGCTTCCCTGACCACCGTGGTCCACCACGGTGTTCTAGGGTTACCACCCCTTGAGGCACCTAGGACCTTGAGACCACAGCTCACCGCCGCAGCTTCAGCAATAGAAGCTTTGAACATTGCCCACTCAGGTTCAATGCCCCCAACCTCCACAGGGATGCCTGAAAAGCTCCGCCGGAGGTGTGAGTTGAAGATCTTTCGGACAGGGGCCTCCTCCAGACGTTCCCAGTTCACCCGCACCACCTGTTTGGGCTTACCTGGTCTGTCCAAAGTCTTTCCCCACCCTCTGATCCAACTCACTACCAGATGGTGATCAGTTGACAGCTCTGCCCCTCTCTTCACCCGAGTGTCCAAAACATGCGGCCTTAGATCAGCCGATACGATCACAAAATCGATCATTGACCTTCGGCCTAGGGTGCTCTGGTACCATGTACACTTATGCGCCTCCTTATGTTCGAACATGGTGTTTGTTATAGACAATCCATGACTAGCACAGAAGTCCAATAACAAACGACCGCTCGGGTTTAGATCAGGGAGGCCGTTCCTCCCAATCACGCCTCTCCAGGTGTCTCCATCGTTGCCCACATGTGCGTTGAAGTCTCCCAGCAGAAGTTCTTTTTATTTTTAATTAAAACACAAACTTAAATGACACTTTCCTGCCTATATTGGGGGTAGGTTGCTATTTGAGGGACTCTACTTTTATTTAAAAATACATTTAAATTAATCTGTGTACCACAGGTCCCTTGGTTCTTATCTGCTGTACTAAAAAATGGCACCCTAGTTAAAGTGCTCCAGGGTCCAGGCCTTAAGTAGTGTATAGGGAAGAAAGGTGCATTTTGGTGCAGATACTGTGTGTGACTGTGTGATCAACATATATGCTGTAAATCCATGACTCGTGATGTGTGGTAATGTAAAATGTTTTAGGTTACAGATCTTTTTTTTTGTAATTAATTACTTTTTCAAAAGTGAGAAAGCTGATTATTTTTTTAGTAAAAGTACACTGAATTAATTTCTGTTTTCAACCGTAGTTTGTGTGTGTGTGTGTGTGTGTGTGTGTTGGATGAAATAGATAAATAGATAATTAGAATACAACTATATTTGTAATTAATTACTTTTTCAAAAGTGAGAAAGTTGATTCTTTTTCCAGTCAAACAACACTGAATGAATTTCTGTTTTCAATCTGTGTGTGTGTGTTGGATGAAATAGATAATTCTAGTGAAACTATAACTGTAATGAATTACTTTTTCCCTGCCCAGCCATTGAGAGGTGCAAAGAGGCCAGCCCAGAAGCAGATGGATGCCCATTGAGGGAGCACCACTGAGGGAGGACCTATCTGATGTACTGATTGGATATTACAACGTTCTCCAAGTCGATGAAGTAATACAAAACCTTTTATCATTTTATTGACATTGCTGTGGTGAATGCATTCAACCTACATCAGGAACTGTCAAAGAGTTGTAGGCAGACTCATTTGACACAAGGTCAGTTTCGAGAGCTGCTTGTTCGGGAGCTTGCAGACTCAGCTCCTGCACCAGCACCAGACACTGATACAGCTCCTGCCCACTTCCCCACTGCAGGGATTTTGTATATAGTTTTATTCTCACTGTGTGCCATTTGTTTTGATTATGCACCTATGCCAGTGTTTGTTGATAACTTTGATCTTTAATAAAGTTGTAATTTCCCTTGCATTTTGTATGGTCTTCATAGCACAAATGCATCATTTGACCAGTTTGGCCACTTGGGTACATTTCGGGCACCGTCTGAAGGACACTTAGGGTTCCTCTTACAAAACAAAATGCCAGTGTTGGTTGATAACTTTGACCTTTACTAAATAGTTGTCATTCCCCTTGCATTTTGTATGGTCTTCATAGCACAAATGCATCATTTGACCAGTTTGGCCAATTTGGCCACTTGGGTACATTTTGGCACCGTCAAAAGGACACTTAGGGGTCCTCTTACAAAATGTTAGCTTGTGGGCTGGTTGAATATTCAATTAGCCTGTCCTTTTGGTGGCATAATGTTGTCCCCTAGGGGAACACATGTGAGGTGTCTGTATGATACCTCATATTATAAGGGAGATATTGCCTTTGAAAGTGGATGAAATATAAAAAAACAAAAAAACGTATGTTGTTTTTTTGTGTTTCACCTCATGCCAGATATTCTGTGTTATATTTTTCTTTATTAATTGAACATTTACACAAACTTCAGAGTGTCTTCTTTCAAATGACCTTCACCATATGTTCCTACATGGTTCTGGTTTTGAGCTATAGGCATTTAGATTTGGGTATGTCATTTTAGGCGGAAATTGAGTTTGGGTGCCCGGTCAAGAAGAGGTTAAATAGGGTCCGTGATGAGGGAAATACATATGGAAAGCAGAAACTTAAATAGGGTCCGTGATGAGGGAAATACATATGCAAAGCAGAAACTTAAATAGGGTTCGTGATGAGGGAAATACATATGGAAAGTAGAAACTTAAATAGGGTCCGTGATGAGGGAAATACATATGAAAAGTAGAAACTTAAATAGGGTCCGTGATGAGGGAAATACATATGGAAAGTAGAAACTTAAATAGGGTCCGTGATGAGGGAAATACATATGAAAAGTAGAAACTTAAATAGGGTCCGTGATGAGGGAAATACATATGGAAAGCAGGAACTTAAATAGGGTCCGTGATGAGGGAAATACATATGGAAAGTAGGAACTTAAATAGGGTCTGTGATGAGGGAAATACATATGGAAAGTAGAAACTATAATAGGGTCCGTGATGAGGGAAATACATATGGAAAGTAGGAACTTAAATAGGGTCCGTGATGAGGGAAATACATATGGGAAGCAGAAACTTAAATAGGGTCCGTGATGAGGGAAATACATATGGAAAGCAGAAACTTAAATAGGGTCCGTGATGAGGGAAATACATATGGAAAGTAGAAACTTAAATAGGGTCCGTGATGATGGAAATACATATGGGAAGCAGAAACTTAAATAGGGTCCGTGATGAGGGAAATACATATGGAAAGCAGAAACTTAAATAGGGTCCGTGATAAGGGAAATACACATGAAAAGCACAAACTTAAATAGGGTCCGTGATGAGGGAAATACATATGGAAAGCAGAAACTTAAATAGGGTCCGTGATGAGGGAAATACACATGAAAAGAAGAAACTTAAATAGGGTTTGTGATGAGGGAAATACACATGGAAAGCAGAAACTTAAATATGGTCCGTGATGAGGGAAATACACATGGAAAGCAGAAACTTAAATAGGGTCCTTGATGAGAGAAATACACGTGAAAAGCAGAAACTTAAATAGGGTCCGTGATGAGGGAAATACATATGGAAATTAGAAACTTAAATAGGGTCCGTGATGAGGGAAATACACATGGAAAGCAGAAACTTAAATAGGGTCCGTGATCAGGGAAATACATATGGAAAGTAGAAATTTAAATAGGGTCCGTGATGAGGGAAATACATATGGAAAGTAGAAACTTAAATAGGGTCCTTGATGAGGGAAATACATATGGAAAGTAGAAACTTAAATAGGGTCCGTGATTAGGGAAATACATATTGAAAGTAGGAACTTAAATAGGGTCCGTGATGAGGGAAATACATATGAAATGCAGAAACTTAAATAGGGTCCGTGATGAGGGAAATACATATGGAAAGCAGAAACTTAAATAGGGTCCGTGATGAGGGAAATACATATGAAAAGTAGAAACTTAAATAGGGTCTGTGATGAGGGAAATACATATGGAGAGTAGAAACTTAAATAGGGTCCGTGATGAGGGAAATACATATGAAAAGTAGATACTTAAATAGGGTCCGTGATGACGGAAATACATATGGAAAGTAGGAACTTAAATAGGGTCCGTGATGAGGGAAATACATATGGAAAGCAGAAACTTAAATAGGGTCCGTGATGAGGGAAATACATATGGAAAGTAGAAACTTAAATAGGGTCCGTGATGAGGGAAATACATATGAAAAGTAGAAACTATAATAGGGTCCGTGATGAGGGAAATACATATGGAAAGTATGAACTTAAATAGGGTCCGTGATGAGGGAAATACATATGGAAAGCAGAAACTTAAATAGGGTCCGTGATGAGGGAAATACACATGAAAAGCAGAAACTTAAATAGGCTCCGTGATGAGGGAAATACATATGGAAAGCAGCAACTTAAATAGGGTCCGTGATGAGGGAAATACACATGAAAAGCAGAAACTTAAATAGGGTTTGTGATGAGGGAAATACACATGGAAAGCAGAAACTTAAATATGGTCCGTGATGAGGGAAATACATATGGAAAGCAGAAACTTAAATAGGGTCCGTGATGAGGGAAATACATATGGAAAGTATGAACTTAAATAGGGTCCGTGATGAGGGAAATACATATGGAAAGCAGAAACTTAAATAGGGTCCGTGATGAGGGAAATACATATGGAAAGCAGAAACTTAAATAGGGTCCGTGATGAGGGAAATACATATGAAAAGCAGAAACTTAAATAGGGTCCGTGATGAGGGAAATACATATGAAAAGCAGACACTTAAATAGGGTCCGTGATGAGGGAAATGCATATGGAAAGTAGAAACTTAAATAGGGTCCGTGATGAGGGAAATACACATGGAAAGCAGAAACTTAAATAGGGTCCGTGATGAGGGAAATACATATGGAAAGTAGAAACTTAAATAGGGTCCGTGATGAGGGAAATACATATGGAAAGTAGAAACTTAAATAGGGTACTTGATGAGGGAAAAACATATGAAAGTAGAAACTTAAATAGGGTCCGTGATGAGGGAAATACATATGGAAAGTAGGAACTTAAATAGGGTCCGTGATGAGGGAAATACATATGAAAAGTAGAAACTTAAATAGGGTCTGTGATGAGGGAAATACATATAAAAAGTAGAAACTTAAATAGGGTCTGTGATGAGGGAAATACATATGAAAAGTAGAAACTTAAATAGGGTCCGTGATGAGGGAAATACATATGGAAAGTAGAAACTTAAATAGGGTCCGTGATGAGGGAAATACATATGAAAAGCAGAAACTTAAATAGGGTCCGTGATGAGGGAAATACATATGAAAAGCAGAAACTTAAATAGGGTCTGTGATGAGGGAAATACATATGAAAAGTAGAAACTTAAATAGGGTCCGTGATGAGGGAAATACATATGGAAAGTAGAAACTTAAATAGGGTCCGTGATGAGGGAAATACATATGAAAAGCAGAAACTTAAATAGGGTCCGTGATGAGGGAAATACACATGAAAAGCAGACACTTAAATAGGGTCCGTGATGAGGGAAATGCATATGGAAAGTAGAAACTTAAATAGGGTCCGTGATGAGGGAAATACACATGGAAAGCAGCAACTTAAATAGGGTCCGTGATGAGGGAAATACATATGAAAAGCAGAAACTTAAATATGGTCCGTGATGAGGGAAATACACATGAAAAGCAGACACTTAAATAGGGTCCGTGATGAGGGAAATACATATGGAAAGTAGAAACTTAAATAGGGTCCGTGATGAGGGAAATACATATGGAAAGTAGAAACTTAAATAGGGTCTGTGATGAGGGAAATACATATGAAAAGTAGAAACTTAAATAGGGTCTGTGATGAGGGAAATACATATGAAAAGTAGAAACTTAAATAGGGTCCGTGATGAGGGAAATACATATGGAAAGTAGAAACTTAAATAGGGTCCGTGATGAGGGAAATACATATGGAAAGCAGAAACTTAAATAGGGTCCGTGATGAGGGAAATACATATGGAAAGTAGAAACTTAAATAGGGTCCGTGATGAGGGAAATACATATGAAAAGGAAATCATGTGTCTGCAGATCAAATGAGACTGGCTGGCGTGCGTGATTTGAGTTTTTGCACGGACATAACCATTTACCCAAGGGTTTTGTTTGGGACAGATGCTAACAGTAGATTCGACATCATCAATGCCGTTGGATAAATATGTTCCCAACCACTGCAAACCAGAACTTCTGCCAGTTTCTGGTTTCAAAACAGTCCTGAGTGGTACTGGTTACATGTGTACTACTAATGTGCCAGACATACTTATGTGTAAATAGGGTTTTGCTTTCTTGATGGGGAAGTACTGAGTTCATCACATGGGATGACATACATGTTGGTTTATGTTTGGTAATGTATGGAAAGCCGTGGCTTTAACCATCGTGTTAAATCATGTTAACATGACAACAAATACCTTTTCAGATGCTGTATGTGGGAAAATATAATAATAATCTTTGCATTAATGCGTTAATATGTTATAATCATCTATAATCATCTCTCTGCCATCAATGTGTCATCGATTACAAACATCACAGTTTAAATAATGTGTTCTCTGACACTCCAGTTTTAAACACACACACACACACACATTAGTGGCACAGGCCAATACATTTGCAGAGCTATAAGTGTGCCAGCTTGTAACTGTTAAGCGACTTAAACAGGAGATATGCTTCGCACATAAAGAGGACATCATCTCTTACTCTTATTGGCAATACAAGAACGCGGTTATGTAGACCCACACTAAGGATAACTTAGAAATACTCTGGAGTCACAGGGTGTGGCTCTTCTGCCTGGAGACTGATAGCTAACTAGCAGGAAATTACGTATTCGTGGCCATGAAGTTATAAAGTTTCCGAAGTGGCATGTTCTCTTAGAGTTGTTTCTTTGTATTTGTTTTCCCAAACATCGATATTCTATACGTGTGTGGTACTACATTGAGTTTTTCTTCATAAAATATTTTTTGACAACTATTTCTAATATGGCTATTTGTTGACAGACAATGAGGGATTTTCTCTGGTAGAAAATCTCTGGTTGTTCTATTATTAGGTAAAAAGGGTGATTACAAGTGTGAAGCGCAGATATATGTTTTGCCGGTGTTATTTCACGCTCAAAAAATACATAAAATATCACTTAACATCAATAACTTCATTGATACATCGATAGGCCCACATTAACAAATAACAATTGTCGACCAGGTGTAATGTCATTATTGATGTAGCCTATCCTATATATCAGTTCCCCTTTCAGCTACATGGATTCAAACATAATGTAGCCTTGTTGCATGGTATCTATACTGTACAGACATAGGCAGATACTTGCTCCTTTCATCAATCTCCCTTTGCTTACGGATAAATAAGGTGTTATTTTAATGTACCAATCTATGTGCGCGTTGTCAGTGTTACTTGTTCATGAAGCCACTCGTTGTGTCAGAGCTACACCAAAGGCATTCTACCGCCACCTGATGGCAGGCTTCGGCTTCAAGCTGCCATCGTTCCTTCTCCCATCACATTACTGTCGGGTTTCATCACAAACACCTGCTGCCGTTCCCTCATTAGTAGAGTAATTAGGGCCACAGTTCAGTAGGCCGATCTCTTATCAGGATGCAGCGAGGTGAACAGGCTGTTGCTGGTTGTATACCTGTGGTAGTGCACACAGAGGTCAATATATTATCATGAATATATTCCTGGGAAGGGTTCGCCGCAGGTTGGACTTTTACAAATATGTTCTCAGAGCAGCATCGCATCTGATTGGTTCTTTCTGTTGCTCAATCAGCGGCAGCAGGAGGCGGGACTTGGTTTGGAGCGGGCATTTTAAAAAAATTCTCAGGATCTCGAAAGTAAATCGTTGCAGTCAAGGTAATGGTCTGTTTTGTATTAGAAAATGTAAAGATTTTAAAGTATTTGGATTAAAGTAAAGCTTGTTTTTGTATTGAGCTGTTATTTAATAAAAGTTGTCCGGTATCTTTGTAGACAAGTATTATCTTGTATTTTATGTTTTTCATAAGTCAGCCACTGTAAACAGTAGAACATTACTTCAGCTGACGTTAAACTAACTAAATTCGACGCCATCTAGCCAGCTGGCCAAATTGGTAGCACAAAATGTCTAATCGATGTTTCTTTAAATAGGCCACTAACCTATGTAACATTATATTAATAACAAGCACCTGTGAACCTAACCAGGGACCTAAAATAGCCCACTGAGTAAATAACCTATGTAACATTATATTAATAACAAGCACCTGTGAACCTAACCAGGGACCTAAAATAGCCCACTGAGTAAATAGCCTATGTAACATTATATTAATAACAAGCACCTGTGAACCTAACCAGGGACCTAAAATAGCCCACTGAGTAAATAACCTATGTAACATTATATTAATAACAAGCACCTGTGAACCTAACCAGGGACCTAAAATAGCCCACTGAGTAAATAACCTATGCCCGGTGATTAGCCATACGCAAAACACCTGTGCTCCTAATCAACATGTCACACAGAAGTGCTCTACACCCTGTGTCACCCATTCGTGACAGTAGCATTGATGGGCCAAACTTTCCAACTCAGCAACTTTTCAATTGGGCTGAGATGTTATGTTTGGATTCTGTTGTCTCCAGATTTAATTGACTCATAGAAATTTAACAGATGCAAAACTGAAAAGCTTAAAAGAGGAACTTAAAAAATTGAAGTGAAACCATGTTTCCTTTACGAGCTTAATTAAATGTATTCATGTTGTCTACAGAATTTGAAGCCCTGTGAGAACACAGTTTGCTTTATAACATGAGAAACCCAAAGCTACTTATAGCACATTTCCCCAAACCGTATGTCTAGACCAAAATGGTCACTCAACCACTCAATCACTCAACCACGAAAAATCTTCATCACAAGCTCATCTTACGAATCAAGAACATAATTGATTCTGTGGTTTATTTTGTATCAGATTCAGAAGGACCTTGGTCTGTGTATTTTAATTGTCCAATGACATATTATGCGCCAATATGCTTGCATTGACAAATGGATTGCAACTGGTTTGAAATGTAAACTGATCAACTAGATTGGTGATTAACCACTGTTTGCCACCCAGTGGTACCCTGTGGTACTGAGACTAGTAATTCCCTGTAAAACATGTATCATATACAAAAGCAATAAAAGCTCAAGACATTTAGAGTGGACGTTGACAATGTCTTGTAAGTCCAACATTGGGAGACCGGCAGCTGGATTTGTCATTCGATTTGTGTGGTTCTTATCCTGGCTGTGACATCACATGACATCACCCAGTACCTCATTGGTTTAACCGGAGCCTATAGTAAAGTAAACAGGTTTTGATTGGCTTTTATTGACTAGTTATTTGCATGTGCAACATTGCAAGTATCTTCATCAATTTTCGGTGTATAATCATTTGCAAGTAGACATGGCAATCTGGTTCAATACAGTGGTGCTTCAATGAAACATTAACCTTGATAAGTTTCATTTGACATTGCGCTATTAAACCAGGAACGTGCATATTGTTCATAATTAATGCCGCTTGCAGATTAAAGCTGGTGTCAGGAGGAATTTGAGACATATCCGATAACATGGTTCTAAGGTTGGGTAATCTTATGTACACACTGGCTTTCCAATTTGTTCAACTGGGTTCAAGAAGGGAAAGGCGGGTCCAAGTTAGAATATAGTTTTAATGTAAAGTCCTATTTACTTGGACTGTGTTTGTATTTTAATGATGGGGGCTTAATCTAAATATATCCAATATTTGGATAATACAGTATGTCCATTTCACAAATGGTACAATTGTTGGCAGCATTTAATACAAATAATTAGCCGTTGTAAACAATGGAATATAAAAAGAGCACACTAATGTCCAGAAGAAAACAACAAGATAGAAACAGATATTATTAGCCAATGGGATGCTTGTGTGTTCACACTTCTGCTCCGGTCACAGTCTCTGCGTGGACTTTCAGGTACATTCGGTAAGTGGTTGGGAGTTGTTCCGGAAGCCTGACAAATCATCCAATCCTCTGCTATGGATTTGGCAGTAATGATTCCTTGGTTCAATTCCCCTTTCTTCAGAACCCAGTATGACGTGTCCTTAAAAAAGTATGTATCTCCTGAGGGAATAAGTTAAGTTATTAGGGAATACAAATAGGAAATATAAACTACACTCAACTACACTCAAACATGATGTAACTGTCACAAGTGTGGTGAGTTTAGTGGGGTGCACTTCCTGGATTTTGTGTTGCAAATGTGCACAGCTGTTTTTAATTATCTTAATTATTATCTATTTAGTATGTATCATAGTTTTGATGTTTGTCGTAAATCGCTTGTATGCACAGTTTTATGAACTGTGAATTTATGTCAGTCAAGCAATCTCCAGTTTTGGTCACATTTTTTCGACTTTATGTTAATAAATGGCGCCCAGAACAGAAACAAAGTCTGTTTTCAGTGTCTCTCTTTTCTACACAAAGCAGAGCGTATATATGCACCATTGCCATCTCTCTTACCGTCCTTCCAGGTGATGATGTCATCGGGGTGAGAGGGCACCCCAGACCAGATGGAGGCCATTCTTGGGTAACCACTATCCAGCGTCCTGGCTTGGCCATTTTCCTTGAATCTCCAGTATTGCCCTCCACTGAACACGTATGTCTGCCCATTGTGTGCCCACACAAACACTGCCTCCACCCTATCTGCTGCCTGGCCCTGGTTGGTACGGAGGTTCCAGTCTCCCAGAGGGCGTGGGTACCCATCCAGACGGGTGGTAGCGTCAAACACCCAGTACTGGTCCCCTGCACAGGTTAGGATGAAACACAACAGAAGGTTCTCATGTGTGCATTCAATCACATACAACAGAAGGTTCTCATGTGTGCATTCAATCACATACAACAGAAGGTTCTCATTTGTTTATTACTACACAGAAAAGTAGCGCACAAATAATTCATTTACAATCAGAACATTATATAAGTATATTGTGGCCTGGTTTAGTCCAGCGTTTTTTGTTCTGCTGCTGTTTTTCATCACATCTTCTATTAAAAAAAGGCATTGAAATGGTGGAAAATGTAATCTTATGAGATGGTTTCGCATTCCTCACCGATGAAAAAGACAATGTGGTGATCGCTCCTTTCATAGACTGAGTCAATCCGGGTCAGATCCTGAGGGAGTCCTACCCAAAAGTTACTTGTTAGAGATGGGACGATGGAGGACAGCGAATCCTTGTAATATCGCCAATAGAAAGCACCTAACAAACAGGTGAGAGAGGATAAAGGAATAGGCTTTAGTGGTGTGCATAGATAATGTTTCTACTGACAATATGTTCATGCACAATGTACCAATCACAACAGACTCCCGGTCAATGTGTAAACTCTGTGTTTTTGTATTACAGAACTAATGCATCATGTACAGAAATCATTATTCAGGACTGTGGTTCCTAAAATCGGTTCTCACACACTGAGCACACCCTGAAATGTGTTTCTGGAGTTGACAGCTTACCCTTAAAGAAGAAGACTTCCCCTCTGATATTGGCTACGGCATCGAATGTTCCCACACAGCGATCTGGCAAATCCGGGTCTGGGCTGTGTAAGTAGAAATACGAAAAGCTACTGAATCCTGAGGGTGCTGGGGTTTCAAGTACTTTAATTGAAATGGTTTCATAAGTAATTTTAGCAGGTATAAGTTTTGTTTGTCCTGTTCAAAACTCACTGGGATGTTGGTCTTGGAATGGGAGGATTTGGCTGACGAGGAATGGGAGTATTTGGCTGACGAGGAATGGGAGGATTTGGCTGACGAGGAATGGGAGGATTTGGCTGACGAGGAATGGGAGGATTTGGCTGACGAGGAATGGGAGGATTTGGCTGACGAGGAAGATCAGGACTGTTTGTGGGAGACCTGGGATGAGTTCCTGTGAAATACCATTTAGCTATTTATGTGCTGTCTATCAGCATGTATTTATTTTGCTCACTTTTGTTTTTGAGCGACATACATGTTGGTTAGTTTGTTAAGTGTTTACCATAAATGGACTGTATGGCCAGTCTGTCATCATCAGGAAGTTTATACTGTCTGATGTCCCCCACTGTTCCCTGGTAGTAGGGACTCATGATGGAGGGATGAGATGAGGAATGTGAGAGGCCCAGGGCGTGGCCAAACTCATGTACCGCAACCGTGAAGAGATCTGTGGTGCCACTGCGATCTGATAGGGTGAGAGAAACAACCAATGGAGATCTGTGGTGCCACTCTGATCTGATAGGGTGAGAGAAACAACCAATAGAGATCTGTGGTGCCACTGTGATATGATAGGGTGAGAGAAACAACCAATAGAGATCTGTGGTGCCACTGTGATCTGATAGGGTGAGAAAAACAACCAATAGAGATCTGTGGTGGCTCTGTGATCTGATAGGGTGAGAGAAACAACCAATGGAGATCTGTGGTGCCACTCTGATCTGATAGGGTGAGAGAAACAACCAATAGAGATCTGTGGTGCCACTGTGATATGATAGGGTGAGAAAAACAACCAATAGAGATCTGTGGTGGCTCTGTGATCTGATAGGGTGAGAGAAACAACCAATAGAGATCTGTGGTGCCACTGTGATCTGATAGGGTGAGAGAAACAACCAATAGAGATCTGTGGTGCCAATGTGATCTGATAGGGTGAGAGAAACAACCAATGGAGATCTGTGGTGCCACTGTGATCTGATAGGGTGAGAGAAACAACCAATATAGATCTGTGGTGCCACTGTGATCTGATAGGGTGAGAGAAACAACCAATAGAGATCTGTGGTGCCACTGTGATCTGATAGGGTGAGAGAAACAACCAATAGATATGTGTGAAAACATTTTGTGAGTGAGCTTTGATTTCAGTATGCTGTCTGCCAAAGAATGACAATCACAATGTTGAAAAAAATATGTTTTGGCTTTCGAAAAAAGGGAATGTTTTGGAAAGAAAGTGAGAGAGTAAATGAAGAAAAGAGAGATGGATTGAGATAATATGTAATCAAAATGTAACGATGTATTCTGGGTGTGTGTGTGTGTTTACATGTACTATTTTACCTGTGTGGACCAGACTAAATCTATGCATAATATATCATGCGCAGGTAATGCCACGCGTATTGCCCTCACCATCAAGTCCGTAACTCCAAATCTCGTCGTTGTCGAAATGAGTGTCCCCTGACATGTCACTTGATCCTGGGAAGAAGGCGTGAGCCAGGGTGCCTCCGCGCCCGTCAAATGGGTAGCCGTCGCCGTGTTCGGGTTTGGTGAAGGAAACCCTGATGTCCTCTTCTGTTTCCGGGTGGTTTCTGGAAAAGTGGAGCGGGGTGTTGCTGCTCCACACCTGTAAGGCTTCGCTGATGATGTGGTCCACGAGGTTGTGGTCCACGAGAGTGTGGGACTGGGAGGGGTTAGGGTAGGTGTCTAAACTGGGAGGGAAGATGAGAAGAGATTAGGGATGGTACACACTGCCGAACTCTCTGTGTGTTGATATTCTGATGCCTCCTGGGTTAGGGTCAGTTGTCGTGTTCAGAAGATGTTATTTAAAATCTGCTAACTCAGTGTAGTATTTTAGAGCTACAGTGAAGGTGATACCTCCAGGTGATATCTTTCTTTTGCCATCGTAGCCCACTCAGTGCATATCTCTTTCTCCTTTTCCTCCTCTTCTTCAGAAGGTCTTCCTCTCCAACAATGTCAGGCAAGGAGCAGCGAGGAGTCTTCATCAGAGAAAGAGTGTCATCGTCTGAATCAGTGAGAGGGTAAAGAAAAGCAAAAAGCCATTTGGGGAGAACCACAAAACGCCAACTCACACTCAGCAGATGTTATTCTTTACTTTGGTTGAGAAAATACATTAAACATTATTGTGTCTTAAAATTGAAGAGAAGAGAAAAACTAAACTAAGAGAAGCACCACATGTTAAGCAGTTTACCCAGTATTCCAGTCTCCCTTATTCCACCAAACCGCTGCATCTGACGGAGTGCTTCCTGGAGGCCCTCCCTGGTTTGGAGTCTCTCTGTACGGGGGTCTGTAGGGGGTAGGTACCCATATCGACGCAGCCAGTCCTCCAGATTGAAAGAAATTATTATGATTATATTTCAACAAGCAGGTCTTGACATTGATATGGATTCCTGACTTATATGAGCACCTTATATTTGCATGTGTAGAAAGTTGGTTGTGTTCCGACCGAGATTAAACTAAATCTTGTTGTCAAGCGGAATTTAAGAAAATTTTTAATCAGTACTGGTCAAAACTACACCAAAACTGTGTCTGTAGAAATATTGCTTTTACTTATGTTCAAACAACACACAATAATTAAGTGTGGTTAAATGAAATGGTTACTATATAAAGTAGATGAAATTATATAAGCGGTTTGTGCATTTTAAGAAATGCATGATTTTGGGTATGATCGAAAATGGGTTCAGCTATAAATGCAGTTTAGCATAATTGTATTCCTTCAAAAACTGTTTGAGGATATTTAATAACTTGATGATTCCAATTTCATGTGTAATTCTGAGATTGACGGTCATTAGAATCAGGGTTTATATGTCAAGTCTGTTTACACATACAAGGAATTTACATGCTGCCTGCCTCTCCTACCCTGTTTGTCAAAATGATGTGAAATGCCCCAAAGAAATTCCCTTTAAAACAATTCAAGTGTGCATAAAAGGTTATTGCATTAGTGGTCATTAATGGATGAGAGAAAGCACTCCGTTTTCTTACTTACCACACCATGTGAGTACTCGTTAGCTGTTGGAGCGCAAAGCCCGAAAGAGATGATGAGAAGAAGTCCAGCTCCACTCACAAAGAGGACCTGACAATAATACATGACTGCTGCACAGATGTTGAGCCTCTGGTAAATATGGGCAGTGCAGGAGGTCTGCTTTATTCCGAGGTATTCAGTCACACAAGTGGCATATGCTCAACCCAAAACCATTGGCTTCCTATAGTTGACTGGACCTCATGCCTCTGATTTCCTCTGGATGACTAATAAAAAAATAAAGAACTGAATACAAATTAACTACCTTTTATTCCCTGAGTAAGAGGAGAAACTGCAAGATGGAGAACAGTTGAAGATGCTTCTCAAGCAGGAGGTCTGTCTTGTCAGTCTGGTCCTCTTGTTACATCCCCTGAGACTAGGCAGGGCACGGATGGACGCGCTGTATATTTTGTTCATGCTCTCGCCCACTCCATTCTGGTATACACTCACACACTGTCTGTTTCCTCTTGCACTGCAGAGCACTTCTTTTGAAGACAGACACACTTGCACATTTTCTAAGTACACTTGGAAACAAACAGATGATGTCATTGGCTAGCAACGGCAAACCGTTTTGTATCTCCATTTTTTTAAAGTCTAGACTGTGTCATTTGCACCAGCCCATAGCGCACCAGAACTCACAATACAGACACTCAGAAAGCACTGCCACATGTATCATGCATTAAAATTTGAAAGATTTTTATCTTTGTGTGTCACCCCCATAAAAAGAGATGAAAGCGAGAGAAGGCGGAGAATGTGAGCAAAATCAATAGAGGCTCTGTGAGAGGATAAGAATGGAAGGGAAACGGGGAACGAATGATATGAGGAGGGGGAGATGAGGACATGAAGCAGTGGGTTTCACTTCACTTCCTGTAAACAGGTTACAACAAAATAACACCTCGACCCCCGACCTGCTGAGTATTGTGTTTATAAAAATAGATGATATAGAGGATGTTTATGATGACGATATGGATGCAGGAAGACAGCCGGAGATTCACAGAAATACCACAATTTGCATGGTCAGAAACAGAGTTATGAGAAATGAACCCGCGAAGTCAACCCGCTCTGAAATATCCAGAGAACATTACGCCAGAACATCACTGTCCAGAGCATCCATATAGGCCCTTACAATGCATTTACAAATAAAAAATGTTGGGTTCTTTTTTAATTTGACCATTTATTCTTCAATTAAGGTGTTTTTTCCATGATTACCTCAGCTATGTGTTTTGTTTAGGATTACCTCAGCTATGTGTTTTGACAACGCATAACTGTGAATATTGTCGCATATTTGCCTCAATGACCTGTAAAAAAAATGACTTCTATTTAGACAATATAAAGTCAACTTGTTTTATAGATAGTTCCACGGTTATGGCAATAGCAAGTATATACTTCATTAATGCTTTAATTGCCACTATAACCTGTCTCGCTTCAAGTGGACACAGCCTCAACATTTCCTGTAAATGCGTGTCAGATGCTGTGCAGTCATTTTTCACAATTAACAGATAAAAATGTGCACATTGATTTAAGGGGCAATTGTTTTATGTTACAGAATATCAAATCATACATATATTTTTTATTTATATTTTTTCACTGAAACTCATTTGTTTTGTGAAGTGTCATTCGTTTTGTTTTTTACGTTTAACATCCTACATGATTCCATAACCTCATCCCTTAGATATTGGGTACAGTGCCTACTACATGATTCCATAACATCATCCCTCAGATATTGGGTACAGTGCCTACTACATGATTCCATAACATCATCCCTCAGATATTGGGTACAGTGCCTACTACATGATTCCATAACATCATCCCTCAGATATTGGGTACAGTGCCTACTACATGATTCCATAACCTCATCCCTCAGATATTGGATACAGTGCCTACTACATGATTCCATAACATCATCCCTCAGATATTGGGTACAGTGCCTACTACATGATTCCATAACATCATCCCTCAGATATTGGGTACAGTGCCTACTACATGATTCCATAACCTCATCCCTCAGATATTGGGTACAGTGCCTACTGCATGATTCCATAACCTCATCCCTCAGATATTGGGTACAGTGCCTACTACATGATTCCATAACATCATCCCTCAGATATTGGGTACAGTGCCTACTACATGATTCCATAACCTCATCCCTCAGATATTGGGTACAGTGCCTACTACATGATTCCATAACCTCATCCATCAGATATTGGGTACAGTGCCTACTACATGATTCCATAACCTCATCCCTCAGATATTGGGTACAGTGCCTACTACATGATTCCATAACATCATCCCTCAGATATTGGGTACAGTGCCTACTACATGATTCCATAACCTCATCCCTCAGATATTGGGTACAGTGCCTACTACATGATTCCATAACCTCATCCCTCAGATATTGGGTACAGTGCCTACTACATGATTCCATAACCTCATCCCTCAGATATTGGGTACAGTGCCTACTACATGATTCCATAACATCATCCCTCAGATATTGGGTACAGTGCCTACTACATGATTCCATAACCTCATCCCTCAGATATTGGGTACAGTGCCTACTACATGATTCCATAACATCATCCCTCAGATATTGGGTACAGTGCCGACTTTTGCTGAACATAGGCGTTACTGAACATAGAAACATAAAAATGCGTGATGAAAAATGTCAGTGTTTGACCCTGAAAACAAGTGTCACATGTGCAAACTAAACAGTTACTTCTGCATTCTCAATTATGTTGGAAACATTCGATTAGAGAAAATGTTGTCTATCAGAACATTAAATTAAAGTATTAGTAGACCTGAATGTAAATTCAATGCTTATCAAATTGAAACTTCAATTCTTTATTTTCAGACCACATTTGAGGAACTCATGATCAACCACTGCTCAAAATACATTTACTCAGAACAGCCAGTGCACCTCCTGATGACCGTCACCTGGCACTGCCCACGCCTCCCCACCCACCTGACCCTAATTCAGATTATGGGGGTTATGGTGCTAGCAAAGTTCTCACAGTCTTGCAGAATAAATACCTTGTGGGGCAGGATGTTGATTGTCTATTATTGAAGTACAAGCTGTCAGAGTGTCTCAAATAGTTTATCAATCATCTCCTTCCTTGAGCCACAGCACACCAAACAACATAAGAGATGTTAGCTTGCGCATTTTCATTTTTCCGAAGCCACATTCACACAGAGCAACCTAAAATAAGCATTGCTGTGAAAAAAAGGTTAGAGTTGCTTAAACATTAGCCTGTTCTTCCTCTGAAGATACATTGAGGTCAGTAATCTAATTTGTGTGTTTGCCTTTGTGTTTGGGTTAGGGTTTGGGTTAGGTAAATTTGGGTTAGGGTTAGGGTTTGGGTTCTAGGCATAAGCGACATACGCGATCACTTATGGGAAGGAACGTGTCTCCCAGCAGCACATTACCCAGAGCATCACACTCCATCCACCAGTTTCTTTGTCTTTCTACAGAGCAACCTGGTGCCGTCTCTTCCAACCTGGTGCCGTCTCTTCCAACCTGGTGCCGTCTCTTCCAACCTGGTGCCGTCTCTTCCAACCTGGTGCCGTCTCTTCCAACCTGGTGCCGTCTCTTCCAACCTGGTGCCGTCTCTTCCAACCTGGTGCCGTCTCTTCCAACCTGGTGCCGTCTCTTCCAACCTGGTGCCGTCTCTTCCAACCTGGTGCCGTCTCTTCCAACCTGGTGCCGTCTCTTCCAACCTGGTGCCGTCTCTTCCAACCTGGTGCCGTCTCTTTCAACCTGGTGGGACTCATCAGACCAGCCAACCAGAGCAGATTCGTTATACTACAAGAAGTGATTGTTTGCCTCATATCTAATCAACTCAGACTTTGGCATGTTGGGAGACGATCAAGGAAATGTCATAATGTGTCGGCACATCAGTGTGTCTGACAAGTAGGATCTCTAGAGCCACCTAGTGGTATAAATAAGACATTACATTTGCTTCGGTTATATATAATTGGTTCCTGAGACCTCTTTTGGAAAGAAACTATTGTTGTGGCGAGTAGTTTTGGCCCTGATAGACCTCAGTATTTTGCCAGAAGAGATACTTCTGAATAGTCCATGTCCAGGGTGAGAGGGACCAGCCACAATCTTTGTTGCCCGCCTTTGTGTCCTGGAGGTGTGTAGGTCACGTAGAGACGACAGATTAAAGCCAATGACCCGCCCAGCAGAGCAGTCAGGATGGACTCAATAATGGCAGTACAAAAGTTTTTTTACAAGAGTCTTTGCCAGTTTCTACTTTTTAAGCGTCTGCAGGAAGTACCGCCTCGGTTCCGCTTTCATTACAGCATCAGCAACGGCGTGCGGTTCACACATTCCCCAGGTTTCAGTTTGGCCACTGGCTCCTCGCCTTCAGTTTGGCACCATTTCTCTTTCTCATCTTATCTCTCAGATAACATTTCGTTTTTTACTTCAACACTCACTTGGTCAATTAATCCCTACTCTACTCCAGTGGTAATGACCTTTTTTCCTCACTGTCTGATTAAAACTCTGGGATTTGGAATTTTCTTTACAGCGCTGAGGTTATCGTGTGATAGTCCACCCTTTGCCCCCCCCCCCCCGACACAAGTAGATTAGACTCAAGTCGTCACACACCACAGGCACAGAACTGTAGCCAACACCCTATGGAGATAAGTCATCTTCTAAACTGTATTGGTGGGTTCCACTCAGGTTGTGTTGTTAGATTTCCATGTTGGGAATTCAACGTGAGGTCTGTCAACAAGTCTCTTTGTTTCTTAGGTCCTAAAACTAGCATTTAATTTTTGTCGTCATCTGCAATGTTTGCTCGTGATTATAGTTAATTGGCTGATTTCTCACTTGTAACTGGATGATAATGTATGATTGTAAATCAACCCATAAAGTCCACACTGGCATTGTTCATGTCAATACTGTTTCTGGCCACTAGAGGCCTCTATTGTGAGTCACTTCCAAATGTAATACAGACTCAGGAGACAGCACATTCCGTCACACAGGGGGGACAGAAATCTTGAGAGGACAGTTAAAATATTGTTAAGATAAAAAGCTTGAAAACATGTGTGGAAGAAAAAATATGTTGTTAACAATTGATTGAAAATCTTAACGGTTATTGAAAAAAAATCCTGGTGGGTCCACAGAGTATTAGTGGGAAGAACGCCTAAATGGACATTTAAGGACCTGTTATTTTTTTAAGAGGATGACAACAATGAATTCTGTTGGCATCAACAACCAAAATGCTCAGATCTGTGATGTGCAAAGTGCACGAGTCAACAGGAAGCTGTGTGTAGGTTGGTTTTAATTCCAAACTGCTCTATGAGAGGACAGAACCATGGAGGCGCCGAGGTGACAAACCGCATTTCTGCACCACATCCTGCCTCACCCTATAACAGGTCCACACAGCAATGAATATACAGGATTTCCTCGTGTCAACTTTTAGCAGGCGGCTTTGAAGGTATCCCATGAGGCCGTTGGGCAGACTGTGATGACGAGCGCATCACTGAATAGGAAATCACAAACGAAAGGGGAAGAGACAGTAAAACAAGAATACTGGACAGTTTGGTATGTTAACACTTTAGGTGGTTTATTTGTTTGTATATTTTGTTATTGATGTTGAGTAAATTTATATGGCTTCCATTTGTGTGGAAGTAGGCAGTTTATTGTTGAGCTGACAGGAACTGTGTATTAAACAAAGGGGAACAATATGCGAGCGACAGTACAAAAGATCTACGAGCAAAAATATCTGTCTCTCACTCATTTCTCTCTTCATATCAGTTTCCAGTAATTTCTCCCTTCCTCTCTCTCTCTCTTGCTTTTTTTCTACCACACAGACGGATGATGAAAGTAAATCTGATTTCACTCGTCCTGTGCCTTCCTCACCTCCTCGTCATTTCTGTCCTCCATTTCACCCAAGAGGCTTCTCTCAGCCCCACGGAAAAGCTGACAACCGCTTTGGACCTTAGGTTAAGCCACACGACCTCGGAAACCCTGAGGCCTTCAGGCTCTACAACTGAAACCCAACCTGGGTGGACTGAGGCCATGTTCAACACCCACGCTGCCAGCTTGGCACAAATCAAAGACTCAGGTGGCACAACTGAAGAAGGTGACCTCGTCAAAAGCATCATTTTTCCTAATCCTGTAACATCTGGGAACACTATCAAAGGGCGTGCAACTGTAGATGGGACCAGACAGGAAGCAGAAACACGCAGTCTTCATGTGACCAATCACAGTGAACCCGACCAACGTAGGACTCTCCCAGGAGTGACAACGGCCACGCCTCCTGACAACAGCACCCCTGAAATAACCAGAGAGCTGAACTCACCAAGTTCTACAGGCACGTTGGCTAACGGCACTGGTAACTCCACGAGGCTAGCAGCTCGACTCTTTTACGAGTCCCAAAAAGACCAACAAACTACAACAGACAAAGGCTTGATGAGTGTGAGTTCAGCTACGACCATTGAGAACAACTCCAGAGAACATAGCAGCTTATTAACAAGTGCTTCTTCTAGTAGAACGACCGCTTCCAACAGAAGTAAACACACTAGTTCTAGCAGTGCCATTGCTGCCTCCGTTCCCCCTGCTCACACTGTCACAGTTCCAGGCGAATATGAGAATTATAAAGCAGGTGACAATGTGAAAGAGCCCTCAAACAGCAACAAATCCAGAACTTTAGACACCATTGACCAAGCCGACCTTTTGTTTAACCAAAGATCATTCTCGGCCCAAGGCACCAGGTTAAGTAACGCGACTAATTACACTGTGTATGACCACATCGACCGGGAACACACAGCTTCGCCTGAGTGTGAGGAGACCCCCTCGTCTTGGATGCAAGGGACCAGCAAGCTGGCGTGTTTCATCATTCTGTGGGCTCTGGCAATGGCCGCTTCTGTCTTCCTGAGTCTCAGCATCTTTCTGTGGGTGCGCATGTCAGTCCAGAAGGGTACTAAAAGGATCCGAGAAGGAGAGGGAAGACGAGAAAGGGCATCGGTGGCGACTCTGGAGAACCTGTGGAGTAACCAGACAACATCGGTTGAAGAGAGGGTTGAGTTCTGGTACGCCAACGGGACGACGCTGGGACACAACCAACAGGGGAGGGAGAGAGAGAGGCTGAGGAGGGAGAAATGGAGAGAGAGAGAGAGAGAGAGAGAGTGTGATAGTCTGTGGATTCAGCCAAAGGTAACAGTGGGTGACATCACAGATTTCTGGTACGCAAAGGGTCGAACGATGCCAGACGAATCGACAGACCACAGTTTGTTGGAAACATGTGTATGATTATTTATGTTTTTATTCTACAGTATGTAATATATCTGGAGTTATCTTAGCTGATATGTTAGGTCTAACTGCGTTAGGGGGCAAGCCGCTCAGATATCCCCTTTGCAAGCCACTCTAGTAGCGTATAATCGGATACAGATGTAACCCTGAGATGTATCTCGTAATCCGCACTTTAATTACACTGATATCAAGTATATGTATTTTATTTTCAGCATTTACTTAGGACATATATTTGCTGGCATGAATGCTGGGAGGTAAAGTGTGAGAGAAATCAGAAGCGGGAGTTATACAGTCCTTATTTCAACGTGAATACAGTCCTTATTTCAATGTGAATACAGTCCTTATTTCAACGTGAATACAGTCCTTATTTCAACGTGAATACAGTCCTTATTTCAATGTGAATACAGTCCTTATTTCAACGTGAATACAGTCCTTATTTCAACGTGAATACAGTCCTTATTTCAACGTGAATACAGTCCTTATTTCAATGTGAATACAGTCCTTATTTCAACGTGAATACAGTCCTTATTTCAACGTGAATACAGTCCTTATTTCAACGTGAATACAGTCCTTATTTCAATGTGAATACAGTCCTTATTTCAACGTGAATACAGTCCTTATTTCAACGTGAATACAGTCCTTATTTCAACGTGAATACAGTCCTTATTTCAACGTGAATACAGTCCTTATTTCAACGTGAATACAGTCCTTATTTCAACGTGAATACAGTCCTTATTTCAACGTGAATACAGTCCTCATTTCAACGTGAATACAGTCCTTATTTCAACGTGAATACAGTCCTTATTTCAACGTGAATACTGTAGCCTAATGTAAGCATCTCACACCTGACTTCAGAAGAAATACAAGAGCTTCCAAGCAGCTCAGTTCCAATGGAGTTAAAGCTCTGACATTACCAGAAAAAAACAAATCATGAAACTGCTGTGCAGTTGTCAGTCATTGCAGGTTTACACTAGAACTGGTCTAGGGTTAGGGTTTACATGATTTATATGGACTATAACTGGTCTAGGTTTAGGGTTTACATGATTTGTATGGAATAGAACTGGTCTAGGGTTAGGGTGTACATGATTTATATGGACTAGAACTGGTCTAGGGTTAGGGTGTACATGATTTATATGGACTAGAACTGGTCTAGGGTTAGGGTTTACATGATTTATATGGACTAGAACTGGTCTAGGGTTAGGGTTTACATGATTTGTATGGACTATAACTGGTCTAGGGTTAGGGTTTACATGAATTATATGGACTATAACTGGTCTAGGGTTAGGGTTTACATGATTTATATGGAATAGAACTGGTCTAGGGTTTACATTAATTATATGGACTAGAACTGGTCTAGGGTTAGGGTTTACATGAATTATATGGACTATAACTGGTCTAGGGTTTACATGATTTATATGGACTAGAACTGGTCTAGGGTTAGGGTTTACATGAATTATATGGACTATAACTGGTCTAGGGTTTACATGATTTATATGGACTAGAACTGGTCTAGGGTTTACATTAATTATATGGACTAGAACTGGTCTAGGCTTAGGGTTTACATGATTTATATGGACTAGAACTGGTCTAGGCTTAGGGTTTACATGATTTATATGGAACTACAGCTTATTATTGATAGATAATACAGTGTGTTCAGGTAGCAGTGAATCAAACGCAGCTGGCAGGAGCGGGTGTTCGCTAGCAGCGGGTGTTCGCTAGCAGCGGGTTTTCACTAGCAGCGGGTGTTCACTAGCAGCGGGTGTTCACTAGCAGCGGGTGTTCACTAGCAGCGGGTGTTCACTAGCAGCGGGTGTTCACTAGCAGCGGGTGTTCACTAGCAGCGGGTGTTCACTAGCAGCGGGTGTTCGCTAGCAGCGGGTGTTCGCTAGCAGCGGGTGTTCACTAGCAACGGGTGTTCGCTAGCAGCGGGTGTTCGCTAGCAGCGGGTGTTCACTAGCAGCGGGTGTTCACTAGCAGCGGGTTTTCACTAGCATCGGGTGTTCACTAGCAACGGGTGTTCACTAGCAGCGGGTGTTCACTAGCAGCGGGTTTTCACTAGCAGCGGGAGTTCACTAGCAGCGGGTGTTCACTAGCAGCGGGTGTTCACTAGCAGTGGGTGTTCACTAGCAACGGGTGTTCACTAGCAGCGGGTGTTCACTAGCAGCGGGTGTTCACTAGCAGCGGGTGTTCACTAGCAGCGGGTGTTCACCAGCAGCGGGTGTTCACTAGCAGTGGGTGTTCACTAGCAACGGGTGTTCACTAGCAGCGGGTGTTCACTAGCAGCGGGTGTTCACTAGCAGCGGGTGTTCACTAGCAGCGGGTGTTCACTAGCAGCGGGTGTTCACCAGCAGCGGGTTTTCACCAGCAGCGGGAGTTCACTAGCAGCGGGTGTTCACTAGCAGTTAGGACTGAGAGACCACCTTTGGCCATTCATTTTTATTTGACAAATATTCATTAATAATATGTTTGTTTATCAGAAGGTTTATGCAAATATTCTCGAAATAAAAGGTTTGGCTATTATTTGGTCCTGTGTATTTTACTTAAGTGTATTTTACTTGCAACACTATGTTAGTTGATTCAAATTCCATTCGAGGTGTAGAATGTAAACCAATGCACTAATATAAGATGCTCAGGACAAGAACATCAAATGCAGTATAGTTAATTAAATGTAATTAAATATATAACATGCATTAGATTCAGAAAGAGCTTGATTGTTTCACAACAAAAAAGAAATTTTCTTTCGCCCGTTAGCGCAACAATTCATACAAAATGTGTACAAAACATTTTAACTACAAGACAGACCGGTCCAGTGTCTAATCAGAAAGAAAGAAAACAGTAAAGAAAGAAAGCAGAAAAGATCAGATCACTTTGACTTATAGAGGTCTCCTGACAAAACCAATTCAATTGTAAGACATTTTTGACGTTTCTGACACAACGTCAGTGTTTGTGTAAGATAGCAATTACAAGAAATACACCACTACCACAAACACAAAATTGCCAAAATGATTCACACGGTTACTAAAACTGCTCTGGTGTGAAAAGCTTTGGAAGGAAATAGATAACTGTGTGCAATTATCAAGATGAGCAGTTGAATACATGCCGTTGCAGAAATCTCCAATTTTATTCCTGACCAGCTGAGGATGAACATAACATGACTCAAGACGTGAGACGTGAAATGTTCTGACATGAAGATAAAACATTTTAAAGGCAGTGACCTTGTCCTCATCCTCGCTTCGTACAACCTACTAACCTGACTCCCTAGACTGTCTGTCTATCCCACATAGACCCCATAACACAGACACACACATTAATGCACAATTACACACACCAGCAAACGCTCTCAGGGTGTGGACGGGCAACAACAAACCTGTGCTCAAACATTTTGACACACACAGCTTCTTCCTTTTGTTGAGCCAACTTCTCTTTTTTGCCACATGACCCAATAAGCCAAACATAGCTACTCAGATATTGCAAAACGACGAACCCCACCTATCTCACGCTAGCTTGTTATGGGAAATTGATAACGCGAGGGGAAGAAATAGAGAGAACTATCTTGTGAAAAAGGGGTGGGGAGAGTGAGAGAAGGGGACCAAACGAAAGAGAGAAGAGAAAGGTGTTCTTGGTACATGTGCTGATATAGAGGACATCATATACTCACAAACATGTGCCTTTAGTCAGTTGGATTCACCATTTCAACTCATTTCCTCCAAGCAACATGCGGGTAAGTACTAACTGGCATTTTGCTTTTGTCCAAATCGCACATGTTTACATACGTCTTTACCAACGTCTTAACGCTTATCTGAATGGTGATTGGTGATACAACAGACGAAAGGTGATAGAGACCGTGTGAGAATACAAGATAAGGGAAATAGATGTTTTAGAAAATATAGAGGACATTTTCTGCTGTGTTCTGTAGGAGGAGGGCCATCTGGAGGTGTTTAAGCCCTTTTAGTTTTTGTTTATTAATCAGTTCGTCTTTTTATGTCTGAAAAACTTCCAAAAAAAAGAAGAAAATGCTTTTAACACACATTTAGATTATTTTCAACAGATGTTTAAATGTATAATTTTATTTGAAATAAGAGTTTGTGACATAGCGTAACATATTACATAAGTTCTGTAACTTGCATAATAGTTAAGGTGTCTCTCAAACAAGTGTTACACGTCTACAATGGTCCGTACATTTCATGCTTTGGAGATACTAGTTTATGTAAATAACATCTCAATTCCGGCAAATTTCTTTCAATCCATCCATTTCTCTACAGGTCACAGTTTCGTTCACCGCTGCAGCAATTTCTCAAACCGAACCTGAAATGCAGAGCTAAAACAAGTGCAACATTAGCGAAAGAGAAGGGAGACAAGTGCTGTGACTTTCCAGACAATTTGCACCAGAGTAACACTGCAGAAACCACCAGCTCAGCAACCAGGAGAGAGAACAAGAAACGAGTGCACATCACAGGCCAAACACACAGTCAAAACTTGGATTATAAAAAACAATAGAACGCCCTGAAACCTAGAGTGCTGGTATTTTTTATTTATTTGAAAATGCTAATTGTTCTGCTCTGCACTTCGAAAAAAAACGGCCAGTATTAAAACCACAACCGGACTCCCCTCCGACAGAAGAAGATACATATACACCATACATCCAACAGAGTAAGGCTTTGTAAACCTTTATCCTCACATCTCTGAGTCAGTCACATCTCTGAGTCAGTCACATCTCTCAGTCACATCTCAGTATGGAGCGAGTTGTGTGTATTATCTACACCACACTCCTCTTCCTCACTCTGCCTTGTCTGCCTGCCGCAGATGAAGATGCCCGACAAATAAGTTACACCATGACAGTCATAAAACCTAACTCACAGCCCAGCACTGAAATAATCACGACAGGAAATACTCCCTTCCTCCAAACGTCTGCAACTGTTCTGAAACCTGCCACTGTGCCACAGCCCAGCACTGAAATCATCACGACGGGAAATACTCCTTTCCACCAAACTTCAGCAACTGTTCTGGGACCTGCCACTGACGTCCCCACTACGTTAAAAACCCCCCTGGAGACCACTGCTCTTCAGGAATCCACAACAGATGTGAAGGCTTTATATCCAGAGAACACCACTTCCCCACCTACCACTGAAAGGTTGGTGGACTTCACCTCTCCATCTCCCTCTGAACCGACTCCCTCCAAACACGTACTGACTACGGATGTATATCTCCAAACTACGTCCCAGGATTACCCGACTTCTGTTTTTCAAGTCACAGACCTCCAGAGGTCCACACGTTTTTTAACACCTGGCCACACTTCCTCGAGGACAGACAGATATACTGTGATCCAGACAGACGGAGACACTGTGAGCCAGACAGACGGAGACACTGTGAGCCAGACAGACGGAGACACTGTGAGCCAGACAGACGGGGACACTGTGAGCCAGACAGACGGGGACACTGTGAGCCAGACAGATGGACATACTGCTCCACCACCCCCACCATCGATCAGGCCCACCAGCGATCCAAATGAAGCCTCCCCCAGCCCGGCCACAACTCCAGCCACTACCCACAGCAGCACCTCTATTGTGGTTGTAGCCGGGCAAAGACAAACCTGGTTATACTGGGTCATCATCGTGTCTCTCTTGACTGGGGTTGTCATGGTTGGTGCACTGTATTGCATCTTTCTGTTCGTCAGACAGTACTTTTGCCCGAGCTTTCAGAGCAGAAAGGTTTCGAAGAGGAAGAAAGGGGCGGTGAATGACACCTGGGCAGGACCGGTCAAGCTAGGGGAGGAGGGTGGAGAGGAGCCCCACGGCCCAGAGGATGAAATCGGAGAACGGGGAGGAGCTGAAGTGGTGCTGAGCACGTTCACAGCCAATGAGCTAGAGAGGGGTTGGCCCAACGGAGGTGTGGGCGTGGCCGGGAGCAGGGAGTCAAAGAAGTGGGAGGAGGAGGAGCCTCTGCTGTACATTGACGAGGGAGAGATTGACAAGCCGGTATCTGCTGAGAAAAATATGGAGACAGGAGAAGGGAATGGTGGACAGAACCTCACTGAGAATGACAAGTTTGAGCAGAACGCTGGACAGAACCTCAGTCAGAATGAGAAGGTTGAGCAGAACGCTGGACAGAACCTCAGTCAGAAGGAGAAGGTTGAGCAGAACGGTGGACAGAACCTCAGTGAGAATGAGAAGGTTGAGCAGAACGGTGGACAGAACCTCAGTGAGAATGAGAAGGTTGAGCTGAACGGTGGAGCGGCCTTCTGTTTAACCACTGCTGTTTAGAACAAAACATGGTTCCTGTAAATGCTCAAGTAGGCGATACTGATCATTGTGGTATTATTTTATTTTTGGCTGAAAGCCCTTTGAAATGTTTGCAAGTATGAAAATCAAATGTAGCTCAGGGGAGACAGCAATGTTTTTGTATTATTATTTTATGGTTTGTGTATAAACAATTCCTGAATAGCAATTTTAGCTGTAAAAATGTTTTTTTAAGTACTAGTAGAATATAGGGGCTGAACATTAGTGAACATTATTGGACATTACTGAACATTAGTGAACATTAATGAACATTACATGACATTAGTGAACATTACTAAACATCAGTGAACATTTTGATGAACAATTTGACATTCAAATGTACTTTATTTCTAGAAGTGCTTGTGTCAGAGAATTCAACACATCAGGTTAAATATAATTTAAACTCATGGATTACTGTTTTCTTTTGCTCATTTACAAAAATGTGATATCGGTCTTTCGTTGTAGAGTTTAAATGTTTGATGCGATATTTATGTTGATACCATATAAGCGGCATTTCCTTAAAATAGTGTGAATAAATCTAAGTTGATTTAAAAAATCTATACAAATTATTTTGCCTATTAGGTTTTGGTTGCTCAGTTTTACATCTTGCAAAGCATTTCACTAGTCTATTTCTCTGAAACCATTTTTTCTTATGTCAACGAGCCTGCTTTGTCATTGCTTTCCTGTTGGCAATATGCCAGGACCATGGTGTTTTTAAGGCGATCTAGTGGGACTCTTGCTGTATGTTTGGGCTAATTCTCTTGCTGCTGGTTTCTCAGTAATTCGCTGCATCTGTTGTTACTTCTATCTAAGCTTTAAAAACCCTGATCAGTATCTTGATAGCAGGATGCTGCTGCACCAACATGTGTCACTGTAAGACTAGAGTCCTCAGGATGGTACTAGAGTCCTCAGGCTGGTACTAGAGTCCTCAGGCAGGTACTAGAGTCATCAGGATGATGTGTGGCCTCAGGCTGGTACTAGAGTCATCAGGTTGGTACTAGAGTCTTCAGGCTGGTACTAGAGTCCTCAGGCTGGTACTAGAGTCCTCAGGCTGGTACTAGAGTCCTCAGGATGATGTGTGGCCTCAGGCTGGTACTAGAGTCATCAGGCTGGTACTAGAGTCATCATGCTGGTACTAGAGTCATCAGGCTGGTACTAGAGTCCTCATGCTGGTACTAGAGTCCTCAGGATGATGTGTGGCCTCAGGCTGGTACTAAAGTCATCAGGCTGGTACTAGAGTCCTCAGGCTGGTACTAGAGTCCTCAGGCTGGTACTAGAGTCCTCAGGCTGGTACTAGAGTCCTCAGGATGATGTTTGGCCTCAGGCTGGTACTAGAGTCATCAGGCTGGTACTAGAGTCATCAGGCTGGTACTAGAGTCCTCAGGCTGGTACTAGAGTCCTCAGGATGATGTGAGGCCTCAGGCTGGTACTAGAGTCATCAGGCTGGTACTAGAGTCCTCAGGCTGGTACTAGAGTCATCAGGCTGGTACTAGAGTCCTCAGGCTGGTACTAGAGTCCTCAGGCTGGTACTAGAGTCCTCAGGGTGATGTGTGGTCTCAGGCTGGTACTAGAGTCATCAGGCTGGTACTAGAGTCATCAGGCTGGTACTAGAGTCTTCAGGATGATGAGTGGCCTGACTAATCACGTCATTGTGTCCTGTCACTCATGTGGATGTTACTCTGACACGTACCACCTACCTAAACATTGTTGCAGATCATGTACAGTACACCCTTTATATGAAAATGTTCCCTGATGGCACCCTGTCACAGGGCAAAAATGGTTCAGGAATGGTTTGGGTTTAAGATGTTGACTTGGCCTCCAAACTCCCCACATCTTAATCTAGTCAAGCATCTATGGGATGTGCTGGACAACCAAATGTGATCTATGGAAACCCCAGCTCACAAATGACAGGATCTGCCGTTAATGTCTCGGTGTATTGTACTGTGAGAGCAGAGGTGAATAAATTATATACATATGTTAATAAGGCCAGATTATTATATTCATTAGGCAGGAGTTTGAAAGAACAAAGTGAACATACAGGACATATAAACCCAAACATTTGTTCTGATGGTCTGGGCCCTTGTATCACGTGTCATGAGATACAACAACTGCTCTCTACGTTTCATAAACGCAACTTCTTGGTTTTGCATGTTACTTACAAATGTTGCATTTCGCTCTGGACAAAACACCACTAAATCCTCCACCCATTTGTTCAGGAAGGACAGGAAGTGTGTTTGTATGTGTCTCTGTTCAAGGGAATGGAAATGGCAATTACAGAAGACTGCAACTGTGGCAAAGTAAATGCCTTAACGATCTCTGCTGACCAGAACAATCTCACAAAATACCATTTGTATATAGAAAGAAAGATAAGAGGAGTGCCAAAGAGTGATGAAGCCGATGATGGTGAGGAAGAAGTAGGGGGATGAGGAACGGAAAATGGGGAGCGTGAGGAGGGGTGAGCAAGAGAGGGAGAGAGTGAAACCAGAGCAAGAAAAAACATGGTCACATCTGGAAGTAATTGAGACTGTACGGAGAGAGACAGAGAGAGAGAGAGGCAGAGAGAGAGAGAGGCAGAGAGAGAGAGGCAGAGAGAGAGAGAGAGAGGCAGAGAGAGAGAGGCAGAGAGAGAGAGAGAGAGAGGCAGAGAGAGAGAGAGAGGCAGAGAGAGAGAGAGAGAGGCAGAGAGAGAGAGAGCAAGAGAGAGAGAGCAAGAGAGAGAGAGAGAGAGAGAGAGGGGGAGACAGAGAGCAAGAGAGAGAGAGAGAGAGAGAGAGAGGCAGAGAGAGAGAGAGAGAGAGGCAGAGAGAGAGAGAGGCAGAGAGAGAGAGAGAGCAAGAGAGAGAGAGAGAGAGAGACAGAGAGAGAGAGAGAGGCAGAGAGAGAGAGAGAGGCAGAGAGAGAGAGAGAGAGGCAGAGAGAGAGAGAGTGAGGGAGACAGAGAGCAAATGTTTGTATTATAGAAAAGACAGAGGACGTAGAGGGAGAAAAGATAAACAAAGTGGGTTAGATATTCCATTTATCAGCTGAGCAAAAGATTGAGGGAAGAACTGGGAGAACGGCTCATAGAACCAAAACAAAGAACACTCAATACGAAACAAGAGAACGGCAAACTCAAACTGTGTGCCTTGTGGATCTTCTGGAAACCCAAAATTATTTCGACTAAACAAAGGAAAGGATTCCGGCGAACAAAGGAGTCTCCTGGTTTATTCTTGTCATCATTTGACTGTCAACCCTGTGGATACAACTATCAGACAGGTAGGTTGAGCTTAATTAAAATATACACACACTTAAATGGTCCAGGCAATTTACTGTATCCTGAGTCCTAGTAATGGCATAATGATTTCTGATAACCTGATTAGTAAGACTTTTAGAATATCACGGATCAAGACATAAGATCTGTATACTTCAGTTAAGACGTAATCTGTAAATACCTCTGGATTTGGGTCAACCACAGAACAAACCCTTTACCCTACTAACACAGTATTAAATCATCAGGAATTTGATACCATTTTCAAAGCACATATTTCATTGTATAGCATCTGTGGCCAAAGAAGCACCAGATGGAAAATATATTAAAAGTTTTGTAAGTATATTTTGTGGTACATCGTTGATTATTGTGAGGAGAAACGATACAGTCCAAGTTAAACATTTAATCACTTTTTACACACACACACACAAGCATGTACACACAATTAACTAGTGCAGGGAGGTTCCTTCCTGGACCGACAAACTAACTTCCTGTTTGGAATTGGTCAGTAGATAAGACCGCCGTCCAGCATAAGAACACAACCGGAAGTTGACCACAGACTCTAACCCATATCCCCAGTCACTTTATCCTAGCCCAAACCTAACTCTAACCCATATCCCTAGTCCCTTTACCCTAGGCCAAACCTAACTCTAACCCTAACCATGTTTCATATATTACCCTAACCCCTGTTATCCTAGCCCAAACCCAACACTTACTCTTAACAATACACTTAACCTATTAACCTAGCCCTCACCTAAACATTGATGACATAGCCTTTATTCCTCAAGTTAACCTATCCCAAACCTAACTCTAACCAATATCCTATCCCAAACCTAACTCTAACCCATATCCTAGCCCAAACCTAACTCTAACCCATATCCTAGCCCAAACCTAACTCTAACCCATATCCTAGCCCAAACCTAACTCTAACACATATCCTAGCCCAAACCTAACTCTAACCCATTTCCTAGCCCAAACACCCAACTGTAAACCGATTTCTTAATCCATAAACCTGAAGGTATCATTAAATGTAATAATATGCCCATGTTTACATTTTCCCTAAACCTAACCCATAAACCATGGTTAAGGTTTGGGATACCGGACTCCTCACAAAGCGAATTAGCATCCCATTACAACACCAGCAACCACAGAACATACCATAGTTAACCATACAAATACCTCTACAAGTCACAAATCATCTGCTGCTACAACCACAACCACAGTGTGAGGCATGATCAAGCTATACAAGTCTGAGTAATTCTTATAGAGCGTGTCTAAATCGAGACAGACACGGATGAGCCAAAACATATAGATCCAAAACAGCCTAATATGCTGTTGTTCCTCCCGTGCTGTCAAAGCAAAGCTGACCCCCTGAGGCATGGACTCTACAAGACCCATGAAGGTGTCCTGTGGTATCTGGGTCCAAGACATTAACAGTAGAACCCTGAAGGTGTCCTGTGATATCTGGTACCAAGACATTAACAGCATAACCATGAAGGTGTCCTGTGGTATCTGGGTCCAAGACATTAACAGCAGATCCCTGAAGGTGTCCTGTGGTATCTGGCACCAAGACATTAGCTGCAGATCCCTGAAGGTGTCCTGTGGTATCTGGGTCCAAGACATATTAGCAGTAGATCCCTGAAGGTGTCCTGTGGTATCTGGCAAAAAGACATTAGCAGTAGATCCCTGAAGGTGTCCTGTGGTATCTGGGTCCAAGACATTAACAGTAGATCCCTGAAGGTGTCCTGTGGTATCTGGCACAAGACATTAGCTGCAGATCCTGTAGGTTGCGAAGTGGAGCCGCAGTGGATCAGAAACGTTGGTCTTTAGATTTTTCTCAAACCATTCCCGAACAATATGTTTAAACCTTCACTTGTGACTGGTCATAATGTTTTGGCTCATCAGTGTATTTGAATGTATTTAGAGAATCGTTTACCTGCATTGTAGGTTTATCATATTCTACTGGACTAATGAATTACCCGGTACTTGATATTATTGTTCTGTCCTAACAGAATACTTTAATGTCTCTCCATCAGAATGTCAGTCTCTCGGAGGTGCCTGTGTTGTGTAAAATACCTCATGTTTGTCTTCAACCTCATCTTCTGGGTCAGTAGATTTACATCTCTCTACTTAGGTCTGCTTTTTTTGTTTTACAAGTGTTATATATTTCTGTCATGGTATTTCAAATGAATTGTATCGGGAAGGAGGCGTACTGGTTAAAACATTTAAGAAGTCATTTTAAGATTGTTAGATCCTGAGCAGGTGGGTGAAAATGCATTGTTCACAGCAAGACAGCAAGACAGCTAGACAGCACAACAGCAAGACAACATACCCAAATTGAACACCAGTTGTTGGTATATACACATGTGGTCTCAGACAAACTACTTGCTAAATTGGTTGTTAAGCTCCAACTCCAGTTCTACTCTGTTTACCAACTGTGTTTCATAGTTCTGCTAAGGGTTTAGCCTGTTTTAATCTGTTCCAATCTGGATACTGAAACACAAGAAATTGCAGATTTGAAATTCATCAATCAATGAAATTGCCAAATCACAACAGGCCAGGAAGTAAAAAGCTGCTCTAATATGTAAAAACACATGACCAAGCTACTGTTTGGCATCTCTAAGGACATAGAACGTCTGTACGTTCCAATAGCTATATGTCATGATGGTTAGTAGACACAAACGGAAACCCACAAATGTAGGTCAAGCAGATAGCATTGGGGATTTTGTTTCCTCTAAGCTTTTTGAAATGCACAGCTCATTATAAATACTAGTCTGGTTCAAATTTTACCCCTGAAAACACATACAGTTTGGGGTGAAACTTATTTTTTCAGGTAAACTAACATTCTACATTTTGTGATTTACCCCAAGTCACATTTTGATTCTCATGTCTCCTCTGCAGCTGGGAGGGTGTGGTCTGTTTGGAGTGGGGGTGTGGCTATCATTCACCCAGTCCGCGTTCTCCTCCCTTCCACTGTCTTTTCCATCCCTCTCCGCCGCAAACCTACTGCTGGTTGCCGGTGGTGTCACCATGGTGACAGGCTTCCTGGGTTGCCTCGGAGCGCTGAAGGAGCAACGATGCTTGCTGATGACAGTGAGTCCATCTGATGACACTAACAGTTACTAGATGACAGTGAGTCCATCTGATGCCACTAACAGTTACTAGATGACAGTGAGTCCATCTGATGTCACTAACAGTTACTAGATGACAGTGAGTCCATCTGATGACACTAACAGTTACTAGATGACAGTGAGTCCATCTGATGTCACTAACAGTTACTAGATGACAGTGAGTCCATCTGATGTCACTAACAGTTACTAGATGACAGTGAGTCCATCTGATGTCACTAACAGTTACTAGATGACAGTGAGTCCATCTGATGACACTAACAGTTACTAGATGACAGTGAGTCCATCTGATGTCACTAACAGTTACTAGATGACAGTGAGTCCATCTGATGTCACTAACAGTTACTAGATGACAGTGAGTCCATCTGATGTCACTAACAGTTACTAGATGACAGTGAGTCCATCTGATGTCACTAACAGTTACTAGATGACAGTGAGTCCATCTGATGACACTAACAGTTACTAGATGACAGTGAGTCCATCTGATGTCACTAACAGTTACTAGATGACAGTGAGTCCATCTGATGTCACTAACAGTTACTAGATGACAGTGAGTCCATCTGATGTCACTAACAGTTACTAGATGACAGTGAGTCCATCTGATGTCACTAACAGTTACTAGATGACAGTGAGTCCATCTGATGTCACTAACAGTTACTAGATGACAGTGAGTCCATCTGATGTCACTAACAGTTACTAGATGACAGTGAGTCCATCTGATGTCACTAACAGTTACTAGATGACAGTGAGTCCATCTGATGTCACTAACAGTTACTAGATGACAGTGAGTCCATCTGATGACACTAACAGTTACTAGATGACAGTGAGTCCATCTGATGTCACTAACAGTTACTAGATGACAGTGAGTCCATCTGATGTCACTAACAGTTACTAGATGACAGTGAGTCCATCTGATGTCACTAACAGTTACTAGATGACAGTGAGTCCATCTGATGTCACTAACAGTTACTAGATGACAGTGAGTCCATCTGATGACACTAACAGTTACTAGATGACAGTGAGTCCATCTGATGTCACTAACAGTTACTAGATGACAGTGAGTCCATCTGATGTCACTAACAGTTACTAGATGACAGTGAGTCCATCTGATGTCACTAACAGTTACTAGATGACAGTGAGTCCATCTGATGTCACCATCATCTGATGTCACTAACAGTTACTAGATGACAGTGAGTCCATCTGATGATGTCCATCACTAACAGTTACTAGATGACAGTGAGTCCATCTGATGTCACTAACAGTTACTAGATGACAGTGAGTCCATCTGATGTCACTAACAGTTACTAGATGACAGTTACTAGATGACAGTGAGTCCATCTGATGTCACTAACAGTTACTAGATGACAGTGAGTCCATCTGATGTCACTAACAGTTACTAGATGACAGTGAGTCCATCTGATGTCACTAACAGTTACTAGATGACAGTGAGTCCATCTGATGTCACTAACAGTTACTAGATGACAGTGAGTCCATCTGATGTCACTAACAGTTACTAGATGACAGTGAGTCCATCTGATGTCACTAACAGTTACTAGATGACAGTGAGTCCATCTGATGTCACTAACAGTTACTAGATGACAGTGAGTCCATCTGATGACACTAACAGTTACTAGATGACAGTGAGTCCATCTGATGTCACTAACAGTTACTAGATGACAGTGAGTCCATCTGATGTCACTAACAGTTACTAGATGACAGTGAGTCCATCTGATGTCACTAACAGTTACTAGATGACAGTGAGTCCATCTGATGTCACTAACAGTTACTAGATGACAGTGAGTCCATCTGATGACACTAACAGTTACTAGATGACAGTGAGTCCATCTGATGTCACTAACAGTTACTAGATGACAGTGAGTCCATCTGATGTCACTAACAGTTACTAGATGACAGTGAGTCCATCTGATGTCACTAACAGTTACTAGATGACAGTGAGTCCATCTGATGTCACTAACAGTTACTAGATGACAGTGAGAGTCCATCTGATGTCACTAACAGTTACTAGATGACAGTGAGTCCATCTGATGTCACTAACAGTTACTAGATGACAGTGAGTCCATCTGATGTCACTAACAGTTACTAGATGACAGTGAGTCCATCTGATGTCACTAACAGTTACTAGATGACAGTGAGTCCATCTGATGACACTAACAGTTACAAGATGACAGTGAGTCCATCTGATGTCACTAACAGTTACTAGATGACAGTGAGTCCATCTGATGTCACTAACAGTTACTAGATGACAGTGAGTCCATCTGATGTCACTAACAGTTACTAGATGACAGTGAGTCCATCTGATGTCACTAACAGTTACTAGATGACAGTGAGTCCATCTGATGACACTAACAGTTACTAGATGACAGTGAGTCCATCTGATGACACTAACAGTTACTAGATGACATTGAGTCCATCTGATGTCACTAACAGTTACTAGATGACAGTGAGTCCATCTGATGTCACTAACAGTTACTAGATGACAGTGAGTCCATCTGATGTCACTAACAGTTACTAGATGACAGTGAGTCCATCTGATGTCACTAACAGTTACTAGATGACAGTGAGTCCATCTGATGACACTAACAGTTACTAGATGACAGTGAGTCCATCTGATGTCACTAACAGTTACTAGATGACAGTGAGTCCATCTGATGTCACTAACAGTTACTAGATGACAGTGAGTCCATCTGATGTCACTAACAGTTACTAGATGACAGTGAGTCCATCTGATGTCACTAACAGTTACTAGATGACAGTGAGTCCATCTGATGTCACTAACAGTTACTAGATGACAGTGAGTCCATCTGATGTCACTAACATTTACTAGATGACAGTGAGTCCATCTGATGTCACTAACAGTTACTAGATTACTATATAACAGTTACTAGACTACTGAGACAGTTAACCTACACACATCTTTCCCTCCACAGTTTTTTATAATCCTTTTGCTCCTGGTCTTGACTGAGTTAACCCTAACTATGGTGGTCTACACCTTCAACAATCAGGTGAGTGACTGTTTATCAGAAACACTTCCAGGTCTCTTAAAGGTCCAGCTTGAGCCAAATAGGGGGTCGTTCCTAAAGTCTTACAGGCGTACTAAACTAATCAGTAGTTTTTAAAACTTATAGATGAAGACATGTTGATGCACAAGACCAATATTGTGCACTCATTCAAATGGTTAAATATTGTTGAATGAGAATTTGTCCTCTGATAAAGATATACAGAATAAAGATAAACAAACGAAGAAGAACAATTTAAAGTCTTGAGTAACTGAGTAGAGGATACTACTTCTACCTCCAAGGTTGTGGGTTTGATTCCAGCGTGGGACTAGTATGAAAATGTATGCAATCACCACAAACAAAAATCTGCTGAATGGCTCAAATGTAAACACCTGTTGTTTTTACATATCATCCCCATCTTGTATTTCTCCTTTCTTATTTCTTCTTTCAGCTGAACAAAAAAGCTCAGGATGAGTTAAAGGAGGGGATGAAAGATTACGTGACAGACGTTGGGCTGAAGAATTCATGGGACAATGTGCAGATAATGGTAGAGTTGGGAGACAGGGGAAACCAGACAATCTCTAGTGTGTAACCTTATATGGTCCGTCTGAACAGAGAAGGACCAGTCAGAAGGACCAGTCAGAAGGACCAGTCAGAAGGACCAGAAGGACCAGTCAGAAGGACCAGTCAGAAGGACCAGTCAGAAGGACCAGTCAGAAGGACCAGTCAGAAGGACCAGACAGAAGGACCAGACAGAAGGACCAGACAGAAGAATCAGTTCTATCTCTGTTCAGAGTAGATTCAGTGATGTTTAATTTACCTGTAATCGATGGACTATAAGTGGAAAGAATGAATTTAGTCCAAATTAAAAACATTAAGTGCTACTAGTTGACTGCTAGTTTCCACAGATTGGTGATCATTAAAGGGGGCCTTAATTCCAGCTGTTATGCTAAAGGATTGTTAAACAGGCTCACAGTATTCTGGTTCCAGTCCTCAGGAATCTACAGTTTGATCTATTATCATTTCAGTGAGTAAGAGGAAGTTCCTGATCAAAATAAATAGTTCAGGGACACATTTACAAACGTGCAATAATCTGATGGAGAGACACAGTGAAATAATAACTAACCATCCCTGATATCTGTCCCTTAGTTTAAGTGCTGTGGCGTGACGAACAAGACTGATTGGTACCAGGTGACCAACGGAACGCTCCCCACCTCCTGCTGCACCAATCGTATAGACCGATGTGTTGACGGATGGAGCGAGGTCAGAGCACTTCTCAAACACGGGGAGGTCAAGGGTCAACAGCTTGCACACAAGACATTTAACAGCTGCCTATGTTACCCCTCTGTAAAAAGGGAAATATAAATGACGACACGGACACGATGCAGCTTCATTCAAGTCCAGTGTTGTAATGTATTCACCATAAACCGTATTCTAACATGTTTACACAGTATCACACTTAAACTTATTATTAATTCAAAATACACTAACCATTATATATATACTATATAAATCTTGCCTCTTCACATTAAACACACATTTTCCTTAAACTTGAACAATAGCACTTTTACCTTATCCCTATGATATAAACAAATACACAAAGAGAATACAGTGGCGCCGGTGGTATTACATTACCACCACGCTTTACCCTCGGTCCACGTGACACAGCTAACATACAGACTAACCTGGAGCAACAATTGCTAAATGCAAATATATCAAATATCACAATCATGGACATTTACTCCTGCATGTTCCTTACACTATTAAACACATATATAAATTATTCAAACATACTCCAACCCTCGTTCATACCTGTAAAAAGGGAAATATAAATGACGACACGATGCAGCTTCATTCAAGTCCAATGTTGTAATGGACGAACATAAGCCGCACGCTCCGTATACAGGCTGAACGAGGCATTAGCAATCGCTTACAGATTAATTAAACTGGCACTTAAACTTACAACAACAGAAAGTGAAACTTATCTAAACAAGCAAACATTGCATAATGTAAATTAAGGTGATTTTCCCAAAATGTTATAAAAGTTAAATAAGACAGCAAATTGTCTTTTTATCATATTACTCTTTTTAGCATCCTTTGCACAAAAAGCAATGGATAACGGATCTATTGATCATAAGTGTATTCTAACTTTTACCCATTCAATGTATTAGTAAAACATCATTTTCATCATCCTTACACCTATATGTCTAATAGGGTCCAGATGTGTGCACGCTCACATCTGCAATTAGGAACAACACTGACTGAGATTATGGATAAAAAACTAAAGACACCGTCTGTGACTGCATTCCTGTAAAAACTAAAGACACCGTCTGTGACTGCATTCCTGTATCAACCGATTCTAACTGATTTATTGCTCTCTTTCTTTTTCATCCATCTATCTTCCATTTTTGTCCTGGATACCCAACCCCCATGTCTCTGTCCTTCGCCCACCCCTCCCTTTTTCCTCGCTCCAATCTTCCCTCCTCCTCGTCCCCGTTGCCCTTCCTCTCTCATCCGGTTCTCACTCTCAGCCGTGTTACGAGAAGGCCAAAAAGTGGCTCCTAACCAACATCCCATCAGTCCTGGTGTTTGGAGTATGCATCGGTATTGTCCAGGTAACACACGGTGACATCTGATTTCAACCATCTGTGCTGGCATCCTGAAGGGTTAAATTACAAAAGCAAGATCATTGATTTGTAGTCAACCATCAAAGGTATTTTTAAAAGGCTTTTTAACATCACCAGTGCTTTTACAGACACTCAGTCTGGGGAAACCTAAAGAGCAAGCATCTAGTAGTTATGTAGTGTGGCTGGGGAACTCCCAAGTAGGGTAGGAGGAGCCATCATCACAACCAGACAGACTTTGGATTTATAATGTAGTAGATTATAGTCTCCCTCCAGTGACCTGCTGTTCATACATTCTTAAGATAGAGATGTTGAACGACATAAGCCAGTTGAAAAAGGTGCACCTACCATAGTAAAGTCAATAGTAAAGTCAGTGGTAAGATACACCAGCAGACTACAGTCTTAAATATAGGCACGCTATGCTAAAAAATATATTTACTGCAATTAAAACAACTTAATAAAAAATACAAATAGTTATATTATATAGGCTAAAAAAACGTTGTATGAAATTAATGACAGGTCTTTTTCCTTATCTTGTAAGTCAACATAAGTTTTTATAACAAAATGCCAACCCTAACCCTAAAAAAGTCAACCCAAGCTCACGGTTAACTTTTATTCATTTTCGCTGTAGACAAAATCCTTATCTGGTATCAAATCTTTGAACAAAAATATTCTGAATATTTATTTTCCACATTCCTGTTTTCATGCAGTGAACCTGGAAATAATTTTCATAAAGATGAAATAGCTGTTGTGACTAGGGCTGAAACGATTTGTTGACGTAATCAACAATAAAATATTGGCGACAATTATTTTTTGTTGCTGACATGTGGTTTCTCATAGGACTTATTTAAAGTGCCTGCAATGACGTGATGTGACCAGTGAGGCGCTGTGGCGCTGGACTGTAATGCAACTCTCCCGTATGCAAAGCAGTAGAAGAAAACATATATTTATAAAATATCTAAATAGAGTTGTGCTAAAATGTTAGCGTGCAAACGGAGCAGAACAACTATATTTCGTTAGATTAGTTGATTATCAAAATATTTGTTAACATCCTACTGATGTACAAACACGAAACTAGTTGAACTAAGTACTATTAACACCCGCAGTAAAGCTGTTGCACGCATGTATTGAGTCCACGTGGGATAAAATCCATCTAACTGCTTTTTTGGCTCATTTAAACAGTCCTCTGTCTTGCCTGTCAAAAAGTGAAGAAAGGGGCCAGAAATCAACATTGGCTACAAACAGTCTTAGCATTTTATTTGGAACACCATCTCTGGACCATTTCTTTTTTTAATATACGTCATCAATAAACTCTTGTGCTTTGTCTTTTTTTCAGATCCTGGCCCTGGTTTTCTCTCTGCTGATGTACTGCCAGATCCTCCGTGCTGAGAAGTACCTGGAATGATCTGGGACACAGCCTTCACAAACAGGATTAATTGGAAAAAAATACCAAGTTAACAAAGAATGATCTAGGACACAGCCTTCACAAACAGGAGGCCTAATTACAAACAAGTTCACAGATCTCCATGATATTCAGGTAACTAGAACATTAGCTGGATCCAAGGGATGTTTCCTTAAGTGTGACAAAAATATATTGTTTGATATTTTAACAGTTATTTTGATTGATGGCCCTGGTCATCACTGTTAGGATCAAAAGGACAAGTATGCCAACATATATAAAGGTGCAATTAAAGTGGCATTGTGTAAAAGTTCATATTATAATAAAAACAAACAGATCACAAAAATACTTTTATTTTTAAGCTGGTTGACCAAAATGTATTAGTAATTCCACAAACTATCCGAAAATGCATGAAAATGAATTATAAATCCATTGCGGTCATTTGTACACATTTGTAGTGGCAGCTTTTGTATAAAAAAAAACACATAACCAAATGAATCTATTCATTGCTGCTATTAAAGATGGAAAAACTCCCACCAATAAAGAATGACTGCTCATATAGCCTTGTGTGGTGTAGTGATTAGAGCTGCACCCTCCAGTATTCATATTAAAGCTCATATGGCCTTGTGTGGTGTAGTGATTAGAGCTGTAACCTCCAGTATTCATATTAAAGCTCATATGGCCTTGTGTGGTGTAGTGATTAGAGCTGCACCCTCCAGTATTCATATTAAAGCTCATATGGCCTTGTGTGGTGTAGTGATTAGAGCTGCACCCTCCAGTATTCATATTAAAGCTCATATGGCCTTGTGTGGTGTAGTGATTAGAGCTGTAACCTCCAGTATTCATATTAAAGCTCATATGACCTTGTGTGGTGTAGTGATTAGAGCTGTAACCTCCAGTATTCATATTAAAGCTCATATGGCCTTGTGTGGTGTAGTGATTAGAGCTGTAACCTCCAGTATTCATATTAAAGCTCATATGACCTTGTGTGGTGTAGTGATTAGAGCTGTAACCTCCAGTATTCATATTAAAGCTCATATGGCCTTGTGTGGTGTAGTGATTAGAGCTGTAACCTCCAGTATTCATATTAGTGCTCGTATGGCCTTGTGTGGTGTAGTGATTAGAGCTGTAACCTCCAGTATTCATATTAAAGCTCATATGACCTTGTGTGGTGTAGTGATTAGAGCTGTAACCTCCAGTATTCATATTAAAGCTCATATGACCTTGTGTGGTGTAGTGATTAGAGCTGTAACCTCCAGTATTCATATTAAAGCTCATATGGCCTTGTGTGGTGTAGTGATTAGAGCTGCACCCTCCAGTATTCATATTAAAGCTCATATGGCCTTGTGTGGTGTAGTGATTAGAGCTGTAACCTCCAGTATTCACATTACTGCTCATATGGTCTTGTGTGGTGTAGTGATTAGAGCTGTAACCTCCAGTATTCATATTAGTGCTCGTATGGCCTTGTGTGGTGTAGTGATTAGAGCTGTAACCTCCAGTATTCATATTAAAGCTCATATGGCCTTGTGTGGTGTAGTGATTAGAGCTGTAACCTCCAGTATTCACATTACTGCTCATATGGTCTTGTGTGGTGTAGTGATTAAAGCTGCACCCTCCAGTATCCATGTACTCCTGCAGCATTGTATTAACACTTGTCTTTCTCACTATCAATAAAAGGTATAAAATACTGATCATATATGATCATAGAACAGACAGATAAAGCATAACCCCACAGCTAATTCACAGTGATCTTTTGATAACACCCAGTAATGAAACCAAACTAATGTTTTTTGTAAACATTGATAAAACATTTTTGGGGTTTAAAGTACACAATTTGTAGACATAAATACAGTAGTGTCAGACCGCTTTTAGGTAATAAAAGTGTTATAAAAGGTGGTAAAAGTGTAAAATGCTACATCAGAGGTCATCGGAAGGGCCCTGATTTCTACCTGACAAAAAAATAGTCCTGACGTCTCATGGGTTAAAGTTCATACAGTGTTTGTTCACAGATTCAAGGAGGTAGTCATAGTTTTTCACGATTCCTGAACTGAAGGTCAGTCGTATTCAAGAACCTCTTCCAGTTTGACGATACTCTCCTGCAGATAGGAAATGTAGGAATTAAAGAACTGCACCAGATATCAATGGTAATCATTGACTACTTCTGCCTCCTGGTGTTTGGGTTAGGAACAACAGTTAAATTCAAATATCTAGGTGGTGCCATGGTCAACATAATGAAAAAGCAATTCCAAATTCTGCAACCTAACTTTTGTGTTACATTGTATAGTGACAAATAAAGCAAAAGGATATCTAAACCTGAATTAAAATCTAAAAGTCCCTCTGGAGCCTCTGACACATGCCTGCTCTGACACATGCCTGCTCTGACACATGCCTGCTCTGACACATGCCTGCTCTGACACATGCCTGCTCTGACACATGCCTGCTCTGACACATGCCTGCTCTGACACATGCCTGCTCTGACACATGCCTGCTCTGACACATGCCTGCTCTGACACATGCCTGCTCTGACACATGCCTGCTCTGACACATGCCTGCTCTGACACATGCCTGCTCTGACACATGCCTGCTCTGACACATGCCTGCTCTGACACATGCCTGCTCTGACACATGCCTGCTCTGACACATGCCTGCTCTGACACATGCCTGCTCTGACACATGCCTGCTCTGACACATGCCTGCTCTGACACATGCCTGCTCTGACACATGCCTGCTCTGACACATGCCTGCTCTGACACATGCCTGCTCTGACACATGCCTGCTCTGACACATGCCTGCTCTGACACATGCCTGCTCTGACACATGCCTGCTCTGACACATGCCTGCTCTGACACATGCCTGCTCTGACACATGCCTGCTCTGACACATGCCTGCTCTGACACATGACTGCTCTGACACATGACTGCTCTGACACATGACTGCTCTGACACATGACTGCTCTGACACATGACTGCTCTGACACATGACTGCTCTGACACATGACTGCTCTGACACATGACTGCTCTGACACATGACTGGTCTGACACATGACTGCTCTGACACATGACTGGTCTGACACATGACTGCTCTGACACATGACTGGTCTGACACATGACTGGTCTGACACATGACTGGTCTGACACATGACTGGTCTGACACATGACTGGTCTGACACATGACTGGTCTGACACATGACTGGTCTGACACATGACTGGTCTGACACATGACTGGTCTGACACATGACTGGTCTGACACATGACTGGTCTGACACATGACTGCTCTGACACATGACTGCTCTGACACATGACTGCTCTGACACATGACTGCTCTGACACATGACTGCTCTGACACATGACTGCTCTGACACATGACTGCTCTGACACATGACTGCTCTGACACATGACTGCTCTGACACATGACTGCTCTGACACATGACTGCTCTGACACATGACTGCTCTGACACATGACTGCTCTGACACATGACAGGCCATAAAGGCCAATACACACCCATCCGCCTTGGCTCTTCACCCAGGGGGCAAAGTTCTCCATGTAGCGCTCGGCGTAGCCCTCCATGCGCTGTGTCCCTGTAGCCGTGACAACACGCCGCGACACCTCCATGGTGACCGCCACCCGTCTCAGAGTGGGGCTGCCCGCGGGCGATGGCAGGGGCGAGGGCGTGGCCTCCTCTTGGCTGGCGAAGGTGTCCAGGAGTTTGGCAAAAGATGGATATGATAGACGGGTCAGCGTGGAGCGTAGGAAGGGGTCCGACTCGATCTGGATCAGGGTGGGAGAAAAGAAGAAGGACAGAATAGGTCACACCAGAGACGGGTTAGTGTTTAGGGACGGGCGTGCGTTCAGAGGGACGGGCGTGCGTTCAGAGGGACGGGCGTGCGTTCAGAGGGACGGGCGTGCGTTCAGAGGGACGGGCGTGCGTTCAGAGGGACGGGCGTGCGTTCAGAGGGACGGGCGTGCGTTCAGAGGGACGGGCGTTCGCTCAGAGGGACGGATGTGTGGCTGAGTCTGGTTCCTCTCTATGTTTCATGTATGTAATACAATTGTAGTTTTTCACTGCATTGTCAGCTAAATGTACCAATATACAGAAACCCTTACCTTAGAGTTCATGTTGTCTCCTTCCATAGACAGTACCTGGACCAACTGGCGCACCACTTCGTCTTTGTCAAGTTCTGAGGACAAGAGTGTGGGTTTGAAGGTTGAAAAAAGAAAAACATACACGGGCTAGCATACAGAATGTGAATGTGCCACTTACTAGGCTGAGGTTTCACCAGTGTGGCAGCAGGGCTGGGTCGTGGGCTGGTCTTTTTAGGCTTCTTCATACTAGTGGAGCGTTGAGCTATCCTACCCAGAGTCCCAGCCACCTCCTGATAGAACTGTGGTGGGTGAGCTACAGAGAGAGAGAAGACAGAAGAGAGATGGAGGAGAAAGAGAGAGTGAAGAGAGAAGATGACCAGTGGATTCATTGGTCCAGGTGAACTAATGTATGTGGCAGGTTTTTGTTCCATCCCAGCACAAACAGCTGTTTGAAATAATCACCTACGACTCACAACATTTGTCATAAGATATAAATCCCAAACACAATATATATATATATAGTTTTACAAGCTGTCAATATTTTTTACAGTGCTTACAGGGGGAGCCGAGCGTCGCCTCTGGCAGCGTCCCTTTAAGGTTCAGTGTTGATGGTCTCTGAGTCCCGCCCTCCCCAGTGTCTTTATCCTTCTCTGTTTTCTTTTGCCCTGCGCTGATTTTCTCTGCAGGTCTTAGAGGCGGCGATTCATCATCTTTAACCTTCTTTTTGAGGCTGAAGAAAGAGAACTTCTTCTTTTTCTTTGTCTTTTTCCGCTCCCTCTCCACGTTCCCTTCATCCTCTGACGTCGATGGGGAGCCGATGTTTTCCTGTAGACAGCAAATATGACATGTAGACGACAAACTGTAGACGACAAACTGTAGACGACAAACTGTAGACGACAAACTGTAGACGACAAACTGTAGACGACAAACTGTAGATCACAAACTTTACATATCAATGACAGATTGTTAAACAATATTTAATTTTTTTTTTTTTTTTTTTAACAGCCTTTAACATACCCACTAAAAACTGTATTTCTAGTGGGTATTTGGGTAGCGCTACACGTATACTGCTGCAGCATTGGCTTAACTGAGACAAACAGCTTTTTACCACACACATCCGTTTCCTACTTCTGTTCTTCGATCATTAAGAACAAATTATGTGTCAAGAGATAACAAAAAAATATTGTTTTGCCTTAGTTGGAGTAGCAGTTTTGCTTCATGACTGATGTGATCTTTGAGAGACTGGCTCATTTTTCCAAGCATGTTTTAAGATTTTATGCCATGCTGGTGTAGAATATTGTGCAACAGAAGCAGCAACTTAGACCACTAGACAACCGTGGGCTGTTTCAGTAATATCCGTTGTTCAATACCTTGAATACATCATCTTTTAGTCTAATGTCCCTCTCCAAGGATTTGCCTTTTTGGGTTTGGTCTGCACTGCTGTCTTTAGCTGAGCGTCGTCTGGCCAGGGGGGAGGGTCGTGGCTGCAGTCGCCTCTTAATCAGGTCCTTGAAGCCGTGCTTTTTCCCCTCAACTGAACTGATTGCTTCATCCAGAGAGTCCCAGCCACTGTCCTGCTGCTTCTTAGCATTGGCACTGGAAATACAACACCAGGAGATTGAATACAAGGATCCATGACTGTAAAATATACAACACCAGGAGATTGAATACAAGGATCCATGACTGTAAAATATACAACACCAGGAGATTGAATACAAGGATCCATGACTGTAAAATATACAACACCAGGAGATTGAATACAAGGATCCATGACTGTAAAATATACAACACCAGGAGATTGAATACAAGGATCCATGACTGTAAAATATACAACACCAGGAGATTGAATACAAGGATCCATGACTGTAAAATATACAACACCAGGAGATTGAATACAAGGATCCATGACTGTAAAATATACAACACCAGGAGATTGAATACAAGGATCCATGACTGTAAAATATACAACACCAGGAGATTGAATACAAGGACCCATGACTGTAAAATATACAACACCAGGAGATTGAATACAAGGATCCATGACTGTAAAATATACAACACCAGGAGATTGAATACAAGGATCCATGACTGTAAAATATACAACACCAGGAGATTGAATACAAGGATCCATGACTGTAAAATATACAACACCAGGAGATTGAATACAAGGATCCATGACTGTAAAATATACAACACCAGGAGATTGAATACAAGGATCCATGACTGTAAAATATACAACACCAGGAGATTGAATACAAGGATCCATGACTGTAAAATATACAACACCAGGAGATTGAATACAAGGATCCATGACTGTAAAATATACAACACCAGGAGATTGAATACAAGGATCCATGACTGTAAAATATACAACACCAGGAGATTGAATACAAGGATCCATGACTGTAAAATATACAACACCAGGAGATTGAATACAAGGATCCATGACTGTAAAATATACAACACCAGGGGCCTGTACCATGAAGCTGGTTTTGGTGGCTAGCCAGCTATGTTTCAGTTAAGTTTCCCCCAACCCTGGGTTTTAGGTACTATGTAAGTAGCTCGGCTTCAATCGGTATTCGTTGCCATGGTATCTGACGGACCAATCAGCGGTGAGCAAAGACACATAGGTGACGTAATTAATTCCTAGCTTCTGTTCTCTGTTGCAATGGCTTCACATTTTACACACGCGCATATATATATATATATGAATACACACATTTTCATTTCATTCATTTTCAATATGATTAGCCTAAAATCATTATTTTACATTAATCGCCTATAAAATGTATTTCTTTAACTTAGGCATTAACAATCAGCAATGATCCTCCAAGATTGTTCTCTTGCTTTGGCAGCAGAGACGGTGTTACTGCGTGCTTGAAAAACATTTTTATATTCTTCATATTTCTGAAGATTAATTTCTTGCTCCTCCGCGGGAAAAATATATTGCTCTCGCCCTATCCATATCGAACGTGATTGGTTGTTCGGTGCCGACGTTACTCTTTTATGTGCACGCGCGCGCGGATTAATGAGAGTTTAAGGATCAAAGCCTGGGTTGACAAAGTAAGTTGATGAGCTGCTTCATGGTACCAATAAAGCCTGATTGCGTCGGTTTGATTTTGTCAATTCTGAACCAATCCTGGAACCCTGAGTTTGTTCAAATACCATCATGGTACAGGCCCCTGGAGATTGAATACAAGGATCCATGACTGTAAAATTAAAATGAAATAAGACAAATTGTGTGGAATTCTTCAGATTATTATATCAAACTATTTCCAGTTAACAATGAGTCATCTTGTGATATTGTGCATATTCTTCACTATTTCCAATTAATGTCAACTAGCCTTAACTGTCCACAGTACCATTAGTAATAATGTCTGCTGACATTGGCCTTCATCAGATATATTGGTATTGACACTTAAACACGTCAATAAGACGCTCATAGTGAGAAATGGTTTTATCCTGGAGATGGCGCCCTTTCCAACCTGAATAACACGCAGCACACACTCCTTTCTGTTATTTACGAAGAAAAACAATTGCTATTGGAATGTGAAAAACCTAGATTCCAATATTAAGATTCCCATAAGACCATTTGATTTCGGGCACTTGGCTCCTACAATCCCCCATTTATCCCCTTGTCACCATGGTCACTCAAAATAATTAGGTCATTAATTAGCTGAACAGGTTTTGATTGTTTATTATACGGCTGCTGGCAGCACCTCAACAACATGTACGACTCAAGATACATGTGCAGCACCAACTTGCTGAACTCACAAATATCCCAATCTCCAGCGATTATAAAAAAACTAATTTATTATTTGTCTCAACACAGAGCTAACTGAATGATCTGTTAGATCGGATCACTGCCTAATATATCCCACCCACTGACAGGTGCCATAAAAACAAGATAATCAGTGTAATTCACTTCAACTGTCAGTGGTCATAATGTTATGACTGATCAGTGTATGTGCACGTGCACGCGCACACACACACACTCACAAGCAACCATTTATTTCCTGGAACAGGAATAGTTCTTCTCCATTCCTTTTGGTCCTAGCTTTATGTCAGCATTAACATCAGAAATAACCAAAACAAAAGTACAGTGTGACTAAATAAAAACAAAGCTTGGTCCTAGTCCTCCATTTGTGCAGAACAATTCTGAGACGTCACAGAGGTGATTGATTACCTGAACTTATAAGGGTCTTTGTAAAGTCCCCCAACTGTCCCAGGTCGATTGGCTTGAGGAACTGCCAGAGAGTTGCGAAGAAAAGCTTTCAGCACTTGACGGGTGTCTTCTTTGATCTCAACCAGAGATACGGATGAGACAGAAGAGGTAGGCGAGACATGTTTTACTTCATCTTCTGACATCCCTGAAAAAGCAGAGTGTGTTTTAGTATGATTGAATCCATTGGAATTCAATCACTTGACAGCACCGCTTCATAGTTACACCTTTCGATTTGAATGAAACCTTTGATTTGTGTTTGTGTATAAAAGGACAATCATGCATCAAGCAATAATGGTGCTCCAAGTTGCCATATTGTGCATATTTCAGCATACCATAATCCTTGGGTTTACCCTCTGCACATTTGCAATTTGCAACATTGTTAAACTGAATGCCTGCACATTTACTTACGCATGTCATTGCACATCCTTAAACTGTACTCCATATCTTTTTTTCACTTCGCTTTTGCACTACTGGTTGGATGCAAACTGCATTTCTTTGTACTGTACTTGTACTGTCCAATAACAAAGTTGAATCTAATGTAATTATAGATCAATTCGAGTGAAGAAATAAGTGGTCTCTGTCAATCTGCCTTGAGTTTTGGTTTCACCGGTGGCATTGACACCATAGTAACAAAGACAAAGCAACACCACACCCCAACAACACACAAAACCAGTCAATCCACATTTACATCATTCTACAAACAAAACAAATATTTTGTCATCTGAGCTGTGTGTTGACCGCTATGTGTTTTCGTTACGCACGTCACATACTTCACATACCTCTATCAACCTATAAATAGAAGCATGTTGTTCTGTCTAAGCTACAGGTAACATATGCAAATCTGAATTCAAAGTATTTGATTTGTCAAAAGCACCGAATAACATAACGTCATTCTGAACAGTTAAATACACAGCACAAGATATCTACGCAGCAACCATTTATGATCCAATTAGCAAGTGTAGAATTGGGTTAATATCGACAATATGAATGGACATTTTATAAATTGGGAGTAGGTCAATTTATATATAATTAATACATTAATTAAGTTTATATAATACCCAATACACCATTTCTTAATTTAACATCCCTGCAAGCTTAAAATTATAAATGTAAATTATATGAAACACAACAATTTATCTTCTGCTGTAAGTCTTTGAATGTTTTGTTCTTTTGACCAATTTTTCAAGCGACATGTATGGAATTTGTGACTTGACTACGCATGTAAGGTGAAAGCAGTGCCCCAGAAATATTTGCAGCAAAAAAGCCAGTCTCTCCACAATTTTGTAATTCCACAAATATTATAATCAGCCAGTCCCAAACGCATCACGCTTCCGGGAATTGACATGGGACAACCTATTAATAGTCACCTAAATAACAATATAGTAAGCAACTCAACTTACTACTTTCCTATTCTCGTTGTCAGTAGCCAGTTTTTTTCCACAATAATAGATGGATATCCTATGTTTTATCTTATATGTAAAAAAAAAAAAACATTAAAGATTACATTATATATTCTCTACTATGCTGCAAATAATGGTAGAGAATAATAAACATGTCTGCAAGGACGGAAAATGAAGTTTCTCCTGCAAATCAAAACACTACTAAACTACACATTGACGTTGCCTGGTTGACAATTAGAATATTACCCAGGTGAGGGGGAAAAGCATCACAAACATTACTTTTTCATACGTCTATTATGCTGTGGAATGTTGAGAAATATTCGGGTATTGGCAATGTTGTTATCTGTAGAGATCACGGAGTTCACAACCGTAGTAAATTGTAAAAGCCATTGTGTGTGTGTGTGTGTGTGTGTGTGTGTGTGTGATTGCTATTGTCACGCGATCAATAAAACAAGCCAAGTGCATGTCTACAAACCAACACACTGACAACATATAAAATATCTAATTGACAATAAATACAACGAACCATCCAAGATTATGATTTGACAACATTCACGCGCCAGTCAGAATAACAATAGTCTACAGTACATGAGAAAAATAATTTCACAAGTTTCACAATTCGCAAATTCTCTAAGTAACTTTCTGTTACAGGGGGCATTCCTATATAATGCAGCAATACTGGCAAGAATCGGTTCAGGGATATCGATATATAGATATCATTAACCGGAATATGGATCTGTTCATCTTCACAAATTGTACTTCTATCAGGTTAAGTGTAACAGTAAAAGTAACAGCACAATACAATGCATTTTACTGTACCTGGCTGTGGTTTGTTGATCCTAACTGCTCAACGCCACACCTAAGAAACGGCGTAATGCGAATGATTTCTAAAGACGAACAAGACGGAGCTTTTGGAAAAAATATATAATTGATAAAATAAAAGCACTGACTCATTAGTCTCTCCACTTAAGTCAACCAGTCCGAGCAGACAAGTAATACTATAGGTATTTATATCAGTATTACTAATAACCGGCGGCTAGCGTTTGGACGTGCTAGCTAGCTACCGCAGTTAGCCACAGTAACTTATTACAGCAAAGTTGTTTCAATTTGACAGAAGACCGTCGAATAAATATATCCACGTGTTGTAACTTCACTTCTGCGACTGACAGTCTCCGTGCTGATCTCCTTTAATATGTTTAAGTCATTTATACACACTATAAATGCTATAAATGTGTTTAGTTTCAGCCTAAACTTCACTGCTCTTAACCGAATGATATTCAAATGAGGCTCGAGCTCCCTAATGATCCCAGAACAGATACGTGACATCTGCGCATGTGCGGAGTCTTAAAGCACAAGTTTCTGATCCCAGAACAGATACGTGACATCTGGGCATGTGCGGAGTCTTAAAGCACAAGTTTATTACAATACTTTCAAATAATAAGACAAATGGATGTTCATTTTACTCATTTCCACATTAGGCTATCAAGAAAAAGATAACAAGCAAACAAAGAGTAACCAATGCTGCATACATTTCTTATATAATATATAGTTTATTTGTGGTCTCAACAACATACTATACTTAATAAAAAAGTCAGTTCTCAGTGAAGGTCAATGAACATTGGACACATCTTAAAGACAACCTGAAAAGTCAAGTTGTTCTCGATAATTATGATGGTCGATGGATATTCCTAAGAAGACCTAAGAAATGCCCTCTCCGTTTTGACGAACTCTCCAACTCTCCATATGTGTTGCAGAATCCTCAGCACACCACCCCCCAAACCCTGCCCAGCGTCACCTTACAATCCAACACTGGTACAAGGATTGGGAGAGACCGTACTGAGAGAGAGGGAGGGAGAGAGGGAGAGACAGGGGTTGGGAGGGAGAGGGAGGGAAAACAGACGGGTAACTGAATGGACAAATGTGATCATGCAGAACAGAAGGTTGTGCAACTAATAGTTCACAGTGCTGATTAAATAAGAGCTACAAGTGCAAACAAATACAAGCAATATATTATGCCAACTCTGCCAACTGATGGTTAAATCTATCACAGAATGTCAAGAGTGAAAAAGAGGTTTGAGAGTGTAAAGGAAGCAAACATATGCACGAGTGAGAAACAATGAAACAATAAAAGAGGAAAGATAGACAGGAGAGAACAATGTGAAATAAGTGTGATAAAGGAGAAGTGAGGGTAGAGAAAGAGAAATAAGAGTGAAAAGGATACATAAACACAAGTAGTGTACAAATACAAAAATAAAGTTTACAGCAATGGTTTAGTTGTGCTAACAAACAAACAAACATATCCCAATCTCTCCCAGACAACTGCCCATCTCGCTTCTTCTCTAATTTATACAATGTTCAAAAGCCAAAGCATGGACGGCTTTCTTCAATTGCTTCTTGTAGCACTCTTCTTACCTCTTGCGCCTCTAAAGTTTTATTGTCGCTGTTCCGTTGAGCTCCGTTCTGCTTTTCTCCTTTTATTTTTAGCACAGCGCTCATCTTCCTGCCTGCCCTCTGCCCTCTGCCCTGTCCTACAGCCTTCTCCCTCTGTGCGTCTTCTGCTCCCCTCTATCTATCCCTCTGACATACCCCCCCCTGCCCCCCCCAAATCACTGTTCCTCTGAGCCCGGACCAATGGGGAACAGGCCAGCTGGGTGAGGCACTTCCTCTGTGACAGGAAGCCGACAACAAACACCCAGACAGACAGAAAAGGAGAGAAAAGGGGTTGGCGGGAGGTTAAAGAGATATAATGTGTGAGATTAAACGATAAATATATCTGGCGATAAGTGTGTTTGTAGATGAGCCAAAGGTCACTGGCCAAAGAATGCCCGTTAGAGGGGCAACTTCTGTTGACTTGTGATGTTAAACCACACATTTCTGCTGCCCCACGTATCTGCACGGGTCGTACAGTAGCATGTGCAAACATATTTGTACTAGCCACAAAAATGGGAATCTAACCCGTAACCCTGGCATTGTACCAGGCTCTACCAACTGACCTATATGTGACACATGATGTGAGAGTAGAGAGTTTTTATTAACCTTAACTGAACTCCGTTCCTGCTCTTTTACAACAAGGCAACGCTTATGGATATAATGTCATGAGAGAACACATGCAAATGCAGTCACTGTGCGACTGTACGTTATAAAGTGGTTTGAAGTGGGGTCTAGCTCGGCTGCAGACGGATGGAAGGTTGGTGAAAGATGGAGCGATTGAGGGAGGGGTTGAGATGGCATGATATAGGCAGAGACATGTAAAACTAACAGACGCTAGATAAACTCTAACTGCTCTCTGATATGAGCTAATGGGTCAGGCGTGTAGGAGGCAGAGACTGACCGCAGGGAAAACAAGGGATGTGATTATTTGAACCAGGAGGGGTCGAAGCAAAGTGTCTTGCGTGCAGCGTCCTCTAGGATCTCCACACCTCGTTAACTCTGCTCCTAAATGCATTCATCGTTTACACAGAACACCAGCACAGACTGTTGTTAGCGTATAGGACCATATATGGGCAAATAACAGAAGTGTTTGTGCTGATTATTTAGATTAGGTGATGGGTGTATGGGATACATATGTGTTTCTGTGTGTGCACGTCTATCCCAGTGTTACATACATGTGTGTTTGTGAACATATGTTCAGGCTAAGTGTGTGGGTTTGCTCATGTTTGCTTCTTCTTGTGGCCCTCAGAGAATTTGTTTGTCAGTCAGTCAGAACATTATTTGCAGTGGGTGTGGTGACGAGACTAACTTAAACAGGAAATCCACAGTCACATAGGCAGGAAATGCTACAGTGTTCAGCAACAGAGAGAGAAATAAACAACAACTGTAGACTACCCAAGTTTCACCAGAAGTCTCAGAGACAAGGTTCACTAACAATGATCAATACGTTACTGAAAATATTTACACCGAAATTATCCCAAGTATTTTTGTTTTTGGAAACCAGAAGTTCGTATGGGGTTATTCACTAACAACAATTAATGAATTAATTACTGCAGATATCAATTGAATTAAATACAATTCACTATTGCATTATATTATTCCTTTGTTTTTATGTAGTGTAAAATCACTTTTCCGTAGAAGACAAACCCATAGACATTTCAAACTGTCTCTCTCATCTTTTGAAATCACGAGAGATTCCAGCATCACATAAACAAAATAAATTCTAAAATGAAGTCCAGAATCGTTTTTCTTTTCCGCAACAGGTCCTTCTTCACTCATGCTGCCAAACTTGCCTTGGTGAAGATGGCTATTATACCAATGTTTGACTTTAGTGATGTCATTTATAGAACTGCCTCAAACACTTTCCTGAAAGAAATGTATGTGGTTTAGCAGTGTTGTACATTTTGTCATCAAAGCCCCATTCAACACCCACCACAGCAACCGTTACGCATTTGTAGGCTGGCCATCAATAAACACTCTGCGTTTACCTCATTGGTACCAACTCATTTACAAGTCTCTTCTAGGCTAAGTCCTGCTGTACCTATGTAAGCTCTCTAGTCACCATAGCTTCACCCACCTGCTGTACATATATATATATATATATATATATATGTATATATATATATATATATGTAAGCTCTCTAGTCACCATAGCTCTAGTCACTCCAAAACATTTGGTCGCCAATCCTTCCAATTTTCAGCTGCCAATGAATGGAACGAATTACAAAGAAAACTTGAATTTGAAAATCTTATCTCACCAGTTGCCTTTAAACTACTTCTGTTAGAACTCTTGTCTGATCACTGTACGTGTTAACTGTCATCTGGTTTTCACCCACCCCTTCTCACTTATGCCCATTTTGCACACTTCTCACCTGCACTGCTGTCATACCTGTTTACATTCTTGAATTATTCTATTTGCTCAGGCACGCGCAAATGCTCTTCCTCCCAAAACCACGGCCATATAATTTGTGCACACTAATGATCTACCTGCTAAATTGTAATCTGCTCTTGTCCTGTTTTGCCCCCTCCTGGTCCGTGTGTGTCATTGTCTAGTAATTGTCCTTGTTAATGAGTTGATAGTTAACACCTGTGTTTCCCCTCACCTGTATCTAGTTTCCCTCTTTGTATCAGTCCTTGTGGTTCATTGTTAATGTCAGTCTGTGTCAGTGGTGAGTGTCAGTTCGCTGAGTCCTTGTGGTTTGTTATTTTTTGTGGTTTGTATGTTATTTTTTTCTCGTGCTCAGTCCAGTTTAATATTAAAGTGATTTCCTGAACCACTGCAAATGTGTCCCGCTAACCTGCTAACCGCTAACTATTGTGTAAATGTATGTTGCCTTGCACATCTTGACCAGGTCGCCGTTGCAAATGAGAATTTCTTCTCAATCGGCCTACCTGGTTAAATAAAGAAATAAAACCTATGTATAAATCAAGCTAACCCTCATGTTACTGTGAAATAGGAGGCATTTTTTGTTTTCACATTTTTTGAATTTTATTTTTGGGTCAAACATATTCACAAAAAAGAGAATACACAAAATGATTTTGCAGGACACACACACACACACACACACACACACACACACACACACACACACACACACACACAAGATGTACCTTTACACCCATACACACTTACAAATGCTTGCACACACACACACAGTGCTAAATTTACAGTTGATGGAAGACATTTATAAAGGGGAATGGCTTAAATTAAGTAGCTTTAGGGAGATAAGAAATATGGCATCACAGTAACTTTATTCACTAGTATTGGTTTTTGATTGTCTTTAACTTTCTTAGGTGTTTCTTTTATTGAATCCCTCCTCAAACCTTAGCTGTTCTCCTTACCACAATATGACTGCTGTTTTCATTTTAAAGGTTCATAGTCTGTTCAAGCTGAGAAAACATAAAAAGGATCATAAAAAGGAATCAGTGTGTGAGTAAACAAGTGAGGAAGAGACATCTGCTGGGATCCATTTCAAATTCCATCGTGCGCGGAGGCAAGTTAAATTGAAGTTGGCGGTCCTGTATCGCGAGTTCATGGTCATTGGTTGCTTCTGGCCCTTTCTTGATTGTCATTGGTCATTCCAAGGCCACCCAGGATTGTCGTTGGATGTCATTGCTATTTTCATTGCAAGTAATTGTCCATATTAGAATGGTAATTATATTCGCTTTGGATTGTAACGGATTGGCTTTTTGGGTATCTCAGTCTGCGAATCGGTTTCAAGTCCTGAGAGTCACAATGAGAATGTGGATGTTTTGACGCTGGCAGGTTTGGTGGTAGGCTGATGCCACAGAGGTACCGGGTAGTCTTGTCCAGGACGCGTCGTGACTCTTTAACTCTCACTGGAGTCGGGTCCAGTACTGACCTAAGTCCTGCTCGCTCGTTGACACACCTGTGAGATATCCTGTGGATCAGGACAAAGTGAGAAAACGAGACAACGAGAGACAGACAGACATGACAGAGAGAAAAGAGGACGAGAATATAAGTGAATTAGACCGAAGTTCTCTATTGGCACAGAGCATATCAATTACAGCACCATACATTTACATGTAACGAATGACCTCAACCTGATTCCTAAATGAGGCAACGAAAGAACTGTGACAGAACGGAAAAGGCACCACACAAACTACATACGAACACTTGTCTTGCGCACGCACGCACGCACGCACGCAAGCACACACACACACACACACACACACACAACTCACCTGTGTTGGAGCTTGCTGAGTGAGGGGGAGGCAGGTGAGGAGAGGGGTAAGATGGGGACTCAAATTTCCGGGGCAATGGGGGGGGAGCGGAGGGGGAGGGGGGTAACATGCAAGGGTAAGAGGGGGTGGACTGGGGTGGCAACGACCGTAGAGACAGACAGCGAGGAGGAGAGACAGACAGCAGAAGGAGAGAAAGTAACAGCAGGGACAGAGAAAAAGAAGATTGTTAACCAGTGGAAAGACTGATGTAAAAATAAAGATCCAGTGAAAGTTTCAATTCAAAACGAAGGACCAATGTCACATGTTTAACCGAACGAACAAATGTTACCTGCATATTGGAGAAAACTGAGAGAGAACCGTAGCCTGAGAGGGTGTTGTCACTACGACTGTGCATCGGTGCTGGAAAAAAGGGTTAAAATAGAGTTATACGGACTTGAAAATGATAACAGCATGTTGAGCAACATTGAGCCAGCCAATGTAAAGGGTTTCTCACCTGAGCTGTTGCCATGGTGACCGTGATAGACACCTGTGTTGAAGGAGGTGCTCAGGGGAGCCTGGGAACAGGACGTTCCACCCACTGACCTCTTCTGATTGCGCAACTTTTCCTCTCTCCTCCATTTTGCCCGCCGATTAGAAAACCACACCTGATAATCAATAAAACCATCAATCTATTTCTGTGTTGCTCAGTTGGTGAAGCCATGCTGGTTCAATTCCCATATGGGACCTGCATAAAAATGTGAACACTTGCTATTGTGTGTAGCTTTAGGTAATGGTGTCAATTTAGTAACTATATAAACTATGTAAATACCGTAACAATTGGACTATTGAATTTGACAAATAAACAAAACCGTTGTGGTCCAGCTCTTGTATCCACCACTTGCCTCTGTACGGACAATGTCATAACACAGAATATCATTTCTGGAATCCCTGTGCTCTGCCAGAATTGTGCAACCATACCTGCAAGGCGCAGACTGGCAAAATAAATTGTACTTCCTATTGGAATCCAGCAAGAGTTAGATTATCTAACATATGGAATTGTTATGCTGTCTGCAACCAATTTGTAGTTTTCATTGCCAAGGCCATTAATTATTTGGCAATTTGAATAGTTAAAGAGTTAACACAAAATGAATCAGTTGATGTTCACAGAAATGAATCAGTTGATGTTCACAGAAATGAATCAGTTGATGTTCACAGAAATGAATCAGTTGATGTTCACAGAAATGAATCAGTTAATGTTCACAGAAATGAATCAGTTGATGTTCACAGAAATGAATCAGTTAATGTTCATGCCAAAACACAGATAGTTGTACAGCATGCTCTATATGATTCTCATCTAAACTAAATGTGTTTTAAATAAATGTTATTTTGTTTTGAGTACATCCCACATATAATAACTAATATTTCAATACAGAAATTTTTTCTGACTGTGTCGGGTATAGATTATTAGAGTACAACTTTCTGGGCCATGTTTTTGCAGACTAGAAGATACGGTGTCTTATCAGAACTTCTACCAGCTTATGAGCTGAATTAATTACTTGGATACTGGAGATGACACATCTGACCAAAAAGCCTTAAGAAATACATTTCACTTTAACCCATACACGTAAAGGAAAATGCCTTTCTATTTAGGACCGTTGTTCCACTCTGAGACAGTTTGTGGATACGGGCTACTTTGGTAGAAAATATATATTCCATTCTGGCCCCTAGGGGGCAGTAAACATCAGAGTAAAGACATGAGGGAGGAATCCGTTAAGTCGAGGGTTGATTATTTTACCTGAATGCGAGCCTCTGGAAGGTCAATTTTAGCTGCCAGTCTCTCTCTGGCAAAGACATCTGGGTAATGTGTCCGTTCAAACTCTGTCAGATGGATAAAAATGGGTCAACAATGGGCAGTAAAATTAGCATTCTCATGTTTATTTACTGTAGTAAATAAACATTAAAGTGAATTTAAAGCACCACAGGCTAGAAGCCAGGGGTCAAGCTTAGACCTTTCTCCAACGCGTCAATCTGCTCCTGGGTAAAACTTGTTCGATTTCTCTGGAGCTTCCTCTTCAGCTGGAGGTGGTGCTGGGCATCGTCTACCTCATCCCTGTCTCGTTGAACTCCTTCACCTCCGCCAATCCGCACGTCATCCACCACACAGCCATCTAACATAAAGGGGAGAGAGATTGTTCCAGAATTGAAAGATTACTGCTGGTCTAATATAATATGTACATTTATTATTGGAACTATAATAGCAATTGCAGCTCGTAACTTTGTGTTTGACTACCATTAATTATCAATTATTTGTTGCCATATTGCAACAAGTTTCAGTAAATTAGTAAATTTGTGTGCACGTACACATCTCTGTGTGCGCGTACACATCTCTGAGTGCGCGTACACATCTCTGAGTGAGCGTACACATCTCTGTGTGCGCGTACACATCTCTGTGTGCGCGTACACATCTCTGTGTGCGCGTACACATCTCTGTGTGTGATGATAGCTGTTGGCGAACAGTGTTTCTGCTCAGTCATGTGGAAGAATCTTCAGCCCGACTTAACTCTACAAGGCACACATGAAGCCCCCCCAGCACTAGTCACTGCCCCCCCCGCACTAGTCACTGCCCCCCCCAGCACTAGTCACTGCCCCCCCAAGCACTAGTCACTACCCCCCCCCCAGTCACTGCCCCCTGCTGTCACCTACCTGTGCCATGCTGTGTGGGCTGGTGGTACCAGTTGTTGGGTCCGGTCCAGCTGGAAGTGTTCTGGAGATTCAGCATGGTGAGTTCTACTCTTCTGACACCTCGAACCCCTGACCTCAGTCCGACAATTGGAACCCGGATCAGAACTATAGAACACAGAGGGAGGAAGATGACCAAGAGGAAGAGAGGAAGAGAGGCGAGAAAGACAGAGAAGTAATCAGGGAATGCATTTGGGGAGAGAAAGAGAAGAGATGGACAGACAGACAGACAGACAGAAAGTCACAGACAGTAAGACACAGGCAGACAGAAAGACACAATAAGTCAGATAGACAGACTCACACACACACACACACACACAGACAGACACACACAGACACAGACACACACAGACACACACACACAGACACACACAGACAGACACACACACACACAGACACACACAGACACACACACACAGACACACACACACACACACACACACACACACACACACACGCAGGCCTTGGTGCTCTGCCTCCCACGGCGACACACAAGGAGTTCATTACAAACACATTGAGTAATTAGGAGCTACATCCCCCCCGTCCTGACAGTGGCAATACACACACGCATGAGAGGAGAGACCCACACTGTCAGCTAACATTAACCACACAGACGGCACACAACCCCACACACAACCCTACACACAGCCCCACACACAACCCTACACACAACCCCACACACAACCCCACACACACAACCCCACACACACAGCCCCACACACAACCCCACACACACAACCCCACACACAGCCCCACACACAACCCTACACACACAGCCCTACACACACAGCCCCACACACAACCCCACACACAACCCCACACACACAACCCTACACACACAGCCCCACACACAACCCCACACACACAACCCCACACACAATCCCACACACACAACCCCACACACAACCCCACACACACAACCCCACACACAACCCCACACACAGCCCCACACACAACCCCACACACAGCCCCCACACACAGCCCCACACACACCCCCACACACAGCCCCACACACAACCCCACACACAACCCCACACACAACCCCACACACAACCCCATACACAGACCCACACACACAGCCCCACACACACAGCCCCACACACACAGCCCCACACACACAACCCCACACACACACCAATGGTACAAACAGGCCGTGGCTGACGTCCTTACAGCATCATGGGTTTAACTATGTAAATTCCTTTTATGATCTGGGCACACAGTAGAATAGAAACATATACACACGGGTACACAACACCATACACACGATGCAGGGTTTACACACATGTACATATTAGTCAGTCTGCCAACCGCTCAGTAATCTGGGTTGGTCCAGTAGGCCAAGATGTGCCCTCAGATGCCTATTTAATGATGGAGCTGGGCTGAATTCTGGCCTACTGGTAACCCATACGTGAAATACTTACAGACGAATGTGGGTCTGAGTGCCTTGCTTAAGGACACAACAACACATTGCTTTGGGATTCTAACCAGCGACATTCGGGCACTGACCCCATTCTCTAATCAGGCTCTTTACAAATAATGTCCAAACCAGTGAAGCGGGATTTGAACTCTAACAAGATATGATACAACGCCCACTCACACTGATTTGAGTGAAACTTAAGTCCAGAAATTCGGAGCAGAAATCCTCAAATCACAGTAGAAAGGTTTTGTGTCTTTATTTTCTACATTGTATCCTTTCCTTTGCATGTAATATAATTTGTCTTGTTTTTCATGAAATAACACAACATATTATATATTAAATAGATAAAAAATATATTTTCCTCCAGTTACTTCAAATAGCATATAATGACAAACAACCAAACAGTGTAACAAAAACACAGAATAATATTTAGATTATTTACAGTAATGATGGAGAAGGAACCAAACAACTGACAATGGGCCAAAATAAACCTAAACACACCTAAATGTGAATGTTACAGGTTGATCAATAATGAACTCATATGAGTGCATTGGCAGACTACCACAGGACATAGAACTACATCGTTAACGGCACTGAGCTAGGCATTTGAATCATTTAAGAGTAAGGCACTCTTACACAAAGCAGGCTCTCTCAAACATCTCCTCCCACATCTCCTAACCCTAATTCACACTTTAATGATCAAATCATCAAACAATCAACCAATTGAATAAGCTGTGCTGTTATAGGGTTAACACCAAACACCTGTCAACAGCTGGGTAAGAGAGAAAAAAGGTCCGTGCTCAAGGGATTTGAACCACCCTGATTTAATTTACTGAGATACGACCTACACCTAGACTAAGCTTACAACTCTGCCGTTTGGAAACTGGGCAGATTGATTTCAGAAATGACCACACAAACAGAGGAACGGTTGATGTAAAGTACATCATAGAAGATGAGAAATCCTGAAATGTGAAATAGAGGCTGAACTAGTCACCTCTCGCGACCTATTTCCCTCACATTATCTACTCGTGTATCTCCAGCATGAGTCAAAGGTCACGATAGCTCTGTTAACTGCGGTTCTGTGTGGTTCCACCCCTTAACTAGTCATTTGGGTTCTCTAATTTGTTCCTGTTTTTTTATTTTTCATGTCCTCTCAGTCGCTGTCTTGAGTCTCTGTCTCTGTTTCTGCTTTTCTCTAACATTGGTGCTGATTGAGACAAGTTTATTGAAAGTACACTCACCTGATAGGACACAGAGGATTTTACAAACTTGCTGTTCTCTAGCCTCTCCACTGCTTCTTAGGTTTCTCTGGTTCTCCTCTTCCTCTCCCTCGCTATCCCCTCATCCTCCTGCCCTGACCTCGCTTTTGTTGACTGTGAACGCAGTGAGAAAGAGAGAGCAGGGAGACAAGCAGAGAAGAGATAGAGAGTTAGACAGAGCGAAAGAGAGAAGGAGAGGGAGGGGGAGTGGGCCGCGGAGAGAAACGCGTCTGCAGGCACTCTGGTCCTCGCAGCGATGGATAGAGAGGAAGAGAGGGAGAGAGAGGAAGAGAGGGAGAGAGGGGGGAGAGGGAGAGGGAGGGGGATGACATACAGAGTCAGTGTCAGTGTCAGGCTTGGACTTAATGCCAGGATAGGGGTGATGAAGTGAGAGGGGTGGAGAGAGTTGAGGAGGGAGGGAGGTGAGGAGGGAGAGAGGCGAGGAGGGAGGGAGGTGAGGAAGGAGGGAGAGAGGTGAGGAGGGAGGGAGGTGAGGAGGGAGAGAGAGGCGAGGAGGGAGGGAGGTGAGGAGGGAGAGAGGTGAGGAGGGAGAGAGGTGAGGAGGGAGGGAGGTGAGGAAGGAGAGAGAGAGGTGAGGAGGGAGGGAGGTGAGGAGGGAGAGAGGGAGGTGAGGAGGGAGAGAGAGAGGGGAGGAGGGAGGGAGAGAGGTGAGGAGGGAGGGAGAGAGGTGAGGAGGGAGGGAGAGAGGTGAGTAGGGAGAGAGGTGAGGAGGGAGAGAGGTGAGGAAGGAGGGAGAGAGGTGAGGAAGGAGGGAGAGAGGTGAGTAGGGAGGGAGGAGGGTGAATATCATCTACATTGATTTTAAAACAAGACCCATTAAAACTATTTGACAGAAACCATTTTATAGTGAACCCCAAACGCTTATAATGTACAAATGGCCTACAAACAACTAACCTCGTTATAACAGTCTTATAAGTCATTTAGAAAAAAATCATAAACATGCAACGAGTACTCATTAGCAAAACTGACTGCCACGTTTTTCTGTAAACATTATCACTTTGTGTACATTTTATAGTTATGTATAGTCTGTATATTGTTGTAAATTGTTTTTTTTATCCCTATTTTTATTATTATTCTAACTACGTAGTTGTTGCTTGCCATGTCTTAAGAATTTCATTGTACAGTTTGATGCAAGTCACTCTGTATATATGACAATAAAACTTTGAATCTTTGAATTGAATCTGAATCTTTGAATCTTGAATCTACTATGCACAATTTTACCTACTGATATATTTTTATTATGAACTCACAAAAACAACATATTTCATAGAGTGTGCAACTTAAATTAAATTTGCATTTAACAAACAGTTAACAAACAGTCAATCATCTAGACCAACCTCCTGCGATTAACAAACAGTTAACAAACAGTCCACTGTGTGGTCCTCCGTGTGCCACCAAGACAGCAGAAGACCTGCCGAGGTATGGACTCTACAAGAACCTTGAAGGTGTCCTGTGGTATCTGGCACCAAGACATTAAGACCCCTGAAGGTGTCCTGTGGTATCTGGTACCAAGACATCAAGACCACAGAATGTGTCCTGTGGTATCTGGTACCAAGACATCAAGACCACAGAAGGTGTCCTGTGGTATCTGGCACCAAGACATTAAGAGCCCTGAAGGTGTCCTGTGGTATCTGGCACCAAGACATCAAGACCACATAATGTGTCCTGTGGTATCTGGTACCAAGACATCAAGACCACAGAATGTGTCCTGTGGTATCTGGTACCAAGACATCAAGACCACAGAAGGTGTCCTGTGGTATCTGGCACCAAGACATTAAGAGCCCTGAAGGTGTCCTGTGGTATCTGGCACCAAGACATCAAGACCACATAATGTGTCCTGTGGTATCTGGTACCAAGACATTAGCAGCAGATCTTTCAAGTCCTGTATGTTGTGAGGTAGAGCTGCAGTGGATCAGACTTCTTGGTCCAGTACATCCCACAGATGTTTAATCGGATTGAGAACTTTCCCCAACAATGTGTGCAGTGTGGCAGGGAGCATTAATCTGCTGACAGAGGCCCCAGCCATCAGGGAATACCATTGTCATGAATGGGTGTACCTGGTCTGTAATGATCAACAGATAGGTGGGACATGTCAAATTGACGTCCACATGATTGCCGAGGAGCACCGGGAGAACCCCACAAGCTGACCAGGAGAACCCCACAAGCTGACCGGGAGAACCCCACAAGCCGACCGGGAGAAGCCTTGCTGTTTAGAAGATTCTGACCAATTCATCTGGCCACAACAACTTGGCTCTTGTCTAAGTCGTTCAGGTCATTACTTCCTGCCCATTTCTTCTGCATCCAACACCTTGACTACAAGAACAGATTGTGGCTCAGAAAAACATACAATCAACCTACAAACTCCAAAATCTACCCTAACGAAATCCCAGCAGTTTTAAACCCACATAAACCACATAAAGAACCCCTCCAAGAACAAAAGAGAAAAAAGTAAAGCGAGAATTATAATATGTGTATTTGAAAGCTTGTATTGTTTCCTGAATGTAGAAAACATAAAGAACTATAGGGAGAAAATGACCAATCAGATACAGAGTTCTGAATGTCAACATTTAAACCATTAACCATTATATTGCCTATATTGTTTTTACACACACACACACACACACACACACACACACACACACACACTCTTGACTAACATGAGACCCCTCCCCAAAAACAGACCCTCTACACACACTACATGGGTGTCACTATAGGTTTGGTGTGTCTTCTCTTTGACTGCACTTTGTCACTCTCGTGACATCACATTTGCATATTTTATTGGATTAGCCCAAAGAACCAGAGGATTTTTGACACGCCAAAAAGGAAATGTGGGAATTAGTTTGAGCAAACAAATGTTGAGCATTTTAGGGTTATGTATCCGTAATACAATAGTGTCTTGTATGGTTCAGAGGCAGATTAACTACATAATAGGTACTGTAGATCTGTCATAAAATATGCAGGAGACCGTTGGTCTGTAGACTTGCTGAAAGAAATTCAGTCTTTTATATATTAGGAAATTAATATTACGTTTATATATATTTATATTATATACCACAAATGGTATACCAGATATTTATGTTTTGATTAATATTATATACCACAAATGGTATACCAGATATTTATATTTTGATTAATATTATATACCACAAATGGTATTACAGATATGTTTTAAAGGGAATGACTAGTTTGATCGTTTTATCATTTCATCGTTTGTCGTAACGCAGAAGGTTCTGGTAAATTCTTCCACTACATTTTTTTTATATTTGGACATTTGGAATTTTCTAAAAATATTTGAATGTATTGAAGTGGAATAGAACGGACTCAAAGTTTAACTGAGGTGGACAACTGCTTCCTGAACAATAACCTAGAACATCAACAAAAACAACATATTGAAGAACAATACTTATTATGGAGGCCAGGAGAGACTGAAAACTACAACTCTATGATGTTATTATAAAGACACTACTGGTTGTGATGAGAACATATACTTGAAGAACATTCAAAATGCAACCACAATATTGAAAGAGGAAGAGTGTGCGTTATTATATTAAAGAGCAATGATAGTTATATCTACTTCTGAAGAATGATAACAGGATTATCAAAAAATGTTCATGAAGACAATTTACTTCTGGAACAAGTACTACTAGAGCATAAAAAGAGAAGAATGGTTAGAAGAGGAGCATGTTATTGTCATTTTAAATACTAAAGATAAAACAAGAGAACTTGAATATGACTAGATGGTTAGTAGAAGAATGGGGACAGGGAGGGCACACGGAAGAGAGAACGAGAGACAAGGAAAAGGAGACAAGAGAAGGGGGAGGTGGGGGGAGAAGGAGGGTGCCAACATGTTTTATTTCCGGTTGACAAGACTCTGCGCCTCCTTGCTCCCTCCCTCCCTCCCTCCCTCCCTTCCTTCCTTCTTCCTTCTATCTGGCCTCACCTCTATCTCTGTCACTCTCTCAGTCTGACTGTCTATCTCTGTCGCTTGCTACAGATAATTAATAATGAATTCATCTTAGCTAAGAGAAGGACGACAGTAAAAGACAGAATTTTGTTTCCCCAAAACCATGAAAAGGAAGACCACAAGGCATGTTTCTGTGAGTGTATTGCTTTTGTGTGAGCGGGTTTATGTGCATACGTGTATTTTGTGTGTATACACAAATGTATGTACGTGTGTGTGTTACTTGAATATTCAAACAGCTTTAGGGCACATTTTTTTAGTGTCTTGTTAGTTCATCCCTGTCACACTCTCTCTCTTTTTCATTGCTGGGGGGGGAGGAGGGATGTCACCATAGCAACCACGCCGGGACAAATTAACATCAAGTCTTAAAAACAAAAAACAAGAACGACCGTGTGCGTGCGGGTGTCTGTGTTTGTGTCTGCCTATATGTGTGTGTGGGAGGGAGGGTTGTATGCACGCATGCATAAATACAGTATGTAAATCCAGGCACTGTTCCTTTCCTTTTGTGACTATGAACGCTGGGAATTTCAGGGGAGGGGTTACATCGGGAAATATATGTATGATCTATCTTTTACTCGTTGTGAATTTCCTGCATTTCAATTCAACCTTATTTTGTCCACTTTTGTCTTCTTTCCCCTCTCTCTCATCCTCTTTCGGCCTCACTCCATCTCTTCGCCGTAGTGTGCCCCCGGGCTACACAGTGGCACGTCCCCCCTTCAGCCCGCCATCCCTGCCTCTCCCCTCTGCTCTCACTGCCCCTGTCACCTTCAATTGCTCCCTGGAACAAGACACACCGCCCTGGGCGAGGGAAAAGAGGAGTGAGAGAGAACGGGAAGAGAGAAAGGAGGAGTGAGAGAGGACGGGAAGAGAGAAAAGAGGGAGAACGGGAAAAGGGAAAAGAGGAGTGAGAGAGGATGGGAAGAGATAAAAGAGGAGTGAGAGAGAACGGGAAGAGAGAAAGGAGGAGTGAGAGAGGACGGGAAGAGAGAAAAGAGGAGTGAGAGAGGACGGGAAGAGAGAAAAGAGGAGTGAGAGAGGACGGGAAGAGAGAAAAGAGAGAGAACGGAAAAAGAGGAGTGAGAGAGGACGGGAAGAGATAAAAGAGGAGTGAGAGAGAACGGGAAGAGAGAAAGGAGGAGTGAGAGAGGACGGGAAGAGAGAAAAGAGGAGTGAGAGAGGACGGGAAGAGAGAAAAGAGGAGTGAGAGAGAACGGGAAGAGAGAAAGGAGGAGTGAGAGAGGACGGGAAGAGAGAAAGGAGGAGTGAGAGAGGACGGGAAGAGAGAAAAGAGGAGTGAGAGAGGACGGGAAGAGAGAAAAGAGGAGTGAGAGAGGACGGGAAGAGAGAAAAGAGGAGTGAGAGAGAACGGGAAGAGGAAAAAGAGGAGTGAGAGAGGACGGGAAGAGAGAAACAAAAAGGGAAAGAGTGAATAAATCCTAGTATAAACGAAGCAAAGAGGTGTGCTTGGGTTGGGTGCAAGAGGATGACAAGAGAAACAGTTTGATGAGGGAGAGAGAGAAAGAAAAACTGTGAGAAAGAGGAAGAGAGATAGAGAGAGGGAAATACTTAAAAGGTGTGGATGGAAAAGGGAAGGAGATGAGAAAATCTCGTCCTGTGTGAAACTATCCAATAACAGCAACACCTGCTGTCAACAACGATCCTGAGGAGTCCAATACAGAACTATTAACCACGAGTTCAATGTTAGGTTCAACTTCCAAAGTCTATATACATATTTTATAAACCATCTAACAAGAAAACTCTAATAATGAAAATAATGTTAATGAATAACATAGTAAAGTTACCAGCCTAAATAAACACCAAGTGACATTATGTAAAAATGCCCAGAATCAAATTCCTAATCATATCTATAAATAAGGATCTATGGAAATAATCCCAAAAAATATTTCATTATATTATTAGTAAAACTGAACTGCCTAGTAGATTCCACTACGTGGCACTAGGACTCCGTCTGTGGAACCGAGCAGCAGAAGTTGGAAAACGGAAATAGTTGGATTTTAAGGGGAAATAATCTCTGCTGAGCTTGGAAGTAGGTCGTGTTTTTAAAACGGGGTCCCACTCTGCCCCCACGTGTTGGGTTTCCAGAACGAGGTGTAATAACATTATTTAAACACATTCTTATTATAATTTTAACCTGGAGTGGTAAAACAAGGGGGTACCTAGTTTCTTTCATATTTAATCTATCATGTTAGTCAGACGCTCAGATTTTATATGACACATTTGGAAATGCTCAGGTTTCTATCCTTCCTTATTTTGATGAAAGAGACAGATGTATTTAAACGGCATTGGGTTTTAACTAACTTGTGCTGACATGTATTTTCGTAATCTCAGTATAATTTAAAGTCCGTTAAAAGTTTTGTCAAAATCCTAATTATTATCACACTTCCAGCGCGTTCTTTTAGGGGAGTTTAGCCTAACCGCGCGCGTTCGCGTGTCAACGTGGCGCCTCAGAGCCAATCGAAATCTGTTTTGGGCTCAGTCACTCCCACCTCCTGTTCCCTATTGGTTATTTTACCTTTCAGCTTGTTTGTGTCGCTCTACTGAGCATGCGTAGCGCCGCCTCTTTTATTGTGGAATTTAAAGAGACAGGAGAGTGCCAACGCGTATCTATACAAGCCCGAGAAAAGTGGGGTTCAGGCGTTTTGTTACAAATGGGTGAGTAAAAACACATTTATGACATCTAAAAGGAAAATAGCATCTGCTCAAAACTAATTTATTTGACGCTCATGTCCGTTTTATTTTAAGTTGCACTTAAAACCTTTCTATCCTAAATCATTGACAGAAATAGATATAACTGATATAACTGAATCTAATTTTGCAGCTTTTTAATTATAATTTAAGTGCAGACTTGATTTATGTAATTAATTGTTTCACTCAATGTTCAGAAGTGTTAATACGTAAGAAAATAGTCGATTCTGGAAGTTATCTAAATTTAAGTAAAACCGTAGCCAGTAACCATCCAACTAGGGCACAAAGGTTAAACAATATTTTTGAGTCCAACGTTTATCGCTCTTTGCTTTAAATAAATAGTTATTGTGTCAATCAATGGATGATTTTATGTGTGTTTCATAAAACTTGCCATTTGAAATCTTTTTTTCAATGTGTACACTAAGTTCTGTTATGTATGCAGTAGTCTCTCTCTTCCTCTCACATTCTCAGGACAGAAGATGCTGCTGAAATCGCTAGTACCCCTTATTCTCATCCTTGGGGTGACGGTTGCTGTCCCTGCTCAAGAGAAGCGTGTACATCGCCATGGTGACCTGAGTGACCACGCCCATGACGACACCACAGGATTCCAGTATGATCACGAAGCCTTCCTGGGGAAAGAAGAATCAAAGACCTTCGACCAGCTGACCCCCGAGGAAAGCAAAGAGAAACTCGGGTACGTAATGTTACATTTGTCTACAACGCAGAATGATTAAATAAAAAAACTTTACTCAATACTTTTGACTTTGGTTTAGTTTTTGTTAAAGTGCAGTGACCTGTATTTTAACCCATACTTCAGTGGTACATGTGAACCAGAACCATTTTGAACAGGGTTCATATTCCCTATGTAGTACACTTTTGACCAGAGCTTATAGGGAAACATTTCGGAAGCCATTTAGTACCTAACGCTCACTGCTCTAGATTAGATGTTTAACCAAGGCAGAGATTTAAGGTCAGCTTAGTTGTTCCAAAACCTTATAATCTCTAGAATGCAGTACTGACCCAGACTAGTACCAGGAACAAATGTACTACCCAAGACAATTTTGTCTTCATGCTTTCTTTTTGTCCCACACCTTTCCTTCATTCTTCCACGATTGTCTGCATTGAGGCTGTAGTTTCTCTGCTCTCTCCTCACCACTTCAACTACTTTATACGTTCCCATTCTTTAATATTTAAGTGAAGCTGTGGGATCTGAACCCACAGATCTGCTGTGACAATAACCGTGATCTAGCCATGACCATCTGAGACAATGGGGATAACCATGACCTGTCTCATACCTTGGCAGGAAGATCGTGGATCTCATCGACACGGACAAGGACGGTTTCGTGAGCCACGCTGAGCTGCACCAGTGGATCAAACACAGACAGAGGAGGTACATCGAGGAAAATGTGATGAAGCACTGGAAAGAGTATGACCAAAACGAGGATGGGAAGATTGGCTGGGAGGAGTACAAGAATACCACCTACGGCTACTACCAGGGTATGACCGTGTGTGACCTGGATATACTCTACTTGTAGGGACCAGACAAGAACAAATGAACGCTGTGGGACATTTCTGCTTCTCGTGTTAAAATGTTTTATATATGTATATATTAGGAACAATTATACATTTATAAGTGACGTTTTGGGTCCCCACTAACAAATAAGATATGGTAATCAGATATTGGCCCTAGATCAACAACTTCTACTCTAGTAGGGTGTTCACTTTACCGGGCCATGTCTTAACCTTGAGGTGTACCTTATTCCCCATGCAGGTGAGGAGTTTGATGATGTGGAAGACAAGTCCAGCTACAAGGCCATGCTGACCAGAGACGAGAGACGCTTCAGGTCGGCCGACCGCGATGGAGACGGAGTTGCCACCAAAGAGGAGTTCACCTCCTTCCTCCACCCTGAGGAGTTCGACCACATGAAGGCTGTCGTCATTCAGGTGCGCTGCACAATCCATCAGTGAGAACATACAGAGGTGCACTTCTCTCCTACTAATTTCCAAACGACCACATTTGTTTTGCTTCAGGAAACCATTGAAGACATTGACAAGAATGGAGATGGAAAGATCAGCATAGATGAATACATTGGTGAGTCTTATTTCCAACATTCAAACTTTTCTCAGAGACCTTTAGATGTTTCTTAACATTCCAGCCCTGAACTAGCTCACTTGGTTCATCAAGTCAACTGGTTAGTATATAAGTAGAATAAAATGTGCTTGACCTGTCACCTGTTGTCTCTTCTGCAGGGGACATGTTCACATCTGAGAATGGAGAGAGTGAACCAGACTGGGTGCTGACGGAGAAAAACCACTTCACAGAGATTAGGGACATTAACAAGGTAAACTAGTTATTCAGAACGACCAGAAACGACATAATACAGGCTAGAATGACATTATTAACATGATATTTATTGAAATTATCATGAGACTAAAATGTTTGTAAGGATGCTTTGTAACAGCTCTACTGGTTGTTGTGTTGTCAGGATGGTTTCTTGGATAATCACGAGGTGGCTGAGTGGGTCCTGCCTGGGGAGATCGACCACACAGACAATGAAGCCAAGCACCTCATCCACGAAACAGACACGGACAAGGTATGGCCCAGTCCTGCTTTCTCATTATCGCACAACATAAGCTCGACCGCTCCGTCTCTGTATTTAACCATAGAACAAGACAGTTAAACCGTAGACAGCTTCTCTCACACCTCCTGGACTCTCTACATGATCCGTGTAGGCCGTCTGGATTTTCACGCAAACAGAGCAACAGATCGTTGTGTACTGTTCCTTCCAAAACTGGACCTACACAAAGTAGTAAAATGACACAAAAAGGAAAACATTGCTGGTTTACGTAGTTTGTTCGTCGTGTCTTAACTGCCTTACTAAATCCTTACAACACTGTATGCAAATTCCCACTGTTTTGGTTGATAATGTGCAATGCATATCTTTACATTACCATGAGTGAATACGCCTTGGCGTCTGTGCTAATATTACAAGAACAGGCTCCTGGCTATGAGTTTAAATTAGGTATTCAGTAGTGTTTCTGCAACAAAAACAGTTTGCATACTAATTCCTTTATAATGGGGCACTACTCTGGCACAGCAGGGTCTGGTCCAAAAGTAGTCGACTTCAGCAATGATGCAGCCATTTGTGACGCGTGAGGGGCTCTTCTGAGTCTGATGTTTCAGGGCTCTTTCACAGCTCCCCCATCACATAACCAGTGTTAGACTGACAGTGTGTTAACAATCAACATAATGGGATTAATTGGGTGTAATGACTTGTTAATTATAATGAATCTCTTTCTCTCTATCCATGTTCATCTCCTTTATTTTCAACATCTGTCTTTCCTTTCTGCTTCTTGGCCTTTCACACTATTATCCATCCTCATTTTATCAAACATTTTAATTTCCCCTCTTAACATCCCTTTTCACTCTCCGCAATCATGACTTCAATGAACGGTGATGTGCCCCCTTCCGCGATTGGACGAAACAGGACGAAAAAATGACCAAGGAGGAAATTCTGGCCAATTGGAACATGTTTGTGGGGAGCCAGGCGACCAATTACGGGGAGGATCTCACCCGGCGACATGACGAACTTTGATGGCGTTGTGCGGATAGCCGGGTTGAGGGGGAGGGGATCTGTGGTGGCATGGGTTATATATGGGTTACCTATTGGGTTAGGGCACACAGATCAGTGACAGCTCTGTTACCATTCAGGGGGTAATGCTGGAGAGGGAAAGGTCAGGGGTCATATTTATAATGTTAAACACATATTCTGTGGGTGGTTTAAGGAACATGGAGATAGATGTCAATATTTACACACACACTGCCGTTTAAAAGTTTGGAGTCACTCTGTCTGAAATGTCCTTATTTGCCATGAAAACACACATGAAATAAGTTTGAATATGAAATATTGTGAAAGATTATGAAATATAGCAATCAACTTTCTAAAAATTGTATTTAACCAAGTAGGCAGATTGAGAACAAATTATCCAGTGACCTATGCCTACGTAGATATACAATAACTTTAAATAAGTAATTTTGGCTACAATAGTCATTTACAATATTATTATTTTTAAACAAAGACATTTTGACGTGAATCCAAACTTTCAAACGGAAGTTCACAATGATAGCCAATTAATGGTTTCTCACAAAGGCCTGTTCATACCTGGTTCTGATATTATCCACTTACACAAACATACAAGTTCTGATTTTAATTATTCAGTCTTTGAATAATCAATGTGTCAAAAAATTAGTCGAAATGTGATCTTAAACAGGACAAGGAGGACATGTCATCACCGGGTGTGAATGGGGTTAATACTCCAAACAAATAGTTATTGTGAACACGAACAAACCTATTGAGTCAATAAGGTATTTTTTTTACAGCACAATTTCCACACAAAGGGAGGGGAGACAAGTGCATGAACACTGTCAAGAAACATTTTTCTCTCTGTGAATTTTTAAATAAAACCATGTTGGTTTTTCTACAAAGTAATTATTTTTCTTTTGAACATATTTAAAATCTGTCCTAATTTGCGAAAGCATTCACACATCATCAAGTGTGATATTTCTTCCTTGAACTTCTGTGGAGTTTCTCAGTGACATCTGTTAAATGGTGAGTCTGGAATATTTCCTTACAGTAATGTATGGGGTGATAACATTAGTTATTATTGATAAAACCAACCCTAACCAGAAGACCTGGGTGAGGTTCGTCAGACCCAGTGGAGTTCCTACTGTTGAAAACTGGTCAAGGACTTCCTTTTCTGGAAGCTCAGAGAACTATGTATTTTGGCACATCCGTGACATGACCTGTTATTCTGAATCTGTACTGTTATCTAGAAATGGATTACAATCAAATCATTTATTTACATAGTAGTCCTCATAAGAAATCTGATGGGGGTTACCTATAGTCTTATGTCATCTATGACGGTGACAATTTACCAACATGTATTATACAGAAGTACAGCAAAAAAAAAAATCATTGAAAATTTCATTTTTTCACAACAGATTTTAATTTCAATAACATTTAAAGTACTTTGCCTAAAAAGGGGTGATTTTCCAAATTCAAGTATTTTAAGGGCCCGTATCTATGAAAAAGTACCATAGTAACAGTCTGTTAAGCTTTGCTCAAAACTTGAATGTCATTTGTGTCTGTTTCTTCAATCTATGGATACGTAATATAAAACTGTGCTAAATTAATTTCTCATCATAACTCAATACTCCCTTTATACTACATGTCAATCTTCTTAGGATGGTCGTCTGTCTCGATCTGAGGTCATGGACAAGCTGGAAATTCTGAAGACCAGCACGATGACTGACTATGGAGGCATGAGGGTAGACGAGGTTCACGATGAACTCTGACCAAATGTCACCTCCTCGTACCTAACCTCTGACCTTTAAAACACGTACTGTCCTCCAGGAAACAGGACACTTTAGTTTTGTAACATACGAGACACACGTTGAATGAATGTGTAGCTACTTTATCTTTAATGTTTTTACAAAGAAATTAAATGTGTAACTGTTATTGACAAAACTTAATAATGAGCTATACATTGTAATTATGACTAATTGTCTGACTCCATACTAGAACAGACAAACACATATGTATCCATGTATGTATACTTCCCCTCCACGTTATCCCACTATCTCCATCGCTACTCTCCATATTTCACACCATCATAACAGGCCGGGCTTCTTTAGCTTTCAGTGCGACTCCAGAGCCAGCAAACCCAGTTCCACCCTAAAAGAGGAATACAAGAGGGAATACCGTTACTCTAACTTACAGCTGCATTACGAAATCTCCCACAATTCACAGCTTGCCTGTGAGAAATTATTTTTTATTTACATTTTAATGCATTTTTATCTACTTTAGTGCATTACTAGATTGGACTGAATGAAAGACCCATAAATGTAGTACACAGTAAATGGCGTAATAGCGCCCTCTGCTGTTAACGCAGTCCATCTACACCTGACCAACCATAGTGTGGAATCTGAGCATAAGAAACTAAGCGTTCACAGGGCATTATCATTGTATGAATGTATAAGTTTATACAATGAAGCTCATTGGATAAGTTAGGGCAAGACAGAGCATGTGTTAAACATGTTCTCTCAAGGAGTCACATGTAGCCAACATCAGGAATGTGTGACATCTACATGAACCATTTGGCTTTGGGGGGGGTATATGGGCCTATAAGCATTGTCCTGTGTAGACACGCCTATTATAGATCAGCCATTTTGTCAGCTGGAAGACTGGAACGCTCAAACCATCTCCCTCCTTTCAACACGGGTTCTACATTAATTGACAATCACTACACCTGGACTACCTGTTGAGATGTCACATTTGCCAAATAATTAAATAGAAATGTAATAAATGAGTCAGTCAACTGGAGTGTGATTTTAATTCCAATAGTGCATCTTGAAAAAGCAACAAATAAAACAATGCTTCATGGTCATAAGCACCTACTGACCCGTTGTAGTGGGATGATGTCCTTCTCTGTGAGTTTGTCGCCGGTCAGGGGGTCAGTCATGTCTTTCATAATAAGCTTCTCCACACACTCCTGAGTGACCACCGATCCGCTGGCAGATAATCACAAAAAGAGGAATAGAGATGGAAATGGGAGTTGGATGACAGTAGGTGTAGGGACAAAGAGGGATCGGGAAGAACAGGAAAAGAACGGAGTTAGCCATTTGTACAAAGCATTACGGCATTCAAAAGTTAAAAACTAGGGAGTGGTGAGGGTTTACTCACGAGGGCCTGAGAACAGCACAGGGGACGCTGTTGCCCAGAACGTCATTAGTTACAGCACACAGGTATCTTTCCTGGAAAACAACACACACTATGAACCGCACACTCAGGAATTACAATAGACAGCTGTCCAAAATGTAACACAAGGAGGTGACATGGGAAAACAGGAATGAAATGGAAGCGAATGACATGTGGAGTGGTGACGCAGTGTGGCCATGGGTGCTCACCTGGCGTGCCAGCAGGGCCACTCGGTCCAGACTGGGGTCGAGGGGGGTGAAGCGTACAGGGATTAACTCGTTCATCTTCAGGGGCCGCCCAGACATTGGACACACCACTGTCTTGCTCTGAAGAATGGCAAAAGGGACAGAGTGATAGATTAGCCTGGGGAGAGTTCTGCCATTCAGCAAATTAATTAACCAGTTCTCCTGTTAATTCACTCTTCAAAATGAATAATTACATTTTCGAACCGCCCTTATTCGGTCAATTAAAAGTTGAACACGAGGACAAGCTGGGCTGAAGCAGATAACAGTAGTAGAGTAGAGGCAGTGAATAAATAAATGGGGTCAAACTGACTGGGAACACTGTGACATGAACATTTGGACAGGCTGACAATCCATTGACAGAGACTATATGTCCCCTCAAACACAGATATCATGTCCTGCAATAAAGAAAGTTACTGAACAGGCAAAAAAGCTACAAAAAAAAGGAAAGAGAACAAGTGACAAATTATGAGAACAAGAATTAGCAAGACAATTACTTACTTTACTTATTTTTACAATTTTGTACATAGTATCCCTCTACCCCCTCATCCCTTTAGTTTAATTTATATTGTTATATTCATATGTTGTATGTAAGCACCTTCCTGCCACAGTAAATTCCTTGTATGTTCACACATTCAATGGCAAATAAACACTTTTCTGATTCTGATAAAGGGAAAGAATGTAGGCATACACATTAGCTTTGGATAGGGGGCTAGGCTAACACATTAGCTTTGGATAGGGGGCTAGGCTAACACATTTAGCTTTGGATAGGGGGCTAGGCTAACACATTAGCTTTGGATAGGGGGCTAGGCTAACACATTAGCTTTGGATAGGGGGCTAGGCTAACACATTAGCTTTGGATAGGGGGCTAGGCTAACACATTAGCTTTGGATAGGGGCTAGGCTAACACATTAGCTTTGGATAGGGGGCTAGGCTAACACATTAGCTTTGGATAGGGGGCTAGGCTAACACATTAGCTTTGGATAGGGGGCTAGGCGAACAAATTAGCTTTGGATAGGGGGCTAGGCGAACACATTAGCTTTGGACAGGGGGCTAGGCTAACACATTAGCTTTGGACAGGGGGCTAGGCTAACACATTAGCTTTGGACAGGGGGCTAGGCTAACACATTAGCTTTGGATAGGGAGATATGCTAACACATTAGCTTGTGACTCACAGGTTTCTTGAGTATAGTGGGCTTGGCCTCAGGGGTAAGACTGGGGATCCAGAAGCTGGGCAGAGTTTGGGAGGAGCTGGGGCCGGCGGCAGGAGCACTGGAGTCAGCTTTGGATGTAGATGCTGACGCCCCCACAGCACCATGGCTGTCTGACTCTTTGGCTTGGCCTGAAGAAATGGCTTAGGAACATAATTTAAACAATTATATAATAATAAATATTATATTCATAATAATAAATAGACAAAATCTTATAATGATTGAAATCAGTTCATGAATCAAGTTCAACACTTGCCAGTTTGCTAAGAATACTTGAGTAAACGGTTATATTCACAAGTTATATTCACAGACCAAACTCCACACTCTAAATAGTAGAGATTGGATCACATGTTTTATATGCAGTTTTCTAAAACCTTTCGTCCCATTTGTTCTGTCTATATCCCTAACAACGGCCACAGTTACATTTATACTCTCAGGTTCCACTATCGTGCATCAATTCCAGGTCAGTAACACACAATTACCAGAAGTAAACGGGTTGATGGGTTTAGACACAATGCTGTTTTCCCTGGTCTTAAACCTCTCAGCTATTCCCCTCTCCTCGGATTTGGACTCCAGGCGGCTGTCACTCTTCTGAGTTTGTTTCTGCTTTTCATATGCCTAAGACAGTAAAAGACAAAACAGATAGACAATTGAAAAATGCACACTACTGAGGTCAATGTTTTAGTAAACGCAGTCTCTAGCTGCAGTATAGTAAAAATATTCAAACACAGAAGTCATTGGAAAGACAGACGTACCTTCATTTTTTTGGCAATTTCTTTCTTCTGGTGGAGTATGTATTCCAAGATTGCCTGTTTTTCATACAAGTACCCGTCCGGTCTGCAGAGACAACAATGTCACTTATATTACGACACAGGCTGTATGCACACATATACATTAGGTGTACCTGTGTGTGTGTTTCTGTTCTGACTTACGTAACAACCGGGTCCCTGCAGGTCTGAAGAGAAAGGCAACAACAGTCAAAGTCCTTGATGGCATCCTTCCCCAAACGCACACTTTGAGTTCCGTAGCCCGACGCCGCTGTAAACAATTGGGGCCGCAGATGAGAACGGTTGCTCGGCTAGCAGGGCTAGTAACATACCGTATGTATCTAACATTAATCTCAAGTCACTCACCAGTGTCCTTCCTCTTCTCGTGGTAGGTATAAACCGCTCCTGCCGTGCAGTTCTTCCCATGCCGAGTCATTGTTCGTCAGGTATACTAAATAACGACTTTTGAAACAGTAACTTTAGCTCAATAAATATCGTAATACTGTTACTAACAGAGCAGACAAAATGTAAACACGACTGACACGTAGATAGCTAACAATAAACCATTCCCACAACATAACAACAGTACGATTTGAAACCCATGTTTCTTACCTTGGAAACGGAGAAATTAGTAGATGTTGTGAATAAATGTTTAACAAAATCCAACCTAAGAATAGACAATAAGTTTACAACGCGGTCTAAACTACGCAGCTAACTGGCGTACCACTTAAGATCCACCGGAAATTGGTTGCGGATGTTAGTAACAACAATCTAAAATGTCCGACGGTGGACAGTGTTACCACAATACAGGTACCTATTTGATTTAGTGGACTTTGTTTTGTGCATAGACATAATAAACTATGGTTTTGTGCATATGTTTCTGTTGATATGTCAAATCTTTAAGCACATTACAAATGGTTGTAGTAGAAACGTGTAGTGCGAAAGTTTACAGTGACAAAAGCCAGTGTTACAATAGTTCCAGATCACTACAGTGAACAGAATGATTCCGTTCCATTCATTTAAAAGATTCGTTTGAATCACTGATTCATTTAATAATGTTTTTTTCCCCAACCACTAATTCGCTAAACCGCTAGTGTCGTGATGAGACCATAACACTGACTGTAATAGCACAGACTTTATAGCTTCCAACATTTAGCATTATGACAATACCAAAGTTGACAGATTTACCTATCATTTGCACATTTACCCTCATTTGCATTGATGATCCTTTGGCAGTCAACACTCTTTCACTAGGTTTGTGGCTCCTCTTCCTTTGCTTCGTCGGTCATAATGTTCCGGCTCATCAGTGTATAGCAATAGACACAAGGGATTTGTAATGATCAACACATATGAATGTGCCTAGATATAATATGTGTGTAATATGTATGATATGTTATAGTGTACAATCCAGATATTCCATTCTGACATGTTTATGGACAGTGACAGATCTATGACTGGTATCATAGGAGTCAATTATGCTGTTGGTTCTGAGATTATAAAGATATTTGTGAGAAACCATCTGTCTATTCAAACTCTACTTTATATATGAAAATGTGATTCATGAAACAAATGATTGCAAAGTGTATTCACGGAAGTATGCTAGATGTTTACCAACGGATTGATGTCTGTTATGTCTAAAGTTTGTCTGTCAATAAATCATCTCAAACCCTGGAAGATATCCAGGATTTTCTTAATTATTCACCTCTCTTTTAACTTTTCACTTTTTAATTCTTTATGGATACCAGACAGCACAACTATTTCAACCGTGTCTCAATCAAACATGTGAGTTTGGAAAACCACTAAGGCCATTCAGATTTGTCTGGCTTTTTAGCCCTTATGGGAAAACCCCATTTCTCCAAAGTGCAACTGAGAACACATTTTCAGCAACAATGTGAGAGAAAGTATAGGTTTACCTGCCATGTCGGATACAGAATTTGTTCTAACAATGTTATTGGTCTTGAAACAAATGATTCTCTCCTACCAGATACAACATTTCTTCAATCACTTGGATGCATCATATTGCAATGTGTCATTAAAATATGGACCATATTGTATTTTATGAAAGCATCTCTTTATCCACTTGTTTCACCGGTGAACCTGGATATCTGGTGTTGAACGTCTAATGGAATTAAATCTGGGTCTCTGTCCTAAATCCCGAACACCCACTGAACCCAGTGGAAGTCATATGGAGGTTCACATGAATATGACAGGCAAAAAAAGAAAATGCAACTGTTTAAAATGTCCCCTTTCGTTTATTTCATTCAACCCTTCTGTGTTCAAGCAAGACAGTAATGAATTCAAAATACGAATGTATGTTCCAGAGAATACCCTAACTCTGTCAATACAATAACCCACACATCTGATATTAGGTAGTTATAGGCAATGCATAAAATCCAATACATCTATAAAATCCCTCCAGTGTCGTGTGCATGTCAGTGGTGTTCTCATTCCCAAATAAAACAGTCAACTTATTAAAAGTTAAAATAATGACAGTGAATCTAAGGGATAATTCAATCCCCTGGCTGTATCTTCTTTGGCCACATGGTGGCGACATGGGTTTTATTCATCATTGTCAAAGACGTCAGCTACAGTCCTAAAGGAGAGAATAGTTCAATGGTTTTATGTTACGTTTAGTACTTCATCCATCATTGAAGTTACAGCACAATTCGCCCCACTATTGAGACGTTCATAAACGGAGACTAGTTCTAGAAGTGGGATAATTACACGGGGTTCATGCCAATGGACTGATAGTAGAGCCAGTAAGGCTTAATGTTTACATATATAAAGACATCCTGGACCTTTTGTATAAGTATTTGCAAAAATATGCAAGAGCAAACCTGGAACCGAATAATTACGAGAATGGGAAAAGGTCTGCAGCTTACAAACAGGAAGTAGTATTTTGAGAGGTTATGTATATTTGTCAGTGCAAATGGCTTACTTGTAGATAGATCCAGTCATCTCGTCCAGAAAACCACCTTGAGAAGTTAAAACATACAGTTAACTTACTGTTTCTTCTGCCTGACCTTTAACCCCAAACGATCCCCTAATGCCAGAAAATGAGGCCACAGTTTTTCTGTCGCCACAGCTAAATGTTTTATGCTCAATAAAAAAAATATGCCCGCGTCTTACATTGCGTGAACTCCAAATAATATTTCCGAGAGGTGAAGAACCAGATATGTTTAATCAAAAGCAGTTCTCAACTGTTGTTCTGAATTGTCTTATGTTACATGCACTGGGAGGAGGCGGCATTCCACAGCCAACAACCACTGAACTTGACATAAACTTGCTGGGGACTGACCTACCACATAAAGTCTCTAGAGATTTGTGAGAGAAGACATTCAAACAATCAGCAAGCCTTCTACTTATTTCTTACCTGGTTGGCAGACGGTGCTGCAAACAGGACATACATAGCAGTAGTTGCAGATCTAAAGAAAGATGTAGGAGGAGGGTAAGTCAGCTGTGATTCACAATGTAAAGGAACATTTATTTAATAGTGATAGCATCTTGAATACAACTGGAGAGAAAGCTGCTTACATGACAGGTATCACAGTGTTCGGACTTGTCTCCTTCCGCACAAGGGCACTTGTCACAGGTGTCACAGTGCTGAGTGGGAAAAAGAGAGGTGAGAGATAAACAGAAAAAGGTGAAAGACAGGTGAGAGAGAAACAAATAAAGGTGAAAGACAGATGAGAGAGAAACAGATAAAGGTGAAAGACAGGTGAGGGAGAAACAGATAAAGGTGAAAGACAGATGAGGGAGAAACAGATAAAGGTGAAAGACAGATGAGGGAGAAACAGATAAAGGCGAAAGACAGATGAGCGAGAATACAATCACAAAATGGTGTCCAAATGAGGTTGTTTGGCCTACCTCACAGTGTTCACAGTAAGAACAGAGCGATCCTTTGTGATATTGGTCATCATCGTCGTCATCATCGTCGTCATCATCATCATCGTCGTCATCATCATCATCGTCGTCATCATCATCGTCATCATCACCGGCAGCCACTGTAAAATCAGTTGTTTTACATCATAACCCTTAGCCTATAGTATATCCTGGAATCGATCACACACTACAAACACACATACAATTTTGAATCCGTACTCACCTAGTAAAACAGAATTTACATCCACATCTCAAACCAGTGAACGTACTACCTACCAGAACATGCTTGGACAAATGCTTTAGACGGACAAATGCTTGACATGGACAAATGCTTGACATGGACAAATGCTTGACACGGACAAATGCTTGACACGGACAAATGCTTGACATGGACAAATGCTTGACATGGACAAATGCTTGACACGGACAAATGCTTGACACTGGCAAATTCACACAGGTAGATTATAGTTCACACACAAATATCCACACACGTTATCGTACACACAAATGCACACAGGTAGTCGTACACACACTCTCAGTGTAACCTTAACCCATAGGTCCACACTCAGCGTAACCTTAGTAACCACTCTCAGTGTAACCTAAACCCATAGGTCCACACTCAGCGTAACCTTAGTAACCACTCTCAGTATAACCTTAACCCATAGGACCACACAGCGTAACCTTAGTAACCACTCTCAGTATAACCTTATCCCATTGGTCCACACTCAGTGTAACCTTAGTAACCACTCTCAATATAGCCTTATCCTATTGGTCCACACTCAGTGTAACCTTAGTAACCACTCTCAGTATAACCTTATCCCATTGGTCCACACTCAGTGTAACCGTACTGGTGAACCAACCAGTAAACCAGTTTCTAGATTTAAACCCTGAGATGCAGGAGTGGAGAAATGCTGTTATTCTGTTCATTATTAGGACATGCTTCTGTTACTACAAATTGCTTTTCAAATTAGACAGACAGACTTACTGCATGAATTAATCAACTGACCCCTGACCCCAGCAATAACAGAAACACAATCCATGCAGCCCATCGTGGTCAAATTATTTATTTTTCGATTGAAAGTGGGGTTAGAGACATGATCTGACAGGATATTTTGCCACACTTTTTGTTACACTCAAAGGGCTCATGTCACAGTCATCAAAATAAAAAAAGAAAAGAAAGAAAATGCATGTATAAAGAAGAATGCACAGAACATTTATAAACTGTATTAATGCAGCACCTGGAGTTACAGTCATCTCTTGTCAGTTGGTTCCCACAAATATGTTTCTCTCTTTTTCCAAATACATTTTTTTCTTTAAAATGTGAAAAATCAACATTTATTGTAAATTACTGTACAGACATTTACAGTAAAGTACCAGGGCAAGTTCTTGCCCTAACACACAATGATCTATCTGATGTAGGAGAAGTTTCCCAAAATATTTGATATCTGTAATCGATCTGATATGATGTGATACTCAACCGAATTACAGAAATGATTTTCTAGCAAAATTACAAATATCCCAATTGTCGTCTCCAAAGTGACGATTAATTTTAGGCCATGTAAATATGTTTAAATTATATGTAAATAATGCAGGCTTCTGTTCTCAATATGGATTATTATCCGTGCATAAAGAAATGTCTGAGAACATTTTGGGCAAGTTTGAATGACAAAGTTTTTATGGATACATTAACAGATGTGTCAATTACACATTAAAAAAGTTTAATCTAAACATAAACCAGAGTTGCATATACATTCACTTCTTTGGAACTAGTCATCAGAAAGGGACACTTATGGAAACTCTACAGAGAAAGAGAGTGACTGACAGATGTGGAGAAAGAGAGAAACTCTACAAGCTGCTCTAGAGCTGTTAGCGCTAATAAAAGCTAGCTACAAAAATGAAACGATTAAGCCCTCTCGTGCCCCCCCTCACCCCCTTCAAACGGTCTGGCTATCTGTCTTTCTGTTAGTCAATTGGTCTATTTCTCTCACGCCTCCCCTTTCTACACCACTGTCTCTCTGTCTTTCTCTGTAGGCTCACACGGAGGAGACACAAACAGGTCGTTCCGATCCATAACCGGGGACAAATGAAGGACGGAGTGAATGTGAAGAAACCATTCTTTCAAAAAACATGACACACATCAATAGATCCGGACTATATTACGATCCGATGATTCCATCAAGTCTTTATGTTACTGTTAAATTGGCATTTTTTGTTTCTTTTCTCTCATTACAATGCTTCTGCAGTCCCCCAGGTGTCCTGTGCGGAGGACGACATACAGTTGGGACTTCAGGCGGGTCTGTTCAATTTCCCCAGAGTGATCATAACTCTATTTAAGCATGGGAAGAGAACACAGAGAGAGTCAGAGACACAGCAACGATAACGGACAGCTAGAAAGGGATGAACGAGGGACTTTATCTAGTTTCTTTTCCTACGTCTACTCTGTTTGGACAGCTGAACTAAGTGACAGGCTGAGCTGAGAACTAGCTGACAAGGAGAGATTTTGCACAACAGGTAGAGGCAGCGAGTGGGGAGTGGCCAAGGTGTGGCTAAGCCCCTCCCCTCTCCTTTTCTCTCATGAAATGGTTTCAGACAGGCAGACTGGCAGGTTTGGGGTGACACAGGGATGATGGATGGAGGAAGATAAAAAATGAAGCATAATTTAGGGGGGTTTATGTCGCTTACCTGTGTGGTCATCATCATCGTCATCATCATCATCATCATCATCGTCGTCGTCGTCATCATCATCGTCGTCATCATCATCGTCGTCATCATCGTCGTCATCGTCATCATCGTCGTCGTCATCATCGTCGTCATCATCGTCGTCATCATCGTCGTCATCATCATCATCATCATCGTCATCATCGTCGTCATCATCATCGTCATCATCATCATCATCGTCGTCATCATCATCGTCGTCGTCATCATCGTCGTCATCATCGTCATCATCGTCGTCATCATCGTCATCATCGTCGTCATCATCGTCGTCATCATCGTCGTCATCATCGTCGTCATCATCGTCGTCATCGTCATCATCATCGTCGTCGTCATCGTCGTCGTCATCGTCGTCGTCATCGTCGTCGTCGTCGTCGTCATCGTCGTCGTCATCATCGTCGTCGTCGTCGTCATCGTCGTCGTCATCGTCGTCATCGTCGTCGCCGTCGTCATCGTCATCATCGTCGTCATCATCATCGTCATCAGCTACTACATCCTGATAGGGGCCCAGTGTCAAGTCTTGTGCCTGAACACCTGGGGTCAAAGGGGTCTGGAAAGTGCAGAGCAGGGCTAAGAACAGTCCCAAGAGCCACGTCTTAAAGGAGGCCATGATTACAACTCTGGGTCTAGATCACAGAGAGTGAGGCTTGCTAAACCCGATAGATGAGGGATTTCTCCCTAGGTAGTGCTACGATGAACACGTGCACACTGACAACTCCAATGTCTGTTGCCTTTCTGTTTCACACACACACGCACACAGCCACACACACCCTGTCTACGGAGAGCGATGGAGAACGGACACCAGTTATAAAGAGAACCCAACAGGCCTCTGTATCGACCAGGTGAACAGGGATATTCCAAGTAGAATCCACGCACGTCCTCTCAATGTTAAACCAAATCCCTCCTTAAAAGGCAGGTGTTCCTCTCCTTCGGAAAAAAGTGACCCTCTTTGTCCTCCTTAAATAGCGTTTGTTACCCCCTGGCTTTATAGTTTCAAGAGTGCCCGTGAAATCGCTCAGATCGCAGAGACCCCCGTTGCAGACCCCAACACGAACAGCACTAATGTGGGACAGGCAGGGCAAGAGAGAGACCAATCGGTGGGGCAAAATGAGAAGGAGGGGGCAGTTACGCTGAGTGACAGCCGCAAGTGCTGCCATTGGTGACCATGCTGGACAGGGAAGGAAAAGTAAAGAGTGCAAGAGAGAGAGAGAGAGAGAAAGAGAGAGAGAGGGAGAGAGAGAGGGAGGCAGATACAGCTGGCTTTTCTGCCGTCATCAAATGTTCAGGTTTAACTTTAGAGAGGACGACAGGAGAAGGAGGCCTAGATGACCATATATCGTGAAAGAGGGGAGGAAGAGGGGAGGAATGGGGGAGGAAAACTGAAGGGGACACTTGGAGGCGTGATATCAGGGCTATAACGGTGATGTCAGAGCTGTGTGAAGCGTGGAGGGAGCAAAAAAAGGCAGGTATGTAGGTGTCCAGGGCAAAGAATCATATTGGTCAAAAGATGTCAGCTATCAATTAGAAATGACAGGTAAATGACACTTGAATGAGGTGTGGAAGTAACAGCACATCATGCCTACAGTCATGTGATAAAGCTAAACAGACCTATGCAGTAACCCATAACCTGCCTACAATGACAGGAAGAAAAGATCTCAGTAACCTCCAAAGCAGAGTGATTGTTTGGGCACATTCACTCATATTTTTGACTTTCAGAGACTCAATACATTTTGTACCAAATGCTCTTCTCCGTGTTTAACACACTCATTTTTACATGTACAACCTTCTCACAAGTCACAAAACAATGAGTAAGTCCTTAGACCGGCACACACAATACCGAGCAAGGCAAGATCAATTATCAAAAAATGAATGGCCTGGAATTGACAGATATAGCCTTTTCACTAGCACTGGAACCCTACCAGAGTCCCGGTATCCCTCCGCCCAAACGCCTGAACATGAGGTCCCTAAATAGCAGAGTTTTCGCCCCCCAGTGGGGTTGATGGCCATTCTATTTAAAACCCCAACACTCACAGAGTCAGTGTAATGTGAGCCTCCTTGGCTTGGTGAGAGGGACTGACACTCCATAGATATCTGCTCTCTCTCCCTCTCTAATGCTATATATAGAAACCCAGCCCTCTCTCTCTCCTGAGACTCTGTACAGCTCTCTCTCCCAGTGTCTCTCTCTCTCTTTCTCCCGATGTCTCTCTCTCTCCCAATGTCTTTCTCTCTCTCTCCCGATGTCTCTCTCTCTCTCTCCCGATGTCTCTCTCTCTCTCTCCCAATGTCTCTCTCTCTCTCTCCCAATGTCTTTCTCTTTCTCATCTCTCTCTCTCTCTCTTCTCTCTCTCTCTCTTCCTCTCTCTCTCTCTTCCTCTCTCTCTCTCTTCCTCTCTCTCTCTCTCTCTCTCTCTCATTACGCACACTCAACCACAGTGAGACTATGAAGCCCCATGCAAACTTGTCAAAGTTTGTCCAGAAGCCAAATCCTCACTAACTTCCTTAATAAATCAGGGTCACACACAGAGAATGTTGTAAACTTATCGCACAATAATGTGTTTCTTCAAAAAGGAAAAATAAAACTTGTTTTGCCCTTCAACTTCTGGAGACACTCTTCTCTCTAGGTCAGGATTAATTCAGATGAAGAATTCACCGGCGCTAGCTGATACCCTCATAGGCAATGTTTTAGCAGGTGTCTGGGGTGTGAACGGCATACGAGCTGTCAAATCAATGAGCGGCTGATTCGGGTACTTGTCAGACAGCCACACTCATACAACTAGCGTTAAAATGTCATAATGACAAAGTTGAGAAATAAAACGTTATCAGATAAATCAGATGGGACCCAACTCATATTCAATTATACAGGATGACACACAGAATCACATAAGTAGTGTACCATAGAAAAATGAACAAGAGAGCACAATATGCAGGCGAGAAATATATATATATAATTAAATAACAATATATAAGACACATATGTTTGATAATTCAGCAGGTGCATTGATTAAATAGGAACTTGGTGGTTTGCATACATAATGGCCAAAGAGAGTGTGGGGAAATCATTATAGTCAAACCTGAAAAGAAATTTCACTTAAAAAGTATTCATTTCTGTATATCTATTACAGCATGATATAAATGAACTGAACTCTTTCTTTATTCAGTAGTCCTAAGCAACAGTCCGTCACATAAGAAGTAACAAGACAGTTGTCACCACATCAAGCTAATTTCCAACTGTTACATGAATAACCGTGTTCCCCTCCCTGAATCTCTCTCCTTACAGTGACACCTAAAACGTGAATCTACTGTACGTGTATGTGTGTGTGTGTGTGTGTGTGTGTGTGTGTGTCCTCACGACAGCACCTGTAATAAAACAGCTTCATAAATGGGCTGCTTTTGGGTTTTATATTACTAATGCGCCACCAGACATCGAAATAAATGTGCAGAAGTACGGTAAAGCAGATTTGTAACAAAAACTATTACGATTCATAGTCTGGTTCCTAATATAAACAATATCAATCTGCAGTGATTAGTATATCCAGCACATATGGTTTACAATCTAATTCTCACTACAACCAGCCTGAAGTTCTGTATGACTGTGTGAAACAGCTGAGATGGAGACCAGCAATGGAAAGTAAGAGATATATGAGCAAGACAAGAGATATGCGACGCCGAAGACCGCAAGGCGATAACTGCAATGTAGCTGAAAGTGGAGATGTACGCAGACATGCCCACGACATTTCTTTCTCTTCGTTTGAACGAGTTGCAGTATATACATGACCTGATGGCATAGAAATGCTTAACCCACATTTTTTAAACACACTTGCCATCTTCCACAAAATATTCTGTGTAAGGCAGATTTGCCTTAATCTGGAAGACATTCGCTGCAAATGCACTGCTTGGCCAACCTTGCTTCAGATTACCAGATTCACAACTAAGGGGAATTCTGACAAACCCTGTGACCTTCATTCAGAGTCAAAGTCTTTTATTTGTCAAATGCAATGAATATGGATAATATGAAGACATTTTCAAAATATTAGTGTAGTAGTGCATATAAATGTCTTAGCAGGTAATCAGCTTCTGGTTTACAGTTGTAACCATATAAACTTTCCTGTGTTTTTATTAACAGAAACATTTCTCTTGGTTTACTGTAGAGCCATTCATATTTGAAAGAAGGGACTCAATCCAGTTACATACGTAACCCTTTATTTAGTGACAATGATGGTATACAAAGTAAGATTCCACAAATGCACACATTTTAAATATACAGATTATATTATAATTGTCGTACATTTTGTGGATAAAAATTAGGCCTAGCCATGTACTAAAAAAATCTACCTAAATAGAGAATCTCAGTAGATTTATTTTCCCAGGACAAGCCATAGCTTTCTCCCCAAAGCAGTCCCTAGATGCTTTGCAGATCTTTTAATAGATATTCTGCAAATGTCAACATTTCAACTCTCGTTCCCTAACCCTTCAACATGTACCCTAAGCCCTTCAATCTAAACATAACAATAACTGTAGCAAGCATTTGCTTGTAAACATATTTTACCGTACCAGGAACGAAACCAACATTTTGAGGACACTAAGTGAAAATTGATTATGGGGCTACTATAAGGCCAAACATTTGAGAATTCCGTCTCTTGATGGTGGAGCTACATTTAAAGCTAGACTCAGTAACTGTAAAATAATTTAAATATTTAGCCTTTGATCACTTAAAATTAAATAATTTTACAAATTAAGTGCTTTTAACTTTTTTTACAACGCCGAAAATGTGGAGTAATTTTTAATTTTCACCATTTCACATTTGTTGACTTTTTTTGACCAAAGCTAGCTAGCTACTGTTTATAAGTTAGAAGCTTCTAAGTAACTGTATTATGAGTTTCCCAAAGCTATCTGTCTGCTGTTACAGAAAGTGATACAACATAAAAGGAATGCTGGTATACTGGTCGCTAGTCATGTCAATAACCATTACCATTACTCATCATTGCCTTCAGCTATTGGCAGCGGTTGCCTGTTTAAACAGAGCTTCTCTGAGGCGATTTGGTTCACATCTAGCTGCTGTTTGCAAGAACAATATTTAAAAGATAGACTCGCTATGATCGTCTTGTGCAAAAACATTCCACAGTTCTCCCTTCAAAACAAATTATTTCTGAACAAATTGACATGGTGTATTGAGCATGAATACTTCCTGAGTCTCTGACTTTAGCGGTTTCAATTTAAAACATCTTGACATGGGGTGGTATTGTGTTGTCCCCTGCACGTCAGGGTCCCTGGGAACCAGAAAATAAAAATGTGCTCCTATCTGGCCAGGGTGGCCCATCAGTGGTCCCTACGGTCCACCTTATACTGCCTTCTCTATTTAATATTGCATAAATGTCAGCAAGATATATCTATATATATTATCTATATAAGTCTCAATAGTGAGGCCCAGACTGATAAAACATTGGTGTCCCCTCACACCTGAGGCAGCGTGCCACTGGACCTATGACCCATCTGACGATGTGTTTAAGCATCTGTAGGTCATGTACTGTATGGGGGACTATAAAAATAAAGTGTGTTTCAAATTCCATCCAAACGGCTTAAACGCAACCGTTAAATAGTAGACATTCTTAATTTGCATAATCTCTGAACAACGAATTCTGTCAAAAGGCACAATATGTAAATATTCATTGTTTTGTTGCTGAGGGCCAAATTAACTTAAGTTTGACCTTGTAACAAAGTTGCATAAGATAGTTGTTAAAGTGACCCATCGTAAACAAGTTCCCCTGGGGATGAGGTCAAATGTTAAGTGAGAATACGCATTGTGCTGCCTGGGGATGAGGTTAATGTCTGTGTACAAAGAGATTGCCCATCCGTTCTAAAAAAATACATATTATATATATATATATATATATATATATAGTAAAGAAGCAATGGTCTACGTATAAAAAACCATCATGGATGATTTGGTCTTTGGTGTTTTGTAAAAATATTTGGCGTTCCAGTGCTCGTAGGCGCTCAAGTCTGTGTGTGAATTTGGAGAATTCACTGTTCGTCCTAAATTGGTCAGATATTTGGAGGATCAGATCTGAAAAAAAAAAATTTAAATGAATGTTTGCTTTTACATGCCATTGTGAACCCATACATGCTAAAAGTTAAAATAAACTATTGTACCCTTAAACAAATGTAAGTCTCCAAATGTGTCTGTTTTCTAGATGTAGTATGTTTTCAAAGTGAGTTATTCATTCGAACAGTCATCTTTTTATTTTTACGGCAATATTTTAGCCAACTGCTTAGCAGTCATGACATTTTACCTACGGCCAAAATAAAAACTCATGAACAACTTCGAACCCACAACTAACCCATAAAGTAATCTTAAGTAATGTATCTAGCATATTCTACAGTAGTGAGTGCATACATATGCCTTATGCACGAACAACTGTGCTTTAGAGAACAAATGTATTACATAAATGACTATGTACGCTAGTTTACCTTAGAGTGGGCATAGAGCGTGTGGTCTTGATCAAATTACTGTCTGCGAGTCCCTCCATCATCCAGGAGAGGGCGCTGGTACAGAACTCCATCTAGTAACGAGAGAGACGGAGAATGGTGAGAGGTGAGACCATGACGGATAGGTCAGTGTACGACAGCTGTGGTCCAAATGTAGAGAACTGGGAGACACACATAGAGGTCCTGTCATCTATACACACATACGTGCGTGCGTGTGTGTATATATAATAACCTCGTTCTCCAGCGTTCTGAGCCTACGATCGTGATCCCGGATCTCTGCCATCTGCTTTAGAACGCTGTCGACCCTTTAGGCACAAACACAAACAAAAGGTCAGGAGTCAGTTCTCACTTCTCATTCGTTCTGCAATTGAAGTCTGATTCACAAATCAAACAAACGAATCAATTTGATCATTTTGGAGAGCACTATCAGCTAGGGCATCTCACACCGGTATCGAGGCCATAGAGATGGATAGATAGAGAAATAGATGGAGAAATAGATGGAGAGATGGAGATATGTATAGCCCAGTTTGCACATTTGAAGTGATCAACTGGGTAGCACATAATAATAAATAACTTTCAGTTTTCAGGTATTTTAATTTATGTTGTAATGCATTCAAAATATATTATGTATGTAACTGTTGTGAACTGTTGAGTTATTTAACCTTTATTTAACCCGGTAGGCAGTTGTATGTAGGTCATCAGGAAGAGAGATCAGTGCATGTTCACTAGGTTATGGGCATGCAGAAGAACTAAACATGAAGACTGGTGTTGAGTTTTTCTATTCACACCAGATTGAGTTCATGACATTAAAGGCTTTTATTTGGGCACATGCTGAAACCATCACTGTCGCTTCATGGACATTTAGCTGACTGGCTATAGCTAGCTACTCGTCCAAAAGGGCACAGTATATACAGAACAGGAATCGCTCTTATCACGTCAGAGATCATACTTACTAATTAATCGTCAGGTTACTCAGAGATCATACTTACTAATTAATCGTCAGGTTACTCAGAGATCATACTGACTAATTAATCGTCAGGTTACTCAGAGATCATACTGACTAATTAATCGTCAGGTTACTCAGAGATCATACTGACTAATTAATCGTCAGGTTACTCATAGATCATACTGACTAATTAATATATGGCGGGATCGGTACTGCGTACTTTGCTCATTTCCTATGGGGATTGATAATAATGATATTAATATTATTATTAGTAAAATTGTATACACGATCGTGTGATGGCAGTTACCCTAAAGGTACAGAACCTAACGCAATCAATCGTTAAAAAGAGAAAAAATGTGCATTTAGTTAAATAGTTTAAATAGTTTTTTTATCTGTGTAACAACACTAAAATAGATATATTCTATTGTGCAAAAATTAGCTGATAGCTAATTAATTAGCTAAAATGTAGTCACTAATGATAACTCTGGGAAGTGTGATAATTCCACTGAGCTAACAAAAAGAATCAAACCGTAAGTAACTTTGGATAAGACGACCGGTTAAATAACTAACTCTTTTATGTAAAGGTAGCATGAAACATCCATGTATATTACGATAGCATGCTGTCGCTAGCATATTAGCATATTAGACCTGCAGTTCCATTTTTTTTTTACTTGAAAAGCATACATATTGTATTATAATTTGGTATATCTTTGAAGACAATTGGTCCGGCGCCAACCAAAAGTATGTCTTTCTCTACTCTCAGGATTGATCCACAGATATATTTTCTTATATAAGTTCTTTTAATAATCTCCCCTGTTCATCGTTCGATTACCCACGTGGGTGGGGAGGCTTTTGACAACCAATAAGTTTTAAAAAAAGAGGTGGGACCTTCAGCAATTCCAAGGGTCTCAAATAGACCCTGTTTTATTTTAGTGCCTGGCAACACTCATGCTTCTTGAAGTGAGCGAGCAGGCTTGGTGAAATGATTGAATAACACAAGTGTGTAAAATTACATTTTGCAAAGCATGCACCGTGGCAAATGGGGTTCAGGTGTCAGCCCTTCTATTGATAGGACAGATCGAGCCGAGCTGTTAACTGAAACTCAAATGCATCTGGCATTTAGTCTACGACATGAAAAAAAAGTTTAAGATTGAGCGAAGCCTCACTTGACAGAGGTGCGTTTGAGTCTCTCAGAATCCTTCTCTCTGTCTCGTTTGTTCTGGGCCGTCATTATATTCTCCTTCTGGATGGCCTCCCACGTGTTTAATCTGCTGGCCTCTCTACCATGGATCTCCAGGACTGAAGGAAGAATTGATGAGGAAGAGAAAGAAGAAAAAATGTTACACAAAACAACTATTAGAAATGCTGCTATTACACTTTTTGACACTGTTTCATAGCCATAGATTATGTTTTAAAGCCTGGGTATAAATCTTGATCTGGATTTTTAATCCAGGCCTAAACTCTTCACGAAACCGGAGCCTAAACTGGAGGGGAATTGTTTCGTCCTCCTTCCCAGTCTCACTATCCCCAGGTTTTACGCACTCCCTTACCAAAGTGTTTGATCTTGGTGGAGGGGACCTTGCGGAGTTTTCTCTTAATGAAGAGGTGAATGTGGGAGATAATGATGAAGGGCGGGGCCAGACAGGGTCTAGAGTGGTACTCCAAGATCAAGTTGTAGCGCTGGAACTTCCAGTAGGTGTCGCTGTTTTCCTGCACTTTGGAGAAGGTGTGACTGCAAGAAAGACAGATTCAGAAAGTCAGAAAGAGAGAGTGAGAGAGAGAGTGAAAGCCCTAATGAAATTATTACTTGGGAGATTGTCAGGGGGACATGATTGGTCCAACAACACTTTGTAAGTACTTTATAAGGAATTCAGTACATTGTTTAGAAGGGACTTCTTATATAAATTAAATAACATGGCTCCAGGTGACAACCAAATGGGTGCATTTTTCGACAGTTTTTCATGGCTATTCAAGTCAAAAAAATTATAATGCAATTATATTTTTGATAATTTTTGATAATAACGGTAAGGTGAATCAACCTGATATCAAACTCTCTCCTTGTCTTTATCATGTGTTACATGTGTGGCCACACAATCACTCTCGCTTCCCTTACCTGAACATGGCGATGAGCAGGTTGACCAGGAGGATGTTGGTGACCAGGAGGTAGATGACCAATAAAAGGACCACCAGCCAATTGGCATAGGTACTTGTGCACGGCTCCGCCCCATCCTCGATCAGAGTGATGTTATTGGTGCATGTTCTCCCCTCATCCAGCTTGTCAGCTGCGAGCATTAGAGAGTGAGGGAAGAGATGGCAAGAGAGGGAGGGTTCAAAACTGGCGTGCATCTGGGATGTGGAGAACAAATGGTATGACAGACAGGGTACAACAAGGGTTAATTTATAGATATTGTGAGGGGACACAGAGAAATTAACGAGGGAGAAAAAGGAGAGCAATATACCCAAAGTAAATAATTGCTGTAGCAAACCAACTGTGTAGTGCATAGTTACAGACCGTATCTCATTAGTCAAAAGTAAACATGTATTTAACATGAGGGAGAGAACCCTCTTTTTGCTGAATTGAAAAAAATGTCTACCTGGGAATATGTAGCTTCATATAATTTTGTTGAGGATATCTTTACAGCTATAACTGTGAAACCACATTTGTGCACACTTTTTCAACGCACCATCCATTTCATTAATGGGAATCTGTCCATATATGTGCAGGTATGGCCTGTAGAACACTCTGCGAAAGATCCAGAGGGGGCGGGGATCGTAGGAATACAGGAGCGCCTGATTGGCTACACCATAGGCCATAATCCATACAGCCAGAAAGAAGAGGAAAAAGAAGACGTCCTTTATCTGCCAATCAGGAGGGGGAAAAATATTTTAATATCTGTTGCCTATGGTTCAGACTCTTGCACAAGGTTGTCTTCATATTAAATAACCCTCACCATTTTTTCTACAATAATAATCTTTGGTCCCAGCTGTTTGTGGATGGCGAATATGTGGATGAGACGAAGAGTGAACACCATGTAGTCCACAGCCATCACAGCACGGCCAAACTCATACGACCACTGAAAGTTTCTATTAAAAAAAGCACAAAACAAATGCTTTAATTACTTCTTCAACTCATTAGGACAATGTTTCAGAAACCCTAACCCAATGTTTCATGTCCCCACAAATAATTTTAAGAGTATAAACATTGGGTTTTTTTCATTCTTCTGCTCCACAATTGGCTAACTCTCTGAAGGTCAGCGTTACTCCTGATTGGCTGGAGAGCGCTGATCACAACGTGTACCAGCCTATCAGCGGCCAGGTGAGCGTCGAAACGCGAGACCGGGAGAAGAGCTTTAATTATTGGCTTATTAGCATGCAACTCCTGTAAGGTTAACACGGTTAATACGGTAACATTGAGTGAATAATACACGATAAAATATAATGATATTTCACCCCTGTATATTATTGTTGTAAATGTATATTATTTCTAACGTTAATGAGCATTTGCGAGCTCTGTAACTGGAGCACAACCACTGAATTGTCTGCTTGCTAGCTAACGGACATTCATTTGTATTGAATGGAGACTTTGCTTTAGTTTAGTTGCGGTCGAAGCAATGCTAACTAATACCTGCAAACTAAACTTTGCTAATACCGTCATGGCAAACTGCTTATTTGAATGTTTTTTAGGTTTTAACAAAATGACACAAAAAAACGAAATACTCATACGACATCCTTCACAAAAAGATAATGTGTAAGTTGTATAAATGTCTAGCTTTACAATGTTAGTTACAGCTAGTTTACACGGTTATAATTGATTAGTGTGTATTGCACTGAATATGGTCTAATTTATCAGACAGATGATGTGCCAGATGATCCAAGCTGCAGTAAAGAGACAGAAAGAGATGGACACACATGTTCACAGGTGAGGTCTTAAGAGAAGTCTACTAGTGATTGTGCAGGTGGACACAACATTGAATGCCCGCTCGCAACATTGATCATTTTGCATTGTATGTATCACAAGATATGCACAGCACAAAATGTACAATATTGCTTAGAACTCTATAATTATATTTATAAAATGTTTGCCCAGCGTAACCCTAGTTCACATACATTTTAGCAGCTCTGTAGTTACACAACATCATCATCATTACATTACACACCTGCAGGTTCCATCATCATTTCATTACACACCTGCAGGTTCCATCATCATTTCATTACATTACACACCTGCAGGTTCCATCATCATTTCATTACATTACACACCTGCAGGTTCCATCATCATTTCAATACATCATCACTACATTACACACCTGCAGGTTCCATCATCATTTCATTACACACCTGCAGGTTCCATCATCATTTCATTACATCATCACTACATTACACACCTGCAGGTTCCATCATCATTTCATTACATCATCACTACATTACACACCTGCAGGTTCCATCATCATTTCAATACATCATAACTACATTACACACCTGCAGGTTCCATCATCATTTCATTACATTACACACCTGCAGATTCCATCATCATTTCATTACATTACACACCTGCAGGTTCCATCATCATTTCATTACATTACACACCTGCAGGTTCCATCATCATTTCATTACATTACACACCTGCAGATTCCATCATCATTTCATTACATTACACACCTGCAGGTTCCATCATCATTTCATTACATCATCACTACATTACACACCTGCAGGTTCCATCATCATTTCATTACATCATCACTACATTACACACCTGCAGGTTCCATCATCATTTCAATACATCATTATTACATTACACACCTGCACACCATACCCACTGCAAACAGTGAGATGGCTGTGATGTCACACTTATTCCACATGTCTTGGAGGTAAAGCTTCAGTCTCTGATATAAACTGGCGCTGACCCTGAAATAAGACTGATAAAAACATAAGAGAAAGAAACTGAAATTAATCAGAACCTTGAAAAAGATAAGCAAAAAGGTTAATAATTATAAAATGTATGGCATATAAATGCAGACCAATTTCACAAGTTATATATATATCCAATCATCGAAATAAACATTTTGACATCTCTGATCTATTGGTAACTATTGACTGCTATTTTCTGACTAGTTACTAGTTTTTCTTTTTTTTAACTATAGGGCAGCCTTACAGTTTGTTCAGGAAAGTATTCAATGGTTGCATATTAATTAAGTTAAATACTTTATCTATAATAGAATAAATATTCTTCCCACAATCAACACACAATATCACATAATGACAAAGCAAAAACCTGTTTTAGACATGTCTGTAAGCTTGCTAACATTGGATCTCCTTGAGGTCCATGTAGAATGTATATACCCACCCAATAATGTACATTGTAACTTTCTTTTCTGTTACTAATATTTTTTGTCAGTGATAATCACTTGAGGTTAATGTACATGTTCTTGTCTAATGTCTATACACTAGGTGTATCTGTGCATTTGTGTGTATGAGTGTTGATCCTACCTGACGGATCTCCTCACAGACCAGGGTGAAAACCCAAAAGTAGAGAATAAATTCCAATGAGCGTGGGCCAATTGGTGGGGGCTTCAAATCCAACAGTAGGATGTATGCAAACAAGCCAAGGAACACAAAGTACATCAGAACGTTTCCTAGGAAAGAGGTGACGGGAGAAAACCAGAACTCCCTCCAGCGTCTCATTACGTAGGGCCTCTTGGGTTTTACCAAAAGGGGTTTTTTAACCTTTAAAGGAACATGTTCCGCATCCTCGTCTTTGCTGAAAGGATCAAAATAACAATGGTGAATTTGTCTTTGTATATATATGAGTTTATTAATGGGTGGGTATATAACTGTGTGTTTAGGTATATATATATATTCACCCTTGATTGATGTCAGTCATGGACAACCTTGTGGCATTTCCTTCATCCCAAAAATCTGTGCCTTGATCACGCCCCTCTGACGTCTCCTCTTCATCAGGTTCCCTGAAAGGTAGATAATGAATTTTTTTTAAAGAATGTTCAACTTTTTCCCAAACAAATACAAATCTATAAAATCAAGAGCATGTTAATCTACTAAAAAAAACACAAAAGAGTAAAGAAAAACAAATCAGAGAAAAAACCAGCTGGTAGGGAAACAGCCCAAGCTTCGCTCAGCCAGGCCATATAAGTGACTGGTGAGCCCGGAGGGGGGTTTAAAGACTAGCTATTTATTTACTGAAATTGTATTTGCAAGCTTTATTAGTTCTGTCTCGGTTTGCTGCTATAACTGTGGTACACAGTGGCTAGGAAAAACTCCCTGATGGGTCAAATAAAAGAAGAAGCCAAGAGAGGAACCAGGCTTTGATCAGTGGTCAGTCCTCTGCTGGCCGAGCTGTGTAAACTTTAAATTATAAAATGTGTTATTCCAGGATCTTCAGTCCAAGTCAGACTCATGACCAGTCATACAATCAGAGGGATTGAGGAGGTTTTCATCTCGTCATTTATTTCATTATTTCTGTTAATACTCCTAATATTACTTGCATCACAACTGGCTGTCCTGGCTTAGGCAATTTTTTGTCAAAGTAGAAAGCATTTTTTGGGGGGAATGTCTTCACAGTATGACTGAAAACTCACTTAAATTTGTAAAAAGAAATTGGGGACTTTTTTCCAAACTTTTTGGGGACTTGTGACTTGACTCGATCTGAACTGTGGAACTTAGGACATTATTAACTGGGTCTTGACTTTTGACTTGTTTAGGAACTGCAAAGATGAGACCTGGGCCCATTTCTCTGGATATACCCAGAAAACATGATCTAAAACGTAACATTCCGTAAAAGTTTGTGGTCCATATAATTTGTTATAATGCCCAACGTCCACCTCTATGTTATTAAGTCGAGGCCACTAACCAAACAACAATTCACAAAATTCAATAAACATCCACTGTAAATGTAGAATTTGTTTCAGAATAATATGAATACTGCGCATATATGGAATAATCACTTACCTGAAGCTGATCAGTTTGGTGTAAATGAGGGGCGGGATGAAGAAAGCGAGGACCAGTTTCCAAACATCTGTGGTTTTCTCCATGGCTCCCCACCAGATCTGAGACAGCAGAGACTTCAGGAGAACAGAGTAGGAACAGCTTTAATACTCAGAAATCTCAACTAATAACCACTCTTCTTGTTTCACCAAACACACACTCAATGAAAATCTACTAATGGAAATCTACTAATTTAATACTAATCACCTAAAGGGGTACTGTGTAGAATCTTTCCTCCAACACTTACAGGAAGATTGAATCCAACTAATCTAACTTTATTAAAATATTTTTTAAATATACCGTTTCATTTGTAAGGCACATATGAATTGTGCTTAATAAATAAACTTGCTTGCTTGCTTACTGATAGCCAAGAAAACGTTTTTAATCAGAAATTTCATGCATTCTAAACTATTTTGAAGATTTATTTTCAGATGTCTTCTGGTGATTTACGTGTGTATTTCTGGCATTGGAATACAAATTGTATATCTGGTTCTTTAGAATATAAATGTAAAGAGACCGTTTCACACACACATACACAATGACCTCTGACCCTGTGGTATATAGTACAGACCTGCACGCCGTCGTGGCTAAAGAAGTATCGTGCGTCGGCTGCAGTGGCCATCTGCAGACAGGTAGCTTCACCCCACACTGGAGACTGCCTTATAAGTATGGAGCAAGCTCGGCTCTCATTACTCTGGTAGCACTCACTGAACACATCTAGAGAGTGAATTAAACAGTCAGTGAACACATCTAGAGAGTTGAATAAAGGGATTAAACACAGGAGTTTAAACACTCACTGAACACATCTAGAGAGTCAATTAAACAGTCAGTGATCACATCTAGAGTGAATTAAACAGTGAACACATCTCAATTAAACAGTGAACACATCTAGAGAGTGAATTAAACAGTCAGTGATCACATCTAGAGAGTGAATTAAACAGTCAGTGAACACATCTAGAGAGTGAATTAAACAGTGAACACATCTAGAGAGTGAATTAAACAGTCAGTGATCACATCTAGAGAGTGAATTTCTGATCACATACAAACAGGTTTCACAGTCAGTTTCCGGAGCATTGGACCAATAATCGCATGGCTGTGGGTATACATCTTCAAGTTTTGCATAACAGAGTTGGGGACTACTATGGCGACAGCATTATAAAATATACATACAACCCAAACAGAGCTAACGCACCGTTAGCCAAGTTCTCAAACTTCTGGGCCAGCTCCTTCATAGAGAGCTTGGTCTCTGTCTCACTCTCCAGCTTAGACAGCTCAATCAGAATCTTACAGGCTGACAGAGCACCGAGGACAGACTCCCCTGCCTGGAAGAGATGGACAAAGATGGGGAATGATAGACGAGAAGAATGAGAGAGAGAGAGATGGGACGAAGAAGAGACGGGAAGAAAAAGATGGCAAAAGATAACGAGATAAGAAATCAATGCTGAAATGTGTGCATTGGTAAACTAATGAATATTCCAAAAGATGAGTTATAAGTGGTTTGTTTCATCATTATCAGTACTGAAGAAAACACACAAAGCATTACCATCTCCCAGAAGTAGACGGCCATCTCACTGCGGTTCTGCAGCACAGCCCAGATGAACAGAGAGGCCCAGGGATACTTACAGGGCAGCTCCCTGTACGGACACTTTTTCAGCACCAACAACTTGTTCACTTGCTGAGAAACAGGAGAGAAGGGCAACAGATATGGTTGTTCCACAGCGGTCCCACGACACTTGTTCTGAATACACACTCCAATTATTGCACTGGAAATCAAAACTGCAGACACCCTTATTAAAAAAGTAAAATCTTTATTCACTTTATGTCATGAATCGTGCAGCATATTTTTTTTCTCGCGACTAATAATGCAGAAAAATGCAAAACAAAAATCTTATATAATAAAAGATTTAACTAATCACATTTCAAATCATCGGATATCAATTAACGTTTCTGTCAGGAAGTGGGCCCTGCCAATATGTTAACCGTAAGTCTGGGTTTTGGGTGGCAAGATGGAAGACATTTCTCACAAAATAACATCCAACCCTGTTTACATATTGTAAGAAAACTCAAACTCCCAAAACCATGTGAGAATATTTGTTACGGTCTGATGAGACATAGGTAAAACATTGATCACCGTATCTACTGTCATGGGATATGTTATGGAGCTGCTTATGTGAGCTTTATGTAGGAATAGGAATATACCAATATTGTCAGTTGTACAACTTAATGCCATCAATTGAAATGTGTCCTCTGCATTTTACCTAACCCTGGGGTACAAGGAGGCAGCCCTAACCAGTTACCTGAGGTACAGGGGGCGGCCCTAATCAGTTACCTGAGGTACAGGGGGCGGCCCTAATCAGTTACCTGAGGTACAGGGGGAAGCCCTAATCAGTTACCTGAGGTACAGGGGGCAGCCCTAATCAGTTACCTGAGGTACAGGGGGCAGCCCTAATCAGTTACCTGAGGTGCCAGGGGGCGGCCCTAATCAGTTACCTGAGGTGCAGGGGGCGGCCCTAATCAGTTACCTGAGGTACAGGGGGCGGCCCTAATCAGTTACCTGAGGTGCAGGGGGCAGCCCTAATCAGTTACCTGAGGTACAGGGGGCGGCCCTAATCAGTTTCTGAGGTACAGGGGGCAGCCCTAATCAGTTACCTGAGGTACAGGGGGCAGCCCTAATCAGTTACCTGAGGTGCAGGGGGCGGCCCTAATCAGTTACCTGAGGTACAGGGGGCAGCCCTAATCAGTTACCTGAGGTGCAGGGGGCGGCCCTAATCAGTTACCTGAGGTGCAGGGGGCAGCCCTAACCAGTTACCTGAGGTGCAGGGGGCAGCCCTAATCAGTTACCTGAGGTACAGGGGCAGCCCTAATCAGTTACCTAATCAGTTACCTGAGGTGCAGGGGGCGGCCCTAATCAGTTACCTGAGGTGCAGGGGCGGCCCTAATCAGTTACCTGAGGTACAGGGGGCGGCCCTAATCAGTTACCTGAGGTACAGGGGGCGGCCCTAATCAGTTACCTGATGTACAGGGGGCGGCCCTAATCAGTTACCTGAGGTACAGGGGGCGGCCCTAATCAGTTACCTGAGGTACAGGGGGCAGCCCTAATCAGTTTTTTCACCTTGATGGTGTGAGGGGGGGCTAGAACCAGGGACAGCCCATTACCTTGATAGCTGCCCTGGTGCTGATGCCGTCTTCCAATTTTAAAGGCTCGTAGTAGAAGGGCTGACAAACATCTCCCAAGATGTCCTGTAATAGATGTGATACCTGGAGGGAGGACAGACAGGATGAGAGAGACGGACAGCAAATTATTTCAAAGAACCAAACACACTGAAAGATACCAGAATCTCTTTGAGCTCTTCTTTTGACCAGTACAAGTAAACATTTAGCTATATATCTTTTGCATATTCTAGCCATGCATGGTCTCTCTTGCTCGCATTGTTTGTATCGTCATGTCATGTTGTGTGAATTAAATGTTGCAGAAATGTGGCAAAACAAATTCCCGGTTTATGAAAACGGACTTGGCGAATAAAACACGTTCTGATTCTAATTTACATCAACTTCTGGGATGCCAGCAAAACCTAATACTCACTAACAGGACTCCAGATTTTTTAAGAACTTGGGGTAAACTTGACCCCAGACCTTTCACTGCATCTAGTAATTTCTGTACTACCAAACAGCTTCTCACCTCAAACAAGCAGAGCTCTTTGACAGAGTCTTTGGCAGAATGTCTTGATTTGGTGCTTTCAGAGAATTTCAGGCTGGTTTCCTTGTCCGAAGGGAATTCCGGTCCCACTTCCTTGTGATTTGCCAGCTTGATCCTATCTGAGAGGCAGCCTTGGAGCAGCTTGTAAGCCACGGTGTCGTCAGACATTGAGCGGTAAAGTTCCTCAAGGCGCTGGTAGGTCAGGAAGTCCAGGATGTTGAGGCCGTTCTCGTTGAAGAGACGTACGAACAGGGGTTTGTCATTGATCAGCGCGTCCATCATGGAGTCTTCCAAGTCTTTGTCCTGCAGGAGGACAGGATGGCGTGTTATAGAAAATAATAATAATAATGAAAAAGACATTAAAAGCCTTTTTTCTTTGATCATTATCATGTCTGTCCATCTCTTCGATGGTCTATGTAGTTGAACCAATTCAGCCACAACTCTCCTTTATTATCCCGCATCTTATCTGTTAAATGACTACAATAAAATGACAATATACGGTAGCAATAAGATAAACTAAACCAGAAGCCGCTCACCGTCCATTGAATGTCTCCATTGAATAGTTCACTCTTTGCGATGTCCACCCTGTTCCAGGCCACTGCTAGCTTCAGCTCATCAGTATATTCACTGGCATCACTGGACACACGTTTACTGGCTGACAGAAAAATACACGGACAACATATTTGACCAAACATTGCTAAAGGAAATGCACAACCATACAACAAACCCACACAGACGTACCTCTGACCAGAGTCTTCAGGAGAACCGTGTCAAAATCATCAGGACTCTCCTGTTCCAAGTTGAACACCGTCATCAGATCTCTGTTGTGATAGATACTCAGAACCTGGAGAGTCGGAAAAGAAGAGGAAAGTAACCAAGAGAGAAAAGCAAGACAAGAGCAAAAGTGAAAGAAAGGATAGCAATTCAGGGATAAATAGGAAAGTGGGGGAGAGGGGAACAGAGAGGAGGTAGCAGGGGAGGGAATCTATTAAATCATGAGAAACAGAAAGAGATCACATCCCTCAGATCCAGATCACAGCCCTCAGATCCAGATCATAGCCCTCAGATCCAGATCATAGCCCTCAGATCCAGATCATAGCCCTCAGATCCAGATCATACCCCTCAGATCCAGATCATACCCCTCAGATCATACCCCTCAGATCATACCCCTCAGATCCATTCAGGGATGTCTTTATAAAAGTAAGTGGGGTGAAATTATTGATCTAGAACAGCAAACTAGCAGGCTTTTTATGTATTCCCATTCTCAATCACTATTATCACATTTCTTAAAGCTATTATGTGCATTTTCCCTAATTATCATTTGAAGGTGGGGGTTTTAATTCCAGCTCACACTGTTCACAAGCTTCTCCACCTCTGCCTTGGCAGGGAAGTATTTTTTCACTCTCTCCCGGACCCGGTCGTGAAGCTCTGACTGGTTCCCGACATTCTCAGATGACACGGGGTTCTCAGGTACCGGGGACAAAGCATCAAGAACTTCACAGATGAGATCTGCTGCTGGACCAGAACCATTCAACACCAGCCAGGGGATCCCTTTTTTAAGAGAAAGATCCATCCGCTGGAAGGGAAGGGAGAGAACCAGAAAGGTAAATAAGAGAAAGTAAGAGAATTAGATTTTAATGAAAACGTGAGAACTTCTGTTCAGTGCAGTGGGTGGATAATCACAGTGGTTTGGGTCAAGCTGTGATTTCAGAGCAGACTTAACCTCTATTGATCTTCAATAGCAGTACAGCACTACAGTCCACTTTATTGACATGCTTGTCATCAGATTGACCTTTTTGTTTGCCACAAGGTCAGGTACTCTTATGATCTTCACTAGCACATAGGCATGTAACGATATTCGCTCAAGCCACGATGCGATATGATGATATTGATATCTGCAGGAACATGCGATGGATTTCCCCATGATCGATCACAAAATGATTAACTTTTAGGATAAGCAAACTAAACATGCCAGTGAAACACGTGGTTGCTGAAAATGGGCTTCTGTACGCCTGTGTAGATAATCTATTAGAAATCAAGCTCCAATAAGTTCTGTCACGGTTTCTGTGACATCGGCGCCCTCTGCTGGCTGGCAAACAGGCGCAAGTTTATTACAGGTTTCATCACAACTATCTTGTTCTAATCATTCACAGCAGGTTTATATTCAGTCAACCGGCATGTGTATAAATGTTTGCTACTTTGTCCTCTGTGTGGCTCGTTTTTAGGAAGTCGCTACAGAGCGCAATTCAATTCAGACCAGTCGTTGCTTGTTAAATATAATACAATAACAATGTCTTACCTTTAGCATGTTAGCTTCCCCTGCGATGAGCATACACAGCACAGGGATTTCTATGCTGCCACTTCCTGATTAAACGGGTAGATGGGAAGTGTGGATACATGAGTCATTAATACGATGTCATTTAAAATGTCAATCAAATAAACCCGATTGTTTCATACTTTCCTACTCATCTGATTATACAATTACTTTTCCCGCATTGAGTGAAACTAATCTACTTGGTGTTCCACCCAACAGGTCAATCACTGACTATTGACTACCAGTTGTCTAATTGACTACCAGTTGTCTAATTGACTACCAGTTGTCTAATTGACTACCAGTTGACTAATTGACTACCAGTTGACTAATTGACTACCAGTTGACTAATTGACTACCAGTTGACTAATTGACTACCAGTTGACTAATTGAATACCAGTTGAATAATTGACTACCAGTTGTCTAATTGACTACCAGTTGTCTAATTGACTACCAGTTGTCTAATTGACTACCAGTTGTCTAATTGACTACCAGTTGACTAATTGACTACCAGTTGTCTAATTGACTACCAGTTGACTAATTGACTACCAGTTGACTAATTAACTACCAGTTGTCTAATTGACTACCAGTTGTCTAATTGACTACCAATTGTCTAATTGACTACCAGTTGTCTAATTGACTACCAGTTGACAATAGAATATCCTCTTGGTGCAACACTTGCGATGAATGTAATCGATTGCGATCTGGGATTGCGATCTGGGGAATTTGGAAGCCAGGCATATAGAGGACAGGGAATCACCTTGGACTCTTCATCATGTTCCCCAATCCATTCCCAAACAATGTCCTTGTTTGTACTGTGTCTTACCACGGATGCCGGTACGCTGCTCGGAGATGTATTTCTCCAATTCCACCCGGAAGTCCATTTCCCCTCCGCGTCGGCCGGCACTCCCATCATCCACCAGCAGGAAGGCTTGGTAGTTACTATCCAGACGGCAGGCATCCTGGGATGTGTTCTGGACATAATACCGTGCTGGGAAACTTCCCTGATGAAAGATGAGAGGCAGTTATAGAACGGTAGTGTACAGGACCAGAGTATTAGAGAAAACGAGAGAGAGAAGGCATTCTCTCAGTGATTAACTATGTTCCATATATATTAACATAATTGTCTAGTTGTGTCTGGGATATTGACATGAATGCGTATGCATTCACACACATAGAATCACTCAGAGAATGAGTCAGTGTCCTCTTTGATATATGTGTGTGTGCACAATTGTGGGCATTTGTCTGTGTGTATGTTTGAGCATGCCTGTGTGTGCATGTGTGTTTATTTACGTGTTTACCTTTGGATTGATAAGACTCTGTCAGCGACCAGGCCCCAGGGGGCCACACCAACAGCTATGACTTTACCTTTGGATTGATAAGACTCTGTCTGTCAGCCACCAGACCCCAGGGGGCCACACCAACAGCTATGACTTTACCTTTGGATTTATAAGACTCTGTCTGTCAGCCACCAGACCCCAGGGGGCCACACCAACAGTTATGACTTTACCTTTGGATTGATAAGACTCTGTCTGTCAGCCACCAGACCCCAGGGGGCCACACCAACAGCTATGACTTTACCTTTGGATTGATAAGACTCTGTCTGTCAGCCACCAGACCCCTTTGGATTGATAAGACTCTGGGGCCACACCAACAGCTATGACTTTACCTTTGGATTGATAAGACTCTGTCTGTCAGCCACCAGACCCCAGGGGGCCACACCAACAGCTATGACTTTACCTTTGGATTGATAAGACTCTGTCTGTCAGCCACCAGACCCCAGGGGGCCACACCAACAGCTATGACTTTACCTTTGGATTGATAAGACTCTGTCTGTCAGCCACCAGACCCCAGGGGGCCACACCAACAGCTATGACTTTACCTTTGGATTGATAAGACTCTGTCTGTCAGCCACCAGACCCCAGGGGGCCACACCAACAGCTATGACTTTCTTCTGAGACAGGGAGGAGGCGGCTGCAGAATGATCCCTCACAGCCTCACCCACACACCGACTGATCCCCTCCTTCAGCCCCCCCGTCAGGATCCACGCCCCTGGGAGAGAGAATAAGAGGGCACAGTATTCGACACAGTATTAATATTTCACATAAAGGGGATATCTTTTTCATCTATCTTCATGTAAAGGTTCAGCCTACCGCGACACATTAATGGCTGCCAGGAAGTGAGCACTCCCTGGAAAATACCAATGTGCAGATTTTCTGTCAGAGCTTATTTCAAGATGGAGACGGCCGCCTTGGCTCTGAGCTGCACAGTTCTCCGTCTTATTTTGTGTGTTAAATTAGTGTTGTTCACACCTGGACAAAACCAACACTTATGTGAGGACGCTGTCCTTAGACTTCAGCTCAGCATTCAATACAGTCATCCACTTGGCTGGTTACCAAACTCCATGACCTCAAATATTTTTCCCACAGCGATGACTCGAAGGACACAGCCAAATCAATCAAAAAGCTTTCCAAACCGAAGAACAATGTCCTAGAATAGCCCAGTCAGACCTAAACCTATAGACAATATGTAGATTGACTTTTATTCGGCCTGTGCTCTGCTATTTTCCAAGCACACCGGTCGTGCAAATTTTTGTTTTCATGTTTATTTGATAAAAAAGATCTGACAGGTTTCCCCTTGACCTTTGTAAGAAATGAATGTGTATCCCGTGAGGAAATTACCCCAGAGGCTTGGAATAACAGCACACTGTTATCAGCTGAGAAACACAACTTTATATACAATGGACAATAAACAGATAAGCCACAGAACCTGGTGGTCATTGTTAGTCACAGAGAAGTACAACAGGGAACAGGATTTAATCTGTGTATGTGTGTGTCGGGGGAGTGGTACCTGGTGAATGGGATGTTCTGTTCCTGGGCAAGAGAGTTACATTTAAATCGGACACTATTGACACGTTGCACATTTAGTTCTGTGTAAATTCAAAATCTGTAAATGCTAACTAGCTAATATAGCAGGTTTGAGGTATTTATTAGTAATAGTATATTGGAAAGGTTATTTTAAGTGATATTCAAATTGAAACTATAAACGCACCCCAATACATTCTCTGTCAGTAATATCCATTTTCCATCAACATACAAATCTAACTAAAATGCATTGGAAGTTATTGATGTGGATATATATATATATATATAACATTTACTCAAATCTCTGGATCCAGTCTGTAGTTTAGGCTTGTTATCTCAGACGCATGATTTGTACACTCAACTATCTATAATATGCTTCAGTTGGCTGGGAGTTACTGGCATCTAGAAGGACCAGAAGAACAGCAGTTACTAAACACATATCCCAGAAATATAGTGCCGTTTATGCTGCAGGCACATTCTGAACTGGGTCTGAATGCCCTTGCGTATCTTTCCCTACGCCCATGGAATGGTGACTTCAGGGGGATCTTAAGTTCACTGCTTTAGTACCTACAAGACATTTTATATTTCTTAAAGTGTTTTTGTCCGTTTTTCTTAATGTATGCTTTATTTTTGCATGTGTTTTTTATTGTTGTAATAGAGTGCTCAGCTGTTAAAGAGCCTGAGGTCTGAGTTGACTCTATATAAAGGTAGAACGAACAAACAAACACAACACACATTTAAATTAAGACACTGTTCTGGAGTAACTTCCAGTGCATACTGTCATCCACATGTGCCTCACCTGTGCTCTGTGCTGCCTTAACCAGCCCCTGTCTCAGCACGTCTCTGACCCAGGGTTTGACCTTCTCGTTACCCCCTCCGACCACAGAAATCACGAGGTTGGGTGCTGGCATATTCCAATGGTTTGTCATCACTCTGTACGCCATCGAAGCCGGTGTGTTGCAGGACAGACGCAAGAACTGAGTGATAAAGAGGGGGGAAGAAAACGGGAAAGTGAGTATTGCTATGCAATAGTTGTGATGGTTCAGGTCATCATATTTGTTTTTTTGATCCTTTATTTAGTTAGTCAAGTTGAAATGTTCATCTCGTTTTCTAGTCCTGGCTAAGAAAGCTGCATAAAACACAAAACAAACAGACTTCTGGTTGGCCAGCCTCCCTCCCTTGAACCCTGCCAGCCTCCCTTGAACCCGGCCAGCCTCCCTTGAACCCGGCCAGCCTCCCTTGAACCCGGCCAGCCTCCCTTGAACCCGGCCAGCCTCCCTTGAACCCGGCCAGCCTCCCTTGAACCCGGCCAGCCTCCCTTGAACCCGGCCAGCCTCCCTTGAACCCGGCCAGCCTCCCTTGAACCCGGCCAGCCTCCCTTGAACCCGGCCAGCCTGAACCCGGCCAGTCTCCCTTGAACCCGGCCAGTCTCCCTTGAACCCGGCCAGTCTCTCTTGAAAAACTGCTAAAATAATTAATTGGGACGCGTTTCTAAAAACTTTTGACTTTGTTGTTATGTATTACTGTGCCTAGATTACTAATAAATATATTTTTACAATTATAAAATCATGTTATTGTTACGTCCATGGACTTGTGTTTGTGCTTTGTCTCTCCCTCTATCATGTTTTATATCAAGGTGTTCTTTGTTCCAGTTCCTCCTCTGTGATTGGATCTTTCCACTGTCCATCATCGTTACCGGTTTGTTCCTGTGCCCCTGTGATCCAATCCATGACCATTGCCAATCATTACATGCACCTGTTGCTGCTGGCCAATCACACCGGACCACACATCAAGGTAAACTTGTTCTTTGCCCAGGTTACTCATTCTCTCTTTAATGACCTTCTGATTTGCTAAAGCACTTAATATATTGACACACTTAAACTCATTCAACCATTTCACAATTCATCAACTCGATATTTGCACTCACAGCACATTTAAACAAGCGGTCGTCCTGTTTTCTTTGAGGTATGGAGTTTCTCGTTCTTTCTGTTACTGCATTGTCTGTCCAAACCATTTGTGTTTATTTGTTTATCATTTTGCTATATGTGACGGTTCCCTAGAGGACGGGGGGGAGTGTGTGTGTGTGTGTGTGTGTGTGTGTGTTTTAAAATAATTCATTGTGAAACACGGTACTTGTGTTGTCTGTCGTCCCTGTTTGTTTGCTCATCTCTTGCCTGAGTACGACAGTGTGTTTGGGTGTTCCTCACCAGGGGTACGTAACAGTTATAATACAACAGTGTGGATAAAGTAAAAGGATCTAAGTGCTTTCTGAAGGCTCTGGACTCTACTACTAGTCCCTGAAAACAAGAATGTTTCACATGAGGAATGTGTATACACATGCTAAATACAATCACGCCTGATAACGTCATACAGAAGCATAACTAGCCAGGGGTAGCACACACTACACACCACACACTACACATCACAAAAACCCATTATACGCCCGATATATTTAATTTCAGGTTTACTTCCCTGTGACTCGAACTGAATGTTTCTTAAAGGGAGTGGCACTTTCTATCCTCCTTCAAGGAAAAAGGAATATATACACGTATCCAGGGTTTCCTTTCAGTCGGTCACATCTTGCTATATAACCACACAATAGTTAGCATAGCTAAGCCTTTAAGCCAGAACTGTGTATAAATTAGCCAAGCAGGAATAAAGATTAAACCACAGACAGGTTGGCACGAGGCACCTGGCACAACCTTGGCATAAAGACTTGTCTCTCTCTCGTTACTTCCTATGTCACAACTTTCTATTTGTTTCCAGTTCGTGGTAAAAATTCCTGGTTGTGCTTTGTTACATGGCCACATGCCAAACATTGTGTTGTAGGAACTATCTAGGTAAACAATGCTTTTGTTTTGTTTGACATCAACTTTTTTTACACCAGGACAATATTTGGTCATCAATGCAGCTACTCAACCTTGACCAGCTAAAGTACATGGCCACCAGGGAACACCTTTAATAGGTACTGACCACTGCAGACCGGGAACACCTTTTAATAGCTACTGACCACTGCAGACCGGGAACACCTTTAATAGCTACTGACCACTGCAGACCGGGAACACCTTTAATAGCTACTGACCACTGCAGACCGGGAACACCAAACATGAGCTGCAGTTTAGCAATACAATTTGTCCCTTGTCAAACCCATAAGCTGGCCCATTTGTCCCTTGTCAAACCCATAAGCTGGCCCATTTGTCCATTGTCAAACCCATAAGCTGGCCCATTTGTCCATTGTCAAACCCATAAGCTGGCCCATTTGTCCATTGTCAAACCCATAAGCTGGCCCATTTGTCCATTGTCAAACCCATAAGCTGGCCCATTTGTCCCTTGTCAAACCCATAAGCTGGCCCATTTTCACTGCTTCTAAGACATATACGTTTTCAGAGCCAATATGTTCACCTGCTGCCTGATATCACACCCACTGACAGGTGCCATGATGATGATATTATCCGTGTTATTTACCTCAACTAACAGTGGTCATAATATTAGCGCTGATCGGTGTATACATGAATATGTTGTTTTGTTAACGCATAAACCTGTTACAGTATGTTACACACACCGCTGTGTGTGTGTGTGTCTGTATTTGTGTTGACAGGTACAAGTGTGTGTCTGTATTTGTGTTCACATGTACGTCTGTGTGTGTCTGTATTTGTATTTATATTTACGTGTGTGTGTTACCCACATCGCTGTGTGTGTGTCTGTATTTGTTTTCACATGTACATGTGTGTGTGTGTATTTGTGTTCACATGTACGTGTGTGTGTGTTACCCACATCGCTGTGTGTGTGTGTGTCTGTATTTGTTTTCACATGTACATGTGTGTGTGTGTGTGTGTGAGTGTGTGTGCATTTGTATTCATATGTACGTGTGTGTGTGTGTGTGTGTGCATTTGTATTCATATGTACGTGTGTGTGTGTGTGTGTGTGTGCATTTGTATTCATATGTACGTGTGTGTGTGCATTTGTATTCATATGTACGTGTGTGTGTGTGCATTTGTATTCATATGTACGTGTGTGTGTGTGTGTGTGTATTTGTGTTCATATGTACGTGTGTGTGTGTGTGTGTGTATTTGTGTTCATATGTACGTGTGTGTGTGTGTGTGTGTGTATTTGTGTTCATATGTACGTGTGTGTGTGTGTGTGTGTGTATTTGTGTTCATATGTACGTGTGTGTGTGTGTATTTGTGTTCATATGTACGTGTGTGTGTATTTGTGTTCATATGTACGAGTGTGTGTGTGTGTGTGTGTGTGTGTGTGTTTGCATTTGTATTCATATGTACGTGTGTGTGTGTGTGTGTGTGTGTGTGTATTTGTATTCATATGTACGTGTGTGTGTGTATTTGTATTCATATGTATGTGTGTGTGTGTGTGTGTGTGTGTGTGTGTGTGTGTATTTGTATTCATATGTACGTATGTGTGTGTATTTGTATTCATATGTCCGTGTGTGTGTGCATTTGTATTCATATGTACGTGTGTGTGTTACCCACATCGCTGTGTCTCCTGCCGGCTCCTATAAAATGCACCTCCCCAAAGGCGTCGGTTGGATACTCTGAGGAGTGTTCGAAGCTGTTCCACTGGCTGACAATGGCTGCACCAAAACAGTCTCGTGTAGCGATGGCAGCATGCGTGTCCCGGCCACTCCCACAGAGACACGACGTCCCATTGCTAATAAAGGAAGAGACGGTTAAACTGTCAAACAAATGTCATCAGTCACTAAAATACCTTATAAAATAAATAGTATGTTTTAGTGTTTGTTTGGTGAAAACAATACACAAGGCTCCTGAAACTGACCACAGGCCAGACATAACAGATATAGACTAGAAGCAAACATTTGCACATTTAACATATTGTATCCCTCAGTGCCCCAGAATGATGCAGTACCTAGAAGAGTCCTCTACAAACGTGGTACACACTCTCATCATGACCTGGTCAGGGATCCATTCCTGTGAGAGAAACAGATCGACTTGAGTCACGACAGTCACAGTAGGATAATTATGAATGATCGTTCATTTCTTAATAGAACGGTGCCTTTATCGTACATCTCAGAGATCATTTGCTGTAATTCCCACGCTTTATGATGTACTGGAACCAGGTGCGGAATGCAAAACAAAAGATTGAATAAAACAAATGTCGTCTCAATGACATTTAAACTAACATAAACCGGGAGAACGCAGTCTCACGTCGTTTCTCTAAACACAAATCTCACACGCAACATCTAACAATAATGCACAAAGACAACGGGCAGCTGAGGGCATATATAGGTTGTCCTAATGATGGGTGAGAACCAGGTGTAGGAGGACAAGACAGGACAAGACACATGGAATGACGAGCAAGGGAGCACGATGGCTAGAAGGTCCGTGACGACTAACGGAGAAGTCTGTTAGAAGACATAAAGGCGGCAGCTTCAGAGGGTGTCGTGACAACCCCATGTGTTGTGGAAGCTTACAGTTGACACAATTCCCGTCCCATTGTCACTTAGAAACCAGTAAAGTCGGTTCCTGTATCTAAAACAAACTGTCGAAGGATCAGAGCCGGCGGAGTCATGTGATCGTCGACTCTCCAAACGGAGGCGTGTCCACGGGTGGAATCGTGACCACTGGCTTGTATTGATGGGGTGGGGGCGTAACTACATGAGGCCCCCAAGGAAAAATGTAAGTTTTGATTTAAATATTGTCCTACGGCCAATAGCAAAATGATTGACATGTTCAGCAATGGAAGCCAGGGCCGGCTCTAGGCATTTTTAGCCCCTAAGCAAAATGTGTATGAACAGAGACGAGTTGAATGAGCCAAGGCTGAAGCTGCCCTCCAGAAGAGGATTCAAGTGTGCAGATGGAGGGAACAGAGACTGACCCAGACCCACTATTTATCTATTGGCTAGGAGTTTTTCGGCCCTCCTTTACCTCTTGTTAATAATAGGCACCCCAGGCCCTTAGAGCCTTATATGGTTTGTATACACATCTAATCCTTATTGAAAATGTAAAACTGTTTTAATCTCTGGCAGTTTACATCCATTTAGAGGTATTCACAGGACTTAAATGTCAATAAAAACTGGAATAAAGCTTTTGACTGGTAGTGTGTGTGCATACATATATGCACATATACAGACAATTCAGTTAAAATTACACTACTTAATCCAGTAAATCTATTGTCTTTGTGATTTATATCCAACTCTGTTTTAACATGCCAATTCAATTACTGCTAAGGCCGATGGTTTAGAAAACACCCCACCTTCTTTAAGCTTCTTTCTAACATGACATTTCACAAGTTAAAGGTAGTAGAGGCTTGTTGAAGTACAATTAAGAACTAGTTTGACAACTCGTTTGTGGGGATACCGTGCTGTACTGGTAGAAACTGACTGTTAATTTTAATTAAAGAAGATTAGCAAAACACAACCCCCCTTGCATGCAGAAATTGCATTATCCATTGAGTTCGGTAAAAGTGGGCTATATTTTAGTTTTTATTTCAGATCAGAATATCAGATAAGTGGACTAAGATATGATGATGGTAAATCGCTTTTATCCAAAGCGCTTTAGAGATTCTCCGTCACCCATTCAAACACTGACGACCGCTCATGAACACCTCGACAATTTCCCAGGAACCGGGAATCGAACCACCAACCTTCCAATTGATAGACAACCGACTCAACCCACTGATATTCTTACCCATTAATCTAACTTGCAGAGAAAGTGTATAAAACAGTTTTTGAATTTAATTTTAGGTTAAGTTACAACTTAATTTAACAACTTTAATCAAAAGCTGCCTCAAACATCAATTAAGTGTTCAGAAGTGATAGCAAGACAAAAAGGACTTAATAAGAGAATACTTTTAACCCTGGAATAAACTGAGCAGAACAGAATGAAAAACACCACAAAATATTGCAAACTTCATGTAGTGCTCACAATATTTCTCTTTTAAACTCCATTTAACCAGGTAACCAGGTTGACTCGGAACACATTCCCATTTAAATTACTGATACAGGGACCAATTAAACTTGGATTTTCGCTATGCCAGCTCCGGGAATTGCCCTGACAACCATTTGGTACTGGTCAGGTTTTCTAACAACTAGTCTTCATACAACTACATGTGTTTAAAGGTGTTGCACACCACCTGAGTGCGTGTTTAATCCTCTGTTACACCTGTAGTAGTCAATTTATGATTAGTAAGATTCCCCGCATCTGATTAACACCATGTGATTGCATATATAATTATCACGTGTGTTTTGGCCAATTCTCATTTCCAAAATATAATCTTAAAATACAATATCATAAAACCCTTACTCTATTGAATACTAGAGTAAGTCTATGTTGTCTATAAGTCTATACTACAGTAAACAGTTATGTCTGCAAATATAGTAAATACTAGTGTAGGCGAACCTTTACTTCCGCAACAGAACTGTGAATGAATAATTCATTTTTCTACCTATTTTCTCAGGTGAGTCACTCTTCTGTAACTGTATCCATACCATTTGTGTTGTTTTTCCCCTTTAGAAATAGGCTATTTGAACATATACATGAACCCATTTCCTATTGCAGTTGTGGTCGCAGGTGTATTGGAGCTTGCTATTGTGAACCCATTCAAAGCATTCAGGTCAACTAATACGTATAAAGCAAAAGGTAAATAATCAAATTGTAACACATTTTATAACGCTTTGCATTAAACTAGAAGTAAACAAAATCACTTGGATGCCTGAAACTGTTTCTAAACACGACAATGTGGAAAGCTCAGTAAAACCCATGTTATTATAATAGTCCAACCTTATTTTTCTCGGACATTGCAGGTCCAGTTCTCCCTGCTTCTTGGTCTTTATCCGTATCCTTCATTATGCAGTCCGGACCCTGTTTCTCGCCTCTTCTCCAGCAAATCTCCCAGGAGATAGAAAACTGCAACTAACAGGTGATGAAACGTGCTGATTTCGGCTGCTTCTCTCCTAACCTGCCTTACAGAGCACCAACATGTGTGCATCTGCCGATCCCAGGACAGGTATGTAGGAAACACCGTCTGTGTGTGGGGTTATTTTACTAGACAGTGTAATTGTTTGTGACCTGTTGCATGACTGCCACAAGTCGTGTGGGTGGGGCCGTGGTGTGGGTGTGGTGTGGTCTATCTGCACTATTTCGTCATTTTGCATTGCGACCAGAAACAGAGACATCTTCTGACATATATTGTTTAGCGGGTAAACAGTGCATGAAAACAATCCCACGTTGTATTTTAAAACACTCATTATGGTTACACCTAGTGCCTAATTATGTGGTTTAGTTTTGGACCGAGATATGGCCAATTAAGGCCGGAGGCTCAAAATGATGAACCCAAACGGATAATAGATGTTAAATAAATAGGTCAAGGAAATATGTGCGGGTGTGGATGTTTGTCACTGCCACGTCGAGTCCCAATCCTTGGACCAAAGTTCCTAATATATTCCAACTAAAACATGTTTGTGGCTACTGTTCAGTAAATGCGCAAAAAAACTTTCGCATAATGTTCCTGAAATAATGTGTGTAAAGTGTGTGACACGTTACCTGTCGCAAGGTAGTTGCGCACTACGCATGGGCGTACCGAGGTGATTCAACCTGTAGGTCAATAAACGAGCCATACTACACTACAGGCAAACAGGAGTAACACAACCGGTATGTTGTTTTTCAGTAGTCAAATTGAGAATAACATTGGCCTCTTTCAAACAATGCACCTTATGACGAATTGCTCTGAGTGATACACATCTGCTGAACTGTGAAGTGCAGAACTCATTCCATTCCCTGAACATGATATGACAGGTTGTGTTGTGATTCAATGGGCGAGTCCTGTATTGTATCCACTTTCCGCATCTAGTCCGGTCTAACCAGTTACTACAGTAGTGAATTTGACGTGCAAATAGAATGGGATTAAGAACACTTCCACTAATAATCATGTTCAATGGACACCCAAATCATGATGACACTGTTGCAGGATATCGCAAATCATAATGATCAAAATTATCCCACACATTCATATCACTTTTGAAAACCTATATGGTCCCATTTAAGGCTGGCATTATATAACCAAAAGAGCCTCACATTTGCCTCGAGCTATACCGTTTGAGTGTCCAGCTATACCATTAAAGTGTATACTCTGTCTGCAGAAAATGTGCTATATGTGTTTTTTGTAGGAGTTCATGATGCAACGCACCAAGCCAACTCTTCAGGGTTTTTTTCTCTATATTTCTACCCTCGTGGCAAAAGAATGTGTCTTGCAATGGAGCAACAGAAACACGTGATTGGTGACCTTTGATGCTTCAGACGTCACACAACCACCTGAGTGTTTTGAAAGAGCAGACACATTCCAACCTCGCTTTAATATCTATCAAACCATTAGTCTACTATGAGGCAGACGGCTGTGCTACAAAAGGAGTGTACCCTACACAGATTATCAAGGATTATCAAGGAAAGACAAATTGAAACACAGATTGCCTGAAGTGTGGTTTAACGGTACTACAGCAATGCTAAATATGTGGGTTAGTTGATTCGGTGTACATTTTATTTCAGTTTGTGCGTTCACTGAAAAGGGCTGTGTGATAGACAAGGCAGGCTGATATCTGCATATTGGCTTGTGCTTTGTATTTTTCCCTGAAAGACTGCATGTCCTTATCAGATTAGATGAGTGGTTTTCATTGGTCAGTGGTTCTCAACTGTTACACTGCAGAAACGTTACAGAAGTCAGTGAATACCAGCCAAAGAGTTCCGTATTGATAGTGATAAGAATTTATGGACATGTTCATCGTGTGTAATAATGAGTTGTGGCGACCATATGCCATCAGCATCGACCCCTAAGAAGTATAAAACACGAAAATATGAAACTAATTGGGTCTCTGATAATGCCACACGCTCTCCAGAGACAGAGCTTGTGCTGGAGGTATTCCATGGCCAGGAGCTGGGAACAAGTGATGTCTTAGGTGGTTTTCGTTGAAGGGACTTCCGGTTGGCCTTAGAACTTCCGTTGTACCAATCTGTGGCACAGTTGGATGTGCCTCATTTCATTATGCTAACTAATTGGCTCATTTAAGGAAGTCATATTTCAGTAGGCTAACTAATTGGCTCATTTAAGGAAGTCATATTTCAGTAAGCTAACTAATTGGCTCATGATCACATTAGTCGTAAACAAATCTGTCATCGTCATCACAAGCACTTTGCACAGACTAACTCGGCTGTTTTACAAAACATCTGATATTTAGTGGCCTGCTAGCAGGGAAACCTGAACAACAATAATCGCCAGTGTTTGATTAATTGTTTAGTTCATAGAAGTTGCTCGTTACAGATTGAAAGTGAGAGAAATAGTCTAGCATGCATTTCTTTGGGTGAAGTGACTATGACGTATTGATACTTTAGGGAGCAATTTAGTGTATTTCAGTACAAGTAAATGCAAACAAACTATGTAGGCCTTTTACAAATTACAATCACATGTTAACTGCAAGACCTTCAGGAAACTGAAACTTCTGACTGCTTGTCTCTGGCTTTAATAATTGCAATCAAATAATTGTTTAAGATAACCTTCAGCTTGTTTTGAAAGCCCTCCATGCTAATAAGCCAGTCCCACTGAACTAGGCTAACGTCTTCACTTCAGGTGACAATATCGTAAAATAAACAAGATAGCAGTGTACAGGCTATGAGGAGGCAAATAGGGAGTACAAACAGTACAAACAGTATGCATTGTGCAAATGGCAAGTGGCAAATGGGAAGTACAAACAGTATGCATTGTGCAAATGGCAAATGAAAATCAATAAGGTAGGAGTGTGCAGAATATGATGTAGGGGAAGAGTTAAGGCTAGCGTCAGGTTTCAGAGTTCAGCAGGGTTAGAGAGGCTGGGAAGTAGCTCTTCCTAGGTTGGAATATGGATCTCGGGCAGTTTTTTCTGCACTTTCCCCCCATTTGTCATCAATCTGGTCTATGTTCACCATTGTCTCATCTGTCCACTTCACTTTTTTGTTTGCAAACTTTGTTTGTTGATGCCAACTACTGGTTTGCACCATGTATTCATCGTTATAGTTCTGCTAGTGAAGTCTTCCATCGATGGTTATGTCTGACTCATCTACGCCCACTTCCGTTGGTATCCCGGCTAATTAACATTGTCTATAAGCAGAACAGTTGATTGCCCTCTCAAAGAGTAAAACCACCCTATTTTGCCAAAAACCTGAGAGGCGTGAAACAAACTCCGCTCAGATTCAGACTCAGCAGTCCAACCAAAAAATAGCAAAAAATGTAGGCAACTAGAAAACAGCATTTTTAAGACTGACCTGGGACACTTTACAGACATCTCCCAAAAATTGAATAAACAACGAGTGCACACATAATAAATAATGTCAGTCAGGAGGTAAGCTCAGTTGCCTGTTACATTGGATTTACATTTTAGCAGAGAGGAAGTAACAGGAAAAATGCAAGACACTTAAGGCCCACGAGGAAAGCCCGGAGCACAATACACACAGGGCCACATGGAAAGTATTAGAGGTCCGTTGTGCAAATGGGCTGACAATAGATTAACATGAGATGGCACTAGCTAAGGCTGAAAGATCATGTGCTGTGAGGTTCTTTCTAGAATTATGGCAGTAATTCAGCCCTTAGCTGTAGATAAGTGTCCATTATTTTAAATTGTACCCCTGATCTGAGACTCAAAGAACAGCTTTCTGTCATTGTCAGCGTTGTGACACTGGAAGACATCCCACAAAATCAAGAACATTTAATGGGCTTTCTTTTGGCAGAGGAATCAACAAGGGGAACGTTTGAAAGGCTGGAAGGGCTTAACATCTCCTTTGAGGACTGCAGAGAACAGTCCTATGACAACATCACAGGAAAGAAAAAAGGTGTTTAGGCTGGCAGCATCACCAGAACTCAGAAGCCTTTTGGTCCCTACTTTGTTTTGTTGACATTGAGGGAAGATGTGGTTTCCCTGTTTGCCAGGGCTTGTTCCAGAACGTGCAGTTTGCATGCGTTTTTCATACTGGTGTTTGTGGAAATCTATGCAACCATCTACCAATTTGGCTAGCAGAGGACCCAAAGTAACAGCAACAGTACTTTCTGTTATCTCTAAAACATTCCCCTGTTCGCATTGTCCTTCCAGTCATGTTGCATGGATCCTGATTGGATGGCATTTTACTGGTGCTTCCTATAGAATGTTTACCTTCTGTGTAATGAACAGGATGGAGGCGTGGCCTAATTTGGATTGTGGCCATACAGTTAGCTCTGGGAGGAGTCTGGTTGCAATTTTAAATAACCAAAAATCCTGTGATGTGGGCTGCCAAACAAAAGCAACCCGGAAACAAAAATAAAATGCAAAACTTACAAAATGGATAGCAAAGGACGAACTAGTTGTAATGTTTGTGTTTTCGAGTTTCTGTGTTTGCTATGATATGTACGTTCATTTCACGTGTGTGTGTGTGTGTGTGTGTGTGTGTGTGTGTGTGTGTGTGTGTGTGTTGGGAGAAGGGGTGGCAGTTCGGGAAGACACTGGCTCAGCAAATGAGTAAACTGAATATTGGAGCCAGGAAATCCCTCACCCCTGAAAAAACAATTGTAATTCACAAATAATATCAGGTCTACTAAATATGTATTCAGGCACCCTTCATAAAGTTGAGCAAAAGTGAACATAAACCAAACAAACATGTCCAATTTGGGCTCAAACATAAGGAAAGCCTGTATCCTTTTATTTCAACACAATCTGTTGTCAAACACAATTTTATAATAGTTTGTTTCTGCTAAAAAATTCAAAACCATTTGCATCCCAAAATAACATGGAACAATCGCCTATAGAACACAAGAAAATGACCTGAATAAATTATCCTGAGTCAATAAACATCTAGAAACATCTAGACATCTAGATCTTGTGTTTCTCAGAATACAAGCAGTGGTCACGGCGTCTGTTACTGATTTGTATTCATTTTGTATTCAATATTTCAGCTTTTATTACACATATTTCCAGTTTAAAATCAAACATATGCTGAGTACAGTTGAGAAGATGCGTTGTACCAGAATTCGTTTCAACAATTCGTTTCTGGGTTGGTGAACATATGAAAAATGTAACAATGACAAAATGAACCATTTTACACAAACTGAAAAATCTTCATTTTTAAATATGAAATTTACAATAAAAAAACAAGAGATCAGTGCTGATATGTTTCCATACAGAAGTCAAGACAATTCAACATAGCATCAAAATCATCGGCTGCATTTGATCCATCATAACCATCGGTGACCACAAAGTGACCACAAACTAGCTTCTTATTCACATTTTGGGAAATGTGAACAATTAGCCAATATTTTATTTCTAGGGGTTGGTCGTTTGAAATGGTAGACAGATAAAAAACGGATTGGAAAAGAGTTCAGTGTGTTCTCCACACTAAAGTCTTCATGTAGTGAGTCCCTGATATGTGGTGGTGAGATGTTACTGGATTACTGAATAACAAGTCCAATAAAACAAAAACTGCTTTACATTAGAACACTCACATAACTCAACATCATGAGTATTCAGAGAGTATTTTTTAAAGAGCAGTGGTCCAGATTTAAACCCATGCTACAGCAGTACATGTACACCTGAGAAAGAAGATTAAAGCACAGTCAGACAATTCACAGTGTTGACCAAATTCTTAACAGACACATTATGTTCCACCATAAAAAATATGTTAAACAGAAATTCCTCATATTAATCACATGATTTATACCGTACTTCAGGGAGGAAGAGCATATACATGAATGCAGCACAAGATATTTGACTGCAATTTGAATGTTAAAAGTTGAAATAACGATTGAATGTAAACATCTGGATGAGGATGGAGACTTTGGGATGCCTCGACATTTCCTGAGTGACAGCGGTTGTGTGTGAGTCTGTCTGTTTCTAGATTCCCCAGTTAGTTGGAAACAGAGAAGTCTGTTCTGAAAAAGAAAACACAACAGTAACAAATTAAATAAATCGGCTCTCGGCCTCATGTTGCGCTGGCTGAGGTCCTGGATGGCCAATCAGATTCTGGATGGGTACCCATGTGACTCGCCAATTCAATCTCACCATCAATGTCTGCTGAGAGAGATGGAAATTATAGTAATGTAATGGAATATGTGGGAACCTGGAATATGTCAGGGACCTGGAATATGTCAGGGACCAGGAATATGTCAGGGACCTGGAATATGTCGAGGCTGCGTTGCGTCTCAATCCTCGCCAGGCCAGATAGATTCAATAATTCTCAAGAAAATGTAGAGAGCTTGAACAGTGTGTTGCAAAACAGGTCTACTATGTGTAATCATTTATAACATATGTAATAAGTTATTCAAGTGAATATTCCACTCTCATTACACACATGTTCAATGTGTGTATTTGTTACATACAGTAGAGCTGTTTGCCACCTTACCTCTGAGTGGGTGGAGGACGTGTGGGCTTTATCAAGTTACTCTGAGAGAGATTCTCCACCACCCAGGAGAGGGCGCTAGTACAGTACTCCAACTGGTAATGAGAGAGAACAGGGTGGTGGAACCATGACAAACATCTGTACCACCCAGGAGAGGGCGCTAGTACAGTACTCCAACTGGTAATGAGAGAGAACAGGGTGGTGGAACCATGACATAAACATCTGTACCACCCAGGAGAGGGCGCTAGTACAGTACTCCAACTGGTAATGAGAGAGAACAGGGTGGTGGAACCATGACAAACATCTGTACCACCCAGGAGAGGGCACTAGTACAGTACTCCAACTGGTAATGAGAGAGAACAGGGTGGTGGAACCATGACATAAACATCTGTACCACCCAGGAGAGGGCGCTAGTACAGTACTCCAACTGGTAATGAGAGAGAACAGGGTGGTGGAACCATGACATAAACATCTGTACCACCCAGGAGAGGGCGCTAGTACAGTACTCCAACTGGTAATGAGAGAGAACAGGGTGGTGGAACCATGACATAAACATCTGTACCACCCAGGAGAGGGCGCTAGTACAGTACTCCAACTGGTAATGAGAGAGAACAGGGGAACCATGACATAAACATCTGTACCACCCAGGAGAGGGCGCTAGTACAGTACTCCAATCTGTAAGTTGGAGAAACTGCTCACAACATATAGCAGATGTTCCTGTTGGTTTGAGCATTGAATTAATACTCGACAACTTGACCAAACACTGACCTCCGCACGCTCCGTTTTGACCTTTTGTTCATGTTCCCGGATCTCTGCCATCCATGCCCGGATCTCTGCCATCTGCTTAAGGACAGCGTCCACCCTTCAGACATGACACACAACAGGAAAAGGACCATGGGTTTAGGCTCATTTCACTGCAGTCAATTCAGGGTGGGAATTCAAGTTTAATACAGTATTTGAAAATGTATTGAACTGTGCCCAGATTTCTACAACGTGTGATAGCAACTGATAGCAGATGACTGAGTGAAACCTGTGTTGGGGTATAAAGATTACATGCTGAAATTTAAACGTAAACCACTTTAAATGAGGTATAAAATGGAGATTGAGTGAAGCCTCACTTGACAGAGGTGCGTTTGAGTCTCTCAGAATCCTTCTCTCTGTCTCGTTTGTTCTGGGCCGTCATTATATTCTCCTTCTGGATGGCCTCCCACGTGTTTAATCTGCTGGCCTCTCTACCATGGATCTCCAGGACTGAAAGAAGAAATGATGAGAAAGAGGTCTAATGGGCTTACGGACGATCTGGCTTAATGAACCACAGATCAGACCAGTGAGCTAGCACCCCCTGGTGGTCATAACAGATCTACACATGACTGTTACCATAGAGCCCAAGGGAATCAGGCGGCTTCTCTTTAGTGATTTTCTAACTCTTCCTGTTTCTGAGACCCGGATGTATTAAAGCTTGTTCTAGTAATACACGGTCTCCACATCTGTGCCAACTAATGTTACTTGCTTCGGTTTTGAGCCCTTTGCTTTATCCCAGCAGTTCAAGAAAGGGCCAATGTTTCTTCATATTAATCCTGTATGACCCATTTGCTTCTTTAATAATTCTGCTAAAAATGCTAAAAATGTCTGTCTGATCAGTTGACTTCCTAAAATCTGAAAATAACACGTTCTCTTCAATCCATGAATACTTCCTTCTCCCTGTCTTACCAAAGTGTTTGATCTTGGTGGAGGGGATCTTGCGGATGTGTCTCTTAAACAAGAGGTGGAGGTGTGACAGGATGATGAAGGGCGGGGCCAGACAGGGTCTAGAGTGGTACTCCAAGATCAAGTTGTAGCGCTGGAACTTCCAGTAGGTGTCGCTGTTTTCCTGCACTTTGGAGAAGGTGTGACTGCATGACGAGAGAGAAATAAAAGCCAAATATTATATATTAGCCAAATTATATTACGGGACAGATGACTATTGCAATTTTGTTTTGGTCAATAATGATTGCTTCTCAATACATGAAAACAGAGGCAAACAAATAGATCACATTTGATTGTATTGTGTATTTGATTTGGTTAAGAAAAATAACGTGCAATGTCAAGCAGTGCAAAGCAGTGCTATGTCAAGCAGAACAGACAGAGACAAAGACAGTGTGGATGAAGAAAAGACACATATGATGTTGTTCTAATTATAAATTAGCTACTGATGTCAGTAAACTTCTCATTTCTATTTTTTAACAGTGATGAACATTATTAATTAACAGATAACACCTGGGTGTAATTTCAGCTGTCATTAAGGTCATCTCTGTGTTATTCCAAATGATTCTGCTTCACAGGACATTGCATTGACTTGGGTGACGCCCCCAGACCTACGGCCCCCTCACCGCTCAAATCTAACCCCAGGAGAAAGGTACCTGAACATGGCGATGAGCAGGAACACCTGGAGTCAGAGAGGTGACAGAACAGAGATGACTATTAACAGGTAACACCTGGAGTCAGAGAGGTGACAGAACAGAGATGACTATTAACAGGTAACACCTGGAGTCAGAGAGGTGACAGAACAGAGATGACTATTAACAGGTAACACCTGGAGTCAGAGAGGTGACAGAACAGAGATGACTATTAACAGGTAACACCTGGAGTCAGAGAGGTGACAGAACAGAGATGACTATTAACAGGTAACACCTGGAGTCAGAGAGGTGACAGAACAGAGATGACTATTAACAGGTAACACCTGGAGTCAGAGAGGTGACAGAACAGAGATGACTATTAACAGGTAACACCTGGAGTCAGGAATTTGACAGAACAGAGATGACTATTAACCTTTTCACCTGTTCAGCACTTTGAAATGCATTTCATTCAAGAATTATGTCACATAAGTAGTTAGTTTTTATTAAGCTGAAGATAATTGACAACATTATTGGTTGTACAGACCTTTTGCGGCCAAGGTAACGCTCAATAATTGGCAACCCCATCTCACCTCATACAAGCTGAGCTTTTTGGCTGAGATCGGTCCTGACATGGGGCTTTTGAGGGGCGTGTCCTGGTCCGTAGTACAGGAGACGGTTGTCATGGACTCTGCATCTTTGTGATGTGTTGCCAGGGCGTGTCTCTCTGAGAGGCGTCGTTGGAGCAGCTGGTAGACCAGAGTGCTGTCAGACAGAGAGCGGTACAGAACCTCCAAACGCTGGTAGGTGAGGTAGTCCAGGATGTTGAGGCCGTTCTCATTGAAGAGACGTACAAACTGGGGTTTGTCATTTATCAGCGCGTCTGTCATGGAATCTTCCAGGTCCTCGTACTGGGGCATGGGCACAGGTTGAGAAACAATACATTTAACATGAAAACTCAAGGTGAAAAGTAGACATTTGCATACATCTTGTAGCCTCCATTCGGGCAATGAAACCAGACAGGAGAACCTTACATCTATTTACATAATTATTGTTTTTATTATAGTCAGTAAGTGTCAGAACAGCATTAACCTGAGCTACAGTAGTTTGTCTGTTGAATCGGACCACACGGTACCAGCCCCGATGCATTAATGACCCGTGGCACCCATCACCATGTGGTCCGTTCTAGGCCTGACAAAACTGATAACTCATTGATAATATGAACAGAAAGTGGGAAAATTAAGCGCCATTCTACCTGCTCTATGAGTTCTAAACACGTGTATATTGCATTTTGATTTACACAACTTAGTTGCACATTTTTTTCCTAAATGCTCCCCCAAAACAACTCCTACAATGACAGAACAGAGAAACATCTCACCTTCCATTGAATGTCTCCATTGAATAGTTCACTCTTAGCGATGTCCACCCTGTTCCAGGCCACGGCCAGCTTCAGCTCCTCTATATACTCACTGGAGTCACTAGACACTCGTTTATTAGCTGACGGGAAAATACATAGAACAAATATTGTTTGACTAAGATTAGATCATGCTTGACATGTTTGTTGTGGAAGATTTCTTAATTTAGCAATTTAGGACTACTAGCTATGTGTGAAGTTGAAATAAGAAGATGATTTTAAACACATGAAGCAATCGAGTTGTAATTGTATATAAGGACCCTTCAAATAGGCCTAGTCCTTCTCGAGCAAGGATGTAAATGCAGGTTAACGGCAAACCACATTCTGCCCAAAATACAAGCACATGGTTGCGTGGGTGCTAGCTGTCCGCAGTCCTGTCATGTCTCTGAGAACGTGTGGCACAATATGAAGCTGGAAATTAGGCTATGAAGCCAACGTCCGGTTGTGCAGCTGATGAAATGCTCAATGGACGAAAGGGGAACATTCTGCTTGCTAAACTTTACCAACTTGTGTCTTCAGTTCCCAAACACTTTAATAAATGTTACTCAATGAAAAGGTGATGTTACAGTGTCAACTGCCCCGACTTTGGGGTGTGTTGCAGTCATCAGATTTGAAATGAGGGTCTGTTTTAAAAATAAATATTTAATTCACAAATAAAAACATCAAATAATGTGTTAATAATCTCTTTTGAATAAAGTACAGGGTGAATTGAATTTTCAAATTACTTTATTTTTTCCATACTGTCCCAAAAATGTTTACATTGGGGATATAGTTCTCACAAGTACATACACCTACCTCTGACCAGAGTCTTCAGTAGAACTGTGTCAAATTCATCCGAAGTCTCCTGTTCCGAGTTGAACACTGTTATCAGATCTCTGTTCTGATAGATACTCAGAGCCTTAGAAAGAGACAGAATCCAGTGAGCTTGGCCTCGCTCTTGAGATAAAGACCTGGCACCTGAGAGAAGACAAGACTATGTGCACACTTCCTAACCACATTCACAACAGAGCAAAATGTTTCCCAGAGATCACAAACATGTTTCCCTGAGATCACAAACATACACAAAGAATTTCAAATGAAATCTAACATCGACCAAGTTCCATCTTTGTTAGGCAAAGTAAAACAACGTGCAATCACAGCAGCTCAATATGTGACCCACTGCCGTGACAAAAGAACAGAAGAACAGGGACCTCTAAGTTGGCGTGACTAATGAAGTACATATAATTAAAATCAATTTGTTTTTAGAAGGACATGAGATCTTGGACCACCAACCAGGACTACCATGCTCAAGGACTACCAGGCCACATTGACTCAGAGCTGCCCCAGTCGGTAGTCCTCCTGGATGGGGACCTGATAACTCCTGTAGCCACTGTCCACAGCCCACCTGATTGTCACTTTTCATTTTTATACTTGTCTTAAACTGTATGTGACAAATACAACGTTACACAGACACACGCCCTAATCTGTAAAAACTCACCCGGTCCACAAGCTTTTCCAGTTCTGATTTGGCAGTGAAATACTTCTTGACTCTCTCACGGACCCTATTACGCAGCTCTGTGCTGAGGCTCTGACTGCCCTCACCCTCCGGTGAGGGTAAGGGGGCACTCAGGGGCACAGATGACAGAGCATCCAGCAGTTCACAGATGAAATCTGCTGCTCGTCCGGAACCATTCAGAACCAGCCAGGGAATATTCTTACTCAGAGAGAGATCCATCCTCTAGTAGAGAGAGAGAGATAATATAGCAGAGAAAGTGAGTAGCAACTCGTATCTTCACGTGCTCGTATCTTCACGTGCTCGTATATTCACGTGCTCGTATATTCACGTGCTCGTATATTCACGTGCTCGTATATTCACGTGCTCGTATATTCACATGCTCGTATATTCACATGCTCCATACATTTCATTGATGGCTACATGCAAACTCCCCTCATGAATTTGCCAAACAGAGTTGAAACAAAACTTCTCTGTTCCACTATAGCTAAATATTAGCTAATAGCCAAGTGTGTAACCTTCCCAGCCACTAAAAATGAACACCGTTATTTGCATAGTTCAGTGTACTGTTGTCTAACAATAGAAATATATGCATCTAGTCAATCTTCCACACAGAGACAATGTAGAACATGTAATTACGTATGATTAACCGCCTACAGTGGCATGTACATTAAAGAAATATTTAAGTTAACAGAAAGTGTTGGAAAGCCACACCTCCAAATCCTGTCAGGACTCCTTGGTCAACAGATCTTTTATCTTGCAAATGTAGAATTGTAGCAGTTAGCGGTCTACTAAAATTTTACATTTGCAAGATGATAGATATGTTGTCAAGTCCCCGACCAAGATAATTGACATTTTTACAGTAAATGCACTCAGTCAACATCTCTGGTAAAATAAGGGTGATAACTAGATAGAAATATTTCAAGCGCTAAGCAACAACTGGCAACGGCTTGAGGTCAAATGCTTACCGAACTTATGGGCTCATTAATAATATAGCAATGGAAAACGATCATTCAAAAGAAAAAGTAAATGCAAATAAGTCATAATTAATAAAGTAATAACAGGAAAAAAAAGCAAGGGAGGAACATTAGCAGAATAGGCAGCAGTAAACTATTTTTAATTATGGTTATCTAATCAAAGGCTTTCATGCTCTCTCAATTAAAATGTTATTTCAATCCACATTAAGTTCTTGTGTAAACTTATAAATGACCCATGAGACGCTCTAGAGGCGCCAACTTCCTGTATTAATGTGATCACACTTCATCAAAGGATCATAAACATTCAAGTTCATTTTAAATGAACGATCAAAATTGGCATTTTGAAACAGCTTACCTCCAGCATGTTAGCTTCCCCAGCGATGAGCAAACACAATACAGGAATATCAATACTGCCACTACCTGGATGAGAATACACAATACCGGAATATCAATACTGCCACTACCTGGATGAGAATACACAATACACGGAATATCAATACTGCCACTACCTGGATGAGAATACACAATACAGGAATATCAATACTGCCACTACCTGGATGAGCATACACAATACAGGAATATCAATACTGCCACTACCTGGATGAGAGTACACAATACAGGAATATCAATACTGCCACTACCTGGATGAGCATACACAATACAGGAATATCAATACTGCCACTACCTGGATGAGCATACACAATACAGGAATATCAATACTGCCACTACCTGGATGAGAATACACAATACAGGAATATCAATACTGCCACTACCTGGATGAGAATACACAATACAGGAATATCAATACTGCCACTACCTGGATGAGAATACACAATACAGGAATATCAATACTGCCACTACCTGGATGAGAATACACAATACAGGAATATCAATACTGCCACTACCTGAATGAGAATACACAATACAGGAATATCAATACTGCCACTACCTGGATGAGAATACACAATACAGGAATATCAATACTGCCACTACCTGGATGAGCATACACAATACAGGAATATCAATACTGCCACTACCTGGATGAGCATACACAATACAGGAATATCAATACTGAATGTTTGATTTACTAGCTGTATGTAACTGTTTTATCGTGCCAGACGGCACTGTGGATGTCAGCCTCGATCCTGGTGTGTGTTCATGTGTGTAAAATCTGCGTTCTGCTACAATTCTCAATGAGAACACTGATTTTTCAATCTCCAAAAGGACATCTCTAAAGGTTGTCTGAAATCTAACCAGACATTTGCACAATTGCATAGAGATATTACATATTATGTTTAAACACTGCATATTCTAGATATGCATGCTCTCTCTTGCTCGTATTGTTCGTATTGTTAGTATTTGTCCTTCAATGTGAGAATTAAGTGTTGCAGAAACGTGCAAAGTTATATTGGTGAATAAACCACATTGATTTCCTTTTTCTGACGCTACTTTTTAATGTTCTGGCCTTACCCCAGAGACCCGTCCGCTGGTGGGAGATGTATTCCTCCATCTTGGCCCTGAAGGCTGTTTCCACTCCACGTCGGCCAACACTCCCATCATCCACCAGCAGGAAGGCTTGGTAGTTAATATCAAGACTGCATGAGTCCAATGATGTGTTCTGGACATAATAACGTGCTGGGAAACTACCCTGAGAGAGGAGGAGAGGTTAGAGAGACATTTTAGATGTGGCGTTCATGTGTTTGTAAAGTCACTACCAAAGTGCTCCTGCTAACATCTGAGCTTTCTTCCTTTACACTATATTGTAAGCGACCAGCCATCCTCTGCTTGGAAACTACTGTCACCTCACTCTTTGTCAATTTTCCAACTGTTTTAAATACATGAAAACGTACCAATTATAAAGTCCTATTTGAGACATTTCATGCTAACTGTGGAATTAGCTTGCGATATATTCCTAACTCTGTTACATATAGTAAAGATATGACGTACGTGTTAGTGTGTTTATGGATATGCTTATCAATAAATCACTCAATCAATTTGATTTTATAAAGCCCTTTTCACAAAGTGCTTTTTTACAAACACCCAGCCTAAACCGGACAGAGCATGCATCTACAAGTTGATACACACGGCTAGGAAAAACTCCCCGATGGGTCAAATTTAGGAAGAAACCTAGATAGGAACCAGGCTCTGAGGGGTGGCCAGTCCTCTTCTGTCTGTGCACACACACACACACACAGAGGCACATATGATACCTGACAGTTTTGGCTTACAATCTGCCTGACCCTGACAGGTCCGAATGTACCTTTTCGTTGACCAGCTTCTGTCTGTCAGCCACCAGACCCCAGGGGGCCACACCAACAGCTATGACTTTCTTCTGGGACAGGGAGGAGGCGGCTGCAGAATGATCCCTCACAGCCTCACCCACACACCGACCAATCCCCTCCCTCAGCCCCCCGTCAGGATCCACGCCCCTGGGTGAGACATGGGAAGGCATGATGCAAGTTATATGAAGAGATGCATTCTTTCTTTGCAGCCGTACGTGAGAGTGCCTCACCTGTGCTCTGTGCTGCCCTGACCAGCCCCTGTCTCAGCACCTCTCTGACCCAGGGTTTGACCTTCTCGTTCCCCACTCCCCCCACCACAGAAACCACTAGGTTGGGGGAGCGCACGCCCCAATGGGATGTCATCAGTTGGTACACAACAGAAGGCGGGGTGTCGCACGACAGACGCACAAACTGACCAATAGGAGAGGTGGAAAAAAGGTCAAAGGTTACCTCCACACAAGATATGTGAGCAATATTTTGTGTTCATATGTACGGGTGTGTGTTACCCACATTGCAGTGTCTCCTGCTGGCTCCAGTAAAATGCACCTCCCCAAAAGCGTCGGTTGGATACTCTGAGGAGTGTTGAGAACTGTTCCACTGGCTGACAATGGCTGCACCAAAACAGTCTCCTGTAGCGATGGAACTGTGCGTGTCCCGGCCGCTACCACAGAGACACAGCGTCCCATTGCTGACAGGAGAATAGAGATTCAGACACACTAAGTTCACTAAGGCCTTGTTAATGACACTACTAATGTTTTCTGAAATGTGTTTACATTTTTTGTTCACACATTGGAACCACATTCATAAAGAAGGTCAGGCACACAAGAGATCCATCCAGCACTAGTAACTATCAACTGCAGTAAGACAAGATATTATTCAATTGTAATCACCATTTCTAAACCTAACATTGTGATTAATATATCTAGTAATAAACAGGATTTAGTGCTTTTTGTATATTTAGAAGACATTTCCCCCTGTGGTGATCGGTCTCCCTGGGCACACTGAAAGCAGAATAAACCCTTTCCAAAGACACATCTTCCACCGTTTTATTTAAATTAATAGGAAAACATTTAGGAAAAGATCCTCAGGACATCTCATAAAAAAATAGGTGGGCTGTTTGAGTTTACGGAACCAATCGGACCCAAAGTGAAGCTTTTAAAGTTAAATAAATGAATAAATATTGTTTTAGCTTGTGTATGGCTAGGTAGAAGAACCAGTCTGTGAAATGAGGAAGACACGGTACCTAGAGGAGTCTTCTACAAATGTGGAACACACTCTCTTCTTGATGACCTTTGGTATCCAACTCTGTGAAAGAAAGAAATTCAGCCATCGTTTGTAGTTTTTACTGATATCGATCTAATGAAGACGTTGAATTGGATGTATAGTAGCAAATAGTTATTTCAGCAATTCCGGGAAGGCCAGAGACATATTCTGGGCAGTTTCAATAACAAAATTTCATGGCCACATTTGACCCTTTTTTAACTTGGGCACATCCAGCAGGTTAACTGGGCATTTTACACAGCACATAACAGAGATCAGACTTGTTTCAACTCCATGAAAACTAACTATTTACATCACCAACTTTATGACCACTAATTTGTGATAACGTCCTTGCTTCACCGCAGCAACTCTCAGCAGACTGAGGACAGGCAGTGTGAAGACATCTTCTGAAGCACATGTTAACACTCTCTGCCCATTCAACCAGGAAGTCTATACCAGAACACTTATACAGTGGAAGGAACTGCAGTCTCTGGGCTGCTACTTCAAACTCACAGACACCCAAACCTCCACCAGAGTGTGAGGTGCCATGCAGACATATTTGATTACTAACCCCCCTAATCTATGAAGTGCTGGATAGTTACACGGCCCTCTCAGAGTGGGCTGGACCCCTGGGCTGGTCTCCGTGTTTGAGAGGCCTTATCAGGGGAGCTTCTAGGGAGTCTCTCTCATTAAAGACACCCCAACCTGGGGCTTCCACAGCACATGGATAGAAAACATGTGCTAGCAACAGTTGTTTTTATTTTACATATAATACTCTACAAATAATAGATTTTGAGTTGGAGTAGTATCTCTAAATAAATTATAAAATGGAACATAATGTCAATGACTTGGTCAAGAGTTTGAAATGGTACTGTAATTATAATGTGAAATATTTATTCAGTAAAAGAGTTATGCACACATATAAAAAAAAATATTTTATTTTATCAATTTTTTTTTTTTTGTCATCCAAAGGCTATTGTGCTGAGGCCAGCTTGGGGTTTAACATGCGTTTGATCAACTTTGATTCCAAAATAACTTCTTTGTTTTTATGATTTTTGTTTCTATTAACTTCATTATCTATTCTAATTAATTATTTTCATAGCACAAGTCCCATTAAGTCTTTCCCAGCTCACCATCTGCACGTTAAGTTACACACCTGCCCTAACCAGAGGAAGTGATAATTAGTGCAGCAGGGTGTAGAAGCCTGAAGCCATTAGCACATCCAGTGGCCACCTTGTGCACCAATGAACCAGCACAAGCAGAACAGAATTCCATAATGCTCTGTTATCTTGGAGCAGGCGCTGTTTCACACAGAATAAGCGTGACTAATCATAGGACATGTGCGTTTGTTTATGTTCAAGATAAGACACATGTGTGACATTTAAATACCTCCTACACTAAATGTTCAGTGGTTCATTATAGGGTGAGAGTGCAATGTGTTCATACATTTGAATTTCATGATTAATTGATTTTAATTGTATACAGACAAGTAAGGCTAAAAAACCTACAAACATTAAATAAATGAAAGTCACCTATACATTAAGCAATTACTGTGCTATATTTAAACACAGGAAGATGATTTCTAAGTGTACGCCTTACTTAACTAGGCAGGGAAGAGTCCGAGTTTTGATATTGAGACAGGATAAAGGGTTTGATTGGGACAGAGAGCAGCAATCTGGATTTGACCAGAAGTGGCTTTAAATGAATGTATTCAAGCCCTGGTGTGTAGCCCTGGTGTGTAGCCCTGGTGTGTAGCAGAACATGTAGTTTTGTATTGCCATCTGTGATAGGAATTTCCCAGAATATACCAGAATTACCACTTAATTTGAAATGTGTTCAACTTCAGAAAATGACCAGTTTTTCCAATCTTAGTCAGCACATTTTAGCCAAACCTTCTGCACTGTTAATCAAAGAATCAATCAAATTTATTTATAAAGCCCTTTTTACAACAAAAGTTGTCACAAAGTGCTTTTACAATCACCAGCCTGAATCCGACAGAGCAAACATCAACAAGTTAAACAAGTTGATACACGGCGGCTAGGAAAAACTCCCTGAAAGTCAGATTTAGGAAGAAACCTAGAGAGGAACCAGGCTCTGAGGGATCACCAGTCCTCTTCTGGCTGGGCTGGGTCAGTTTATGACAATACAACAAGCGTTAATCAAAGAAGTGGCTTTAAAAATATGTATCTAAATTGAAATTGAACACACTCAGTCGGAAGTAGAATTAACCCTAAATAAAATGCCCACCCTTCTGCTGAATGCCCACCAGCCACTCCCATAACAACAAACCCAGAGGAAACACTGATTGCATTACGGGTTTCCTTAGAAAACAAAGATTTAACCGGTTGAATCATCTCTAAACAATAGATTAAATGCATTGTATGAAAGCAAGTCGTTTCAATTATATTAACATTATTTGGTTAGAATATAATTTCGGTTATTCGAAATGAACTCCATCAATGTTTTTTATCTTATGTATTTTCTAGTCATATTGACCAGTCCAGCTGCATTCATTCAGACACTTTAACACAACTCGACACACAAATGACATCTAATAAAACAAACCTGATCCATTTCTGATGTCAGCCTGCCTCCACCTTCATGGTCTGTTTCTTTCATTTCTATCCCTCGACTCTCCAATAGATATAATACAACTAGTTCCAGGTAGTTCGGGAGCCGACTCTTCTGAACACTGAGTTGACTGGTGGAAGTGAACCGCACACGAGTTACATCAAACAATTCATATTGACCGCATCCATTGTGCGCAAACTGCAAGGAAACGAGGTGTATTTCAGCAAACTAACAGCTGTAAAACGAAAGGGTGTGCAAAGGAACCTGTAGGTTTAAAAAAGAACCGTGTAAATCCAGTCTGGTGTCCAAATGTTTAGTCCCATATTGGATATGATCCTAAAGTACAGCCGCCCACCGCAGGTAGATCAAGGAAATGGGCGGAGATAAACGAGAAAAAAATAAAGTTTAGAGGACTTAAATGTGTTTAAAAAACGGAAGTTTCCTGTCGTGGTTAGTGGGCGATTTGGCCTCTAATCCAGTTTGTTGATGTGGTAACATTACCAGGGTTACTCTACTAAAGATGTAACACAGGGACACATGTTATTGGTCCCTAACTTGTTAGATTGACTGCTCCTAATTGTTCTATGGGCTGAGCTCTGACACCTACTGGGTGTGGTTCAGGACCTCTGATTTGATAGCTAGTCAGGTTATACCAGTTATGTTGGCTTGCACTTTGTCTGTACGTGATGTCTGTGTGCCTTACAAAAAAGTCCCGGTCAAATTCGGAAAGAAAATGTTCCTGTCCCGGTATCCATTCTCACAAAGTTTTAAAACATTACTGGAGGTGTGTTTATTTAACAGCACCATTTGTGTTCAGAACAGAAACAAAAGGCCATTAAAATGTGTCTAATAACCAACTTGGGATAACCTGCTGGCTAGTTAGATTTCAATATGCCAAGTGGCTAGTCCTGAGAATTACAAAATCATTACTAATAGTTCTTGAAATCTATATATAACAATATACAGTTTTTTATTTTGTTTTATTTAGTTAATGTAGGGAAAACTTTGAGCATCCTAAAAACACAATCAATTGAAATTTAATACAGAATAATCAACAAAGAATGATTTGTTTTGTTTGACCTTACTAAAGTAAGGACATAGCCTTTTAGCCAGAGCTTTTAGGTGTAAATAGAAAAGCAGGGATGTAGAATGTACTGTTAGGGTAAAATTGCCTTCAACACATTTATAGGTGAGAAAAGATCAGTGTGGTTAAGATGAGCCAATAGATGGGTGACTTTCTAACAATTCTGGATACTCTCATCTCTCATCTCATCTTCAACCGCTTATCCGGGGTCGGGTCGCGGGGGTAGCAGCTCTAGCAGGGGACCCCAAACTTCCCTTTCCCGGGCAACATTAGCCAGCTCTGACTGGGGAATCCCGAGGCGTTCCCAGGCCAGTGTGGAGATATAATCTCTCCACCTAGTCCTGGGTCTTCCCCGAGGTCTCCTCCCAGCTGGACGTGCCTGGAACACCTCTTTAGGGAGGCGCCCAGGTGGCATTCGTACTAGATGCCCGAACCACCTCAAATGGCTCCTTTCTACGCAAAGGAGCAGCGGCTCTACTCCGAGCCGAGAGATTGGATGGCCCTGAGAAGAGACCCCCTCACCCCATACTCCCGCAGCACCTCCCACAAAATATCCCGGGGTACCCGGTCATACGCCTTCTCCAGATCCACAAAACACATGTAGACTGGATGGGCATACTCCCAGGCCCCCTCTGCCGCCCGGGTCTGATCCGTCGAGACCCCACACCTTCACTGCCACCCATATGACAGCGCACCCGACCCCTGCGGTTGTTCCTGTGAGTGGTGGGCCCACAGGATGGAGAGGAGAGAGATGTAACGTATCTCGTTCGGGCTGTGCCCGGCCACCAGACGCTCGGTTTCGAGCCCGCCGTCTGGGCCCGGCTCCAGACGGGGGCCCTGGGCTTCCTCCAGGCAGGGTCTCGCTCCTTTTCCCTCTATCTTTCATGGGGTCTTGGTGAACCATTCTTATTCTGGCCCCTCGCCTGAGACCACTTTGCCTTGGGAAACCCTACCAGGAGCATGAAGCTCCAGACAACCCAGCCCTCAGGCTCATAGGGGCATATTCTGGATACTCAATAAATACTATTTAGATTTATGACTACCCAACTTCGGATTCAACCAAACGCTTTGGCAAATTGTCTATTGTCTTTAAGAACTGGCACATTATGTCTGTATTTAAGCCTGGTCAAGAAACAACACATTTTAAAAAACGTATTACAAATTAGTCCAGTTAATCAATGACTGGTCTGTTGTTAGCGGCTAAAGATTTTAGGACAGTGCCATAATGTTTTTGAAACATTTTAGTTTTTCCCAAAAAACATGAAGGAACATTTTTTGTTGAAAACATTAAGGTGTGAACCTCGACTTAGATGAACCTCAATTTTGTTTGCTGGAATGTCAGAAAAAGTTTGAGCTAATTAGTCAGACACACATCAGTCCTGAAAAAACATGCTTTGTTTGATGCAATAATGTATTTTGTTAGGTTTTGTGTAAACACACCCCTCAGAAGACCCAGGCAATAAATAAACGACACTCATAGAATATCGAGTGTCAAATCGCTATATTTAAATCATCCTTTCATACAGCCAACAAACCAACATAGTACAACCTGACATTTTTTCACAGAGAGAAAACAGTCAGTGTAGTGTACTTACAGTTATATACATTGTGTGTATATGAATGTGTACGTCTGTGTAGATGTGTGTGTGTGTGTGTGAGCACAATTTTAAATGTACTGGTATTCTACATTTTTCTCTCAGCATTGTAAGATGTTATATATATATATACACATATATATATACACAAACACATATATATATATTTATATATACTGCTTGTGTACATTGTGTTTTTCCTACTCAGTACTTCTGTACAGCAAAACACAGACGACAGGGATAAAACATGAGTTCACAACGAGACAAGCATTTAGGTCTTGGGTTAAAACAATTGTCAATCAATGACCACGACAGGTCCAATCACGTGCAAGGAGCAGGGGGGGGGTTCTTGGGAGACTGGACCAATTGGAATGGGGTAAAGCAGCCCCTTCTCTGATCAATAGGAGGAATCCATCTCTCTGTCCTCTCTCTCTTCCTCATCCATCTTGCGACCGTGCTTCCTGAAGTACTTGTACCTCTGAACATAAAGCTTAACCAGGTTGCTCACTTTCACTGGATTTATCTCTCCGGTTCGACTGTGACAAATCTGAGAAGCAGAGACAGAAACACATGACAGTGGTGGTGTTAGAAAAAAATATACCACAACTAATTGTGGTTCTTAAACAACCGAGAATACTTGTATAAAGCCCTCTGTGGAATATAGGTAAAATATTGAATAGCTTATATATAAAATTGGGTATGTGGTGGTGTGGTATTTAGTCATGGTATATCAGCAATATAGCACACAACCATTCCAGATTCAAACCTGGTTTATAATGAAGCAGTAAGACACCTCTGGCTAAGCCAGGTGGAGTTGGTAGTCAATATACAGTCAATACATAGTCAAAATGTACACAAAACAGTGCAAACAGAGCAAAACACACAACACGGACACTCAAGAGTCCCTGCCCAGTAGACATATGTACTGGGTAAATATAAAATAATATGTATCTGAATTGTGCAAAGGAGCAGTGTCTAGATGTGTGTACAGATTGCAGAAAAAAAAAGAGTGATATATATATATATATACACATATACAGTTGTGCAAAAGAACAGCATCATCCAGTTATAGTACAGGATGTTCACTGTGGTCATTTGTGTGAATAGTGTCCAAGCCGTCATAAAATTGAGTAAAACAGAAAATAATATAACACAAATTAGAAGTCATATTTTGGGCTCAAACATAACCAGGCTGTGGACTTTGATTTTGACTCAACTTCTCACTCGCAAAACATTGTATTGACTGTATAGTAACCACACCCCCAGAGTCTACTACAAACAATTATTTTCAGGTTAAAAAAAGTCTTGAAAAGTCCTGTTTTGTTAAATTCATTAATCGACCATCACAATCAAATGTTTTGTTTTGCTAAATATCTCTGAGAGACCGGGAAACCACCTTTCTGAGTCTACAGATGTCAACAGACATACGCCCAACAAACCAACACACAGCCTGACATTTATCACAGAATAAGTGTTGTCTATTCCACGTTTGTAATAAGCAACACTAAACTAAAAGGTACCGCTGTGCTGAAACAGCTAATAACCCTGTATAGAACCGGTTCTGGGTTACCTTGTGCACAGCTTTCCTCAGGATATCCTTGTACTCGTCCTTGTTGATATCTTTACGCTGGTAGTAGGGCTTAATAGCCAGCTTCACCTCCTCCACCGCACGTTCCTGAGTGTGTAGCTTTTTCAGGTACTGAAGGAGAGAGAGAAAACCTTAACAAACACGAGCAAACATGACAGCATGCAAATGAAACCAGAAGGCTCCTACCTTGTCAGGATCCTTGCTCTCATTGTCCCAGCCCAAATCACTGGAGCCCCCAGAACCTCCAGAAAAGCCAGTGGGCATGGGAGGGGGCGGGGTCTGGGCACAGCCGACACCCATAGACATACCAGGGTGCAGGTGGCTGGGCGGGGTTTTGGTGCAGCCCACCAATGGCAGCGAGCCGTGCAGGATAAACTGAGCTGGTGTGGGGACTGAGGAGTTGGGGATCTGGGAGGATGAAGAGGAGGGAGTGATGTGCTGAGATAACTGGTTCTGATTGTTCTGGGAGAGAATCTGCACACGTGTGAGAGCTGGAGCCGACATGGAAGAGGTATTATATTGGTATGACAAAAGCTGGAGCCGACATGGACATGTGAAGTTTGACGACACACACAGCTGGAGCATGGACATGTTTGACATGCTGAAGTTTGTATTCACACATATTCACATGGACATGTGAAGTTTGTATTATATTCACACATGTATGACACACACAGCTGGAGCCTACATGGACATGTGAAGTTTGTATTATATTCACACATGTATGACACACACAGCTGGAGCCTACATGGACATGTGAAGTTTGTATTATATTCACACATGTATGACACACACAGCTGGAGCCTACATGGACATGTGAAGTTTGTATTATATTCACACGTGTATGACACACACAGCTGGAGCCTACATGTGAAGTTTGTATTATATTCAATGATATGTACATAATACGTTATATATAATAAGGCTAAAGCAAAAGGGAGTGGAGATCCAGATGTCTCCAACTGGATCATTGTCAGAACATTTAGGAAAATCAGGGACCAACTATCATGCTTGGAACTAAAATACTCTGAATGTGCATTATGTAATTAAAGGAAATATAAATATAATAAAAACTAAAATACTCTGAATGTGCATTATGTAATTAAAGGAAATATAAATATAATAAAAACTAAAATACTCTGAATGTGCATTATGTAATTAAAGGAAATATAATTATAATAAAAACTAAAATACTCTGAATGTGCATTATGTAATTAGAGGAAATATAAATATAATAAAAACTAAAATACTCTGAATGTGCATTATGTAATTAAAGGAAATATAAATATAATAAAAACTAAAATACTCTGAATGTGCATTATGTAATTAAAGGAAATATAAATATAATAAAAACTAAAATACTCTGAATGTGCATTATGTAATTAAAGGAAATATAAATATAATAAAAACTAAAATACTCTGAATGTGCATTATGTAATTAAAGGAAATATAAATATAATAAAAACTAAAATACTCTGAATGTGCATTATGTAATTAAAGGAAATATAAATATAATAAAAACTAAAATACTCTGAATGTGCATTATGTAATTAAAGGAAATATAAATATAATAAAAACTAAAATACTCTGAATGTGCATTATGTAATTAAAGGAAATATAAATATAATAAAAACTAAAATACTCTGAATGTGCATTATGTAATTAAAGGAAATATAAATATAATAAAAACTAAAATACTCTGAATGTGCATTATGTAATTAAAGGAAATATAAATATAATAAAAACTAAAATACTCTGAATATGCATTATGTAATTAAAGGAAATATAAATATAATAAAAACTAAAATACTCTGAATATGCATTATGCACTTAGAGGAAATATAAATATAATAAAATCTAATATAAAATCTTTATTTGTTGTGTACTGTATTCTTCACGTAATTATTGTTGTATGGATTGAATTTTTTTGTCTAGTACAATTCCTAGCAGTTTTGGGAATATTTCATTTAATGGGCTTGCGTGTATAAATTTTATTTATTCATTAATGGTATTTTTGATTCCCATGCCATCCTGTTTGTTTCGCCCATTTCACTGCATGGAATTTTTAATGGAATGGAAGATACTCAATTCTGATGGTATGTTACTTTGCCACTTACACCACCTAGTGCTTTAAAAGAAACATGCTGCCATCTGAACATTTTTAAAAAAAATACAGTCTATTCTTAAATACTGTCTATCAAATAAATCAAAGTTCACCTCTTTAAAAATCGATTTAATCATTGTCCTTAAATAACCTAACAGGGTTGAAAACGTAACCTGGGCTATTAGAGGCCTGGCAGAACCCGTTAGGGGCCTGGCAGAACCCGTTAGGGGCCTGGCAGAACCCGTTAGGGGCCTGGCAGAACCCGTTAGGGGCCTGGCAGAGCCCACTTCATGCCAATTAATCACCGTGCTCACATCTCCCAATGCCGACTAAAATACATTTGCTAACCTCTTTCGTCCTGCTGCCAATAACTGCATTTAAAACAATACTGTATTAAAGTCAGTTATTGAAAATGGGTCAATTTGTGGCACTGACTTTTTTTGTCCAAATCCCAAACTCTAAAACACACACACACCTGGCTCGTAGCGTGGATGAACTCTTGGGCTTTGGCTCTACTGGCAATATTGGCCTCCTCCATCTTAAACAGCAGAGCCGTCACTGAAACACAAACAGCAGGGAAGTCAGTGAAACCTGATGTTATAGAAAACTCCACAGATATTTGGACAGTGACATGCTTGGCTCTGTATCTCAGCACATTTGCTATTAAATTAAACAATGACTATAAACATGCAGAGCATTAGTTAGTAGTGATTGAATGAACCGTTTAGAAATTAGCCCATATCTGAAAGTAGTCTCCTTTTAGGGGAGCATTTCTGCTTTGTTTTATTAGTGCATCCTGTCAAAGTCGAGTCTTTATTCTAGGCTTTGCATTTGGTGTCTGTTGCTGGTGTCTGCCAACGTAAAGACCAGATAGGAGTCAATGCATGTGAAGCCGTCATAAGGCAAACGTCAGGCATCAAAACTTTAGGCATGCCAAAATGTATATTGGAAATCACATTTCTGGATATTAAGATGAAGGAACTAGCAAACGAATGGTTGAAACAAAGACTTTCACAGTGAATGACCAGATATTGCTCAACAAGGAGTCAGGAACAATGTACACAAGATAATCAGAGATGTGACCACTAACAGAACTAACAGAACCCAAAAAACAAAAAAGTTTGTCCCATTCCAAATGCAGTATACACTTCATATTAGTGATAACAAAGCTAACTGCTGTTAACTGCTGTGATGCTCGGTTAACTGTAGATGTAACGGACACTCACAGGCCAAAACACCACCAGCGGTGCAGTCCACTCCTGTCTGAAGACTCCAGGGAAGAGTGGGGGCAGAAGGAGGGGGTGGAGGAGGCGGTGGCAACTTGCTGGCCGAGGAGGACGAAACCGAGGAGGAAGAGGATGAGGGCTCTGTGGAGGAAAGCGGAAGGGAGGCAGGTGCAGAGCCAGACGAGGAGGAGGAGCAAGGGGGCGACGCTAGCGATTTGGGGCCTTCATCCAAGGAGATGGGCTTCATAATGGGGCCAGACAAAGAGAGGACAGACGCCTGGGAGGAGGGGAGGGCCAGTGGGTTTGAAGGGGCCAAACTGGGGGTGCTCTGGATCTGAGAAGGGCAGTCCTCAGGTACAAAGGAGGGTTCGGGGGTCTTACAGCTGCTGTCCACCGTTTGAGAGTCTGGTGAGGACTCGCGAGTGTCACGTGAGACAGGAAGGGAGGGTGGAGGGGTGTGTGGAGGTGAAGAGGACGGGGGGAGGACGCTGGTGGAAGAGGACGAAGAGGAAGAAGATGACGATGAAGGAGTAGGACCTGCAGGACCTGTGTGAGGACTGGAAGGCTTGGCTCCGACCCCGCCTCCTGACTGGATGTCAGAGGAAGTCCCGCCCCAGCCGCCACCCTCTGAGCTACAGTTGGCTTTGGCGCCATCGACGTCCGCCAACACGCCCGCTACAGCTTTCTCACCCCGCATCTTTTTTGCCAGCCGTCGACGACGTTTTGTCGCCATGGACAGTGAGGGCGAGGACGCCGAAGACGAAGTGGAGGTGGTGGAACTGGGCTTGGCCTTCTTGGACTTCAGCGCAGCCACCGCAGGATTGGCTAAAGAGGACGAAGGGGGCGCTGCCAGAGAGCTGCGCTTGCCTATGTGTCCCAAGTCCTTGTTGCGTCCGCTCAGCGACAACGGCTCCGAGCAGGGTTTCAGGAACGGAGACCTGCTCTCGTTGTCCCGCCGGAAGACCACCGCGATGGATCCCCCGACTGCTGGCCCGCCAGAGCCTCCTACCACGCTGCCCGACCCGAGGAGGTCCATGCCGAGCTTCCCCGAGCCCACCGGCCCCCCTGTTGTGCTGCTCACGCCCTCACGCACCAACACAGACACCTTGGACTGCAGCTTGGCTTTCCTCACCCCCCCACTGTTCAGTTTCTTCGATCTGCTAGAGCGTCCGGACTCTTTTTTCCCACTTTTCTCCCCGCGCTCTTTGTCCTTGGCCGTTTTTCGCCCTCGTTTGGCCAGGGAGGGGAGTGTTGCTAAGGATGAAGCTGGGCCGGTGGCGACTTGGGATGGGCAGAGTAAAGACGTGGAAAGCCCTTTGCTTTTGGCTTTCGAGGCGGAGACCGTTTCCGACTGACAAGCTTTCTTGCCCGTTTGGGATTTCTTCTTGAGGTGATGGTGTCCAGGTTTGGTGGTAGTCTTCGGTTTGGGACTAGGAGCAGCAGGTCCCGGAGCTTGGGGAGAAGCAAATGAGTCCTCTACAGAGGGGTAGTCCGAGTCCAGGGCCTCCCCATCCAAGGACAGCAGATCTGTATCCAGTTTGTCTGAAAAGCGATCCGAATCGTAGCCGTGGTAACGTGATCGAGGCGACGAGGAGGAGCGGCATCCACGCAGACACATGCTGCCTTCCAGCTCTTCGTCTGAGTGTTGCCGTCGCCGCCTCTTCTTCTTCCTTTTGTGAGGTTTGTCGGAGGTCTGGGAGGGGCTACGAGGGGAGGAGGGCGCCGTGGGGGGTGATCCGGGGAGTGTGGTTGTGGTCGTGGTGGTGACCGTGATGGTGCGCTTGATAGCAAATAGGTCTGAGCCGTTCAGGTCTTGGATGGAAGGCGGGACCACAGGTCTGCCGTCTCGCCGCCTCTCCCGTTCCCTCTCCCGTTCCCGGTCTCTCTCCCGGTCACAGTCGCTTTCCTTCTCCCGCTCCCTTCGTTCAGTGCTTTCTTTGGATCTCTTGGAGCTGACTGTATTTCGGCCGGTTGATTCGCCGACCTCGTCTCGCTCCCTGTCTCTCTTTCTCTGGCTGATGTCTCCATTCCTTTCTCTTTCCCGGGTGTGGTCTTTACTCCTGGTTTTTTCTCGCTCCCTGTCTCTGTACCGATCTCTGTCCCTGTCTCTTTCCCTGTCTCTGTCTCTTTCCCTGTCTCTCTCTTCATCTTTGTCTCTCTCTTTGTCCTTGTCCCTCTCTCCTCTGTCTCTCACCCTGTCCCTGTCTGTCTTTTTATCTCTCTCTCTCTCCCTGTCCCTGTGATGGTCCTCTGAAGTGTTCGACCAGGAGCGTCCCACATGTGTCTGTCGGACTGAAGAGTTTCGGGAGCGAGGGCGTGCGGTCGGTTCTGGGGTGCTCCGTCGTCTCTTCTTTCTCCTCCTACTATCGCTCCTGCCGCTCCTCCCCCGGTCCTCCTCCGGCTTCTTCTCCTTCAGACTACCCCGACCCCTCTCCTTTTCTCCACCTCTATCCTTCTGCACACCGCTCTTTTCTCCTGCTTCTTTCTCCTTTCTTTTTCTCCGCCTCCTCTCATCTTTCTCGCTCGCCTTGCTTTCCTTCCGCTTTCGCCGCTCCCTCTCCTTGGAGCTCTTAGAAGACTTGCGGTTCTTCTCCTTCTCGGCAGCTGGGGGGAAGGGGGATCGGGGTTCAGAGGGCAGGAGGATAAGCTGAGGTGAGAGGGCGGAAGGGCAGGAGGTGCGGTATCGCTCTTGCCGGCGGCTGACCAGCTTCCTTCTCAGATCGCCGGCCCCAACCACCAACACCTCCTCTTCTAACACTTCCTCCTCTTCCTCATCATTGTCATCAACATCTTCATCATCATCGTCCATGGGCTCCCCATCCTCTGTACCAGGCATCACTGGACACGGCCAGTCACCTTCAGCCCGCACCGACACAAAGCTGTCTCCATCCAGGACTCTGAGTATCCGCTCTGGCTTGGCTCCCCCATGGAGGAGAAATGGACTGCCGGAGGAGAGAACTCCTTCCCAGTCTCTCTTCCCTCCATCCCTCTCGGCAGCCCCCACAATCTCCCCCTCCTCGATTTCTGAGTGGTCAGAGATGTCAGCCTTTTCTTTCCTTTCCCATCCTTTAACCCGGGGCTCCTTGGTTCGATCTAGCTTTCGTCGGAGGGGAAGGGGGAGGGAGCGTGGGGACAGTGGTAGAACAGACAGTACTTCATCAGTGGAGTCCGGAGGTGCCTCGCTCTTTGCCACACCTCCCTCCTCCACACCTCCCTCCTCCGCCCTCCCTGACTCTCTGGCTTCACTGTCGTGGCTGCTCGCGCTGTTTGCCCTCTCCCTCCCTTTCCTGGCCTCACCCTGCACACCCACCTCCTCCCTCTCTGAGGGGGGAGAGCCAGTTGGGTCAAAGGGGTCATACTTCTCCCCTTCCTCCTCATCTGCGTCAGGCACCCCTACATCCCTCTCGCCGTCCGTGGGGTGAAATGGGTCGTAAATCTCGGTTTTGCCCTCAATTTGCCCATCAGTGGGCACAATGTGTGAGGTAGAAAGGCGAACCAGAGGGTCAGAGATCACGGATGAAACGGGGGCGTCGTGGGAGGATGGGGAAACCAGGGAGGCAGATGTGGAAGACACCACGTCGCCCAGGGTCACGCTGCTGGCTCCTTCTCCTGCCACGGTGCCAGGAGACGACGACGAAGAAGGGGAAGCAGGAGAGGAGGGAGGAGAAGAAGGGGATGAGGGAGAAGTGGAGTGGGGAGAGGGCTGGGGGCTCTTGGTGGTCTCTGTGATCCCGTTAGGGGGGACAGCAGCCCTCCCCTTAAGGCCTGGGGTTTGAGTTAAGTCCATGGCCCAGGAGGGGAGCTGGGCTTTGGGCAAGCCGCCGTTCAGTAGTCCCTGGAGCCTGTGAAGGGCAGGAGGGCTGCAACAATGCTGAAGGCCAGAAATGGATGAGGAGGCCTGGAAGAAACAACAAGAAAAGATGCAATTATAGAGATATAAAGATGTTTGTTTTGGGAAATGTGCACAGACCTTTGAGCTATGAAATGATAAGAGCCTTAGTAGAACATTTTCAGTGTGGTTACAGGGTCAGTTCTGTGGTTACAGGGCATTCACCTTTCTTCCTGTTGTCTATATGAGGTGCACAGTCCACTACGCAGTGATGAGCCCTCTGCTCTGTGTAGAAATATTGACACGTTACCAATTTGCTGTTATTACATTACAGTCATTTATCTGACACTCTTAAGGGGCATACAGTAGTGAGTGCATTCAGTTCTGACCTGGTCCCCAGTAGGAATCGAACCCCCACTCTCTACCCTCACAAGTTTCGCAAATGTGTGACAAAAATACAAGACTTGGGCTGCAGGTAAAAATTAAGCTGGGACAAATCAAGAGCACTTCTGGATGACATTTACATCATCATTGCTTTTGTCTGCTGCTGCTTTAAAACACACATACAAAAGACAGACACTCACCAGATCACTATGCTCGTCATCTGGGCTCTACCTATCAATGTCTTAACTCAAACATGTCCTTTTCCTTTCTTTGTCCTTGATTTTCCTTTTGCTGGACTTTTCTCTGCCTGAGCAGAAAAGGAAAAAGTAAATTAGTTAATTGCCTTCTAGGATGTATAAAGTAAAGTATATGTTGCAATGTTAGAATTAACAAAATTATAAAGTGTGATCCTACAACTTCTAAAATCGCCTAACACTTTAATTTGAGCAAAGTTGTAATCCTACGAGCCTTGTCGTTGTGTATACAGTTACTCAAGTATTAAAGATATATACACATTATGTTTAAGAATATCGCTTCGCACAGGGTACAAAATTGATTAGACTGTCATTCAAATATTCATTCATAAAAGTAAATTTTTATGGAGATTATTGAACACAAACCTACGTTTCTGGGAAGAAGGCTTTATCTCCATCAGTTCATGTCCACCAATGTGAACAATAGGAAGACTGTGGTCAAAAGAATCTCCACATTACTTGTTTCAGTCATACAAATCACTGCATATGAGCAGGGAACATCCGACATGCCAATAATATGGGCCAGACCAAATAACGTTGTGTTGCACTTGTGGCTTTCCCGAGAAGTCTCCGTAATATACACAGCCTGCTTCTAATGCAGTTGTTTTCTTGCCATTCCCTGATCAATCACAGACACAGTTTTGCCATTGTTGTGTGACCAACAGGGACCGGATGACTCACTGCGGAGCTTGTTAGCAAAAGCCAAATGCTGAGCAGATCTGACTAACAGCTAGTTATTATTGCATATCTGAACTAGCGATGGGAGATTAAGACATGTCGTGATTGGGCCGGAGCCTGGTACTGCTAGTTAGGTGGATAGTGAAGTAACACCGGTAACTAACCAGTACCAAGCTAACAACTGTTATTGTGACAGCTAATGTTGCATAGCCAGATAACGTGTGCTAATATAGAGCATTTAACTGGCATGTTAGTTGTGTTGCTACCAAACGCATTATTATTAGACGTAAAATAAATGCAACGGGACTGCATGATGTTGTCTGTGAGATCTGTAACAAGCCGGACAAACCACAGCAACTAGTCAACCCAATTGGAAAGTATTCAGTTCGATATGTCAATTGCAAATGTTATGGATAGTTACATGTTTCCACACGAATCAGATATGTAACTACTAGCAGCAGGACCCAGTAGAACTTGTACTAGCAGGCGTAGCTATCCTCCACTAGCACCACTAATCATTCAAATTCTCTATTTACCTCTGATCCAGGTCCAGACGTAGTCCGGTAAAAATTACAATCTTCAACTGCCCTTTATTGTCTTAACATGCAATTGTAATTAAAACGCAGCGTTCAATGTTTTTCAATTTTTTCTTCTAAAAGCACAATAAAAGGCCCATCCTACCTATCGCCGCCATTTTATTTCTCTTCAGTCTTGAAACCGGTCCACTAAGGATGATGGGTAATGTAGTCCATTTACGTAAACTTGTGTTTTAGCACGTTTGAATGCAATTGCTTTAATATAATAAGAATAATCATTTGCAATTGTATTGTTTACATCAACATGTATTTCATACCCACTTTGCTCACGTATACCCAGGACACACAAGTAAAACAAAAGACATTACACACAGAGACTGGGCGTATTGACCATCTGGTAAATCAGTCAATTTTCTTATTTAATCATGTAGGCCGATTGAGAACAAATCCAATAGTTTAACAGCATTACGGCAAGTCACCACAGACGCATAAAAACACGGATCGCTTAATTTCATCATATTTTCAAAAATAATCCTCAACACAAATAGGCTAAATCCACGATTAAAATGTTTTTTTTGCGCTTTCTAAATCAGCAATAAAACCCTTCCTGCCACGTGTAGTTAGGTGCGCCACAACATTGATGATTGTTTTTGAATTAACACTTATCCTGCAATCACCTAGGCAACGGCAAGGCTACTATGACGTCACTAGTCTTTTAAAAATGCAACATCAGCTAAATATTTTGCAACTAATCAATTTGTCGCCTAAATCATAGTCGCAGTGGCCCTATAAATACCCCTCGCACCATGTAGAAGGCATTACTTTACAATGCCCAGGAGACGCAGAGCATCTACCAGCCGTCCCGTCCGTCGACGTCGGCGCGCTAACGTTAAGGTGTCCCGGCGTCGGAGGCGTGGCGGCCGTAGAAGGCGTTAGTATAGTTAGCTTAAACACCTAACTTACTAAATGAGCTTGTAAAAAAATATACGACTTTGTCTTTTTTTGTATTTTATACACACACACGACATGTTTTAGGAAACAAAGTTAGATATAGTTACATAAGGTTCAAATTCATTTAGAACTACATATCTGCTTTAGGTAAAAATCAATTTTCCAACCACTGCAGCATGTTATTTAGTGATAATGAAGGGTGTTGCATTACACGTATGGGGACATTTCCAGTAAATGTGGTATATTTTTATAGATAGAACAACATATCTGTTTAGGAAAACCATTGTCTAAACATTGCAGCACATTAGTTTTACAGGTAGTTTTACAGGTAGGTCTAGTAACTATATGTGGTAACTATATTACTGGTAGGTGTACAGGGAGGTCTTATACAGATATGATAAGTTTATTTATTTCAGTGTATTACACTGTTTTATTACACTGTTTTATTACATTTATTTCAAAGTGTATTACATATATTGGGACTTTTGGGGTACAACAACCTGTAACTTAACATCAGAAATGGCATATAGTAGCACGCGTGTGCCTTAGGGGGGGAAATTACCCAGGAATATATTTGAAAATATTTAGTTTTAAATATCCGTAACATTACATAAAAATCTATATTTCTCCAACAGAATAAATCTGTTTAATATCTTTACGGTTAATTTGCCGTATTTAACCGGGCGCGCGTTGCATTCTGGGGTTCCGCCGCCATTTCTCCTCACTTGTGATTTTGTAAGTTTGCAACAACAACATTACTGGATACTGGATAGCAAATACCTCTGTGGTAATGAATTTAAAACGTATTTTCTTAGTTATTGCTATACTTATTATTATGAGCTTCATTGTCATACTGTAATCTAACTCTGCAATGTGTCCCACTGCACTGGTAGGTAAATAAATTAGCTTTGCTGCTGCTGTTAGGAGGAGAAAGGTATTCCTGCACAACCGCAAGCTGCAGGTTCAGGACCCTAGATTTTGTGTCAGCGCTACCTACCGAACTGGATTAACAAAAACACTCATTTAAGATGGACGACATGGACACCAAACAGACTGTGAGTACCGATATTCAATTAAGTTTTATTTTATAACGTTTCAAAGAAGCAAAGTTTACGTAGCCAACGTGAGAGCTGCTAACTATGAATTAATAAATAATTCCCACGAATTTAGAATTTGTGTTCTAGTTTTATTAATTACTACGAAGTACAGTCTGATGCAAGTCACTCTGTATATATGACAATAAAACTTTGAATCTTTGAATCTTGAATCTTAATTCGTTGCCATGATTGAATAAATCATTGTTGAGTTTTATAATAAGTAAATCTATCCAGCACATTAATTAAACTTAAAAAGATGGCCAAAGTATGTTGATGTGAGTTGTGTAAGATTTACCTGTAGCTTACTGTATTAGGGTGAAAACTTGCATACTCATTGTTTTACCATATTAGTTAAGTATAAACTGCCTGGTTGCATTACCATGTGTTATTAGCCTGTCGTTTTGATGTTGTTTTGCAATCATGAATGAGACGTTTGGCAGTTGTAATTGTTTGTTACAATTTGGCCTAATCTGCAGGCCTACAGGCCACAGTCATCATGTGGTAGTTTATGTGATGTTCTGCATGGTGGCCAATATGACATTATTTGGTTAGCATCATTGTAGGACAGATGATGAAAAAATGCACTAGGGATATTTGAATTGAGATGATCTCAAAATATTCGAATAATAGGTTCTCTTTTTCAAGATGCATATAACAATCCAAAAAGGGAGATCCTTGCCCGAATTGGAGAGATGCACCACATGCTGCAACGTCTTTCACTGCCCGTTCTGTAGTTCAACTCTGTTCCACTCAACAAAGTTGAGCAAGGTCAGAACCCATCTAGAGAGCCATTTCAGTCGTGCAGTTCTCCATGAAGGTAACGTTTTCAAACATTCCCTCAGGAAATGCAATTGGAGTTAAAATTTGCATTAAAAGCAGCATGCATTTTATGATCAGTTCCATTTGAGCAATGAATCAAAACAACTGTTTCTGTCTCTCTGATTTGTTTTTGGAAATCATACACCTAATTCAGATTTTATACATAATTTACACTTAAAAAATAATAATCTATAGTTCTATGTTCTTGTTTAGGGTATACCATTCACAGATGTGGGTTACATTGCCGTCCACTGTTGCATTACCACTGTATCCACTGCCAGTCAACGCTGTTACGTAAATCTGACTTCATTAAACACCTGTCTTTGTGCAAGGAGAATCACCCAGCCATAACCAGCACAATCCCAGCTCTAAGAAAGATCATGTCAGCATTTCCAACAACAGCAACCACCACCAACCCATCTGTAACAGCAGCAACCACCACCAACCCATCTGTAACAACAGCAACCACCACCAACCCATCTGTAACAGCAGCAACCACCACCAACCCATCTGTAACAGCAGCAACCACCACCAACCCATCTGTAACAGCAGCAACCACCACCAACCCATCTGTAACAGCAGCAACCACCACCAACCCATCTGTAACAGCAGCAACCACCACCAACCCATCTGTAACAGCAGCAACCACCACCAACCCATCTGTAACAGCAGCAACCACCACCAACCCATCTGTAACAGCAGCAACCACCACCAACCCATCTGTAACAGCAGCAACCACCACCAACCCATCTGTAACAGCAGCAACCACCACCAACCCATCTGTAACAACAGCAACCACCACCATCCCATCTGTAACAGCAGCAACCACCACCAACCCATCTGTAACAGCAGCAACCACCACCATCCCATCTGTAACAACAGCAACCACCACCATCCCATCTCCAACAACAGCAACCACCACCATCCCATCTCCAACAACAGCAACCACCACCATCCCATCTCCAACAACAGCAACCACCACCATCCCATCTCCAACAACAGCAACCACCACCATCCCATCTCCAACAACAGCAACCACCACCATCCCATCTCCAACAACAGCAACCACCACCATCCCATCTCCAACAACACCAACCACCACCTCTCTGCCAACCACCCCTAGTGAACAGACGCAAAGGGTCCGTGTGAAGGCAGTACTAAAGAAAAGGTGTCCCAGATGCAATCTCATGCACAAGATGAATTTAAAGAGGATTGCCATCATTTCATGGTACCAATATACCTCTCCATGTTCAAAAAAACAAAAGGGGGGACAATCAACATGTTTTCTGTGAATCCACTGAATGCCAGGTGAACATGGTGTTGGCATGGAGGAGTGGGTTGAAAGCATATCCGTGCACACACCTTAAATCGATAACTTACTGTTCATCTTATGCTTCCTCTCCTGTACTTTGTGAAGATACACTTACTGAGATGGTGAACCGCAAGTGGTTTGGTGAGGATAAAAAGAAGGTTTGCCTTGATCTGAAAAACATGGCCAACAGCAACAATATACCTCTGTCTGTGCAGCAACTGAAGACAAATGGGGTCTTTGGTGCTGCTGTTATTGTAAAAATGACATAAATATATATATGTGTGTGTGTGTGTGTGTGTGTGTGTGTGTGTGTGTGTGTGTGTGTGTGTGTGTGTGTGTGTGTGTGTGTGTGTGTGTGTGTGTGTGTGTGTGTGTGTGTGTGTGTGTGTGTGTGTGTGTGTGTGTGTGTGTGTGTGTGTGTGTGTGTGTGTGTGTGTGTGTGTGTGTGTGTGTGTGTGTGTGTGTGTGTGTGTGTGTGTGTGTGTGTGTGTGTGTGTGTGTGTGTGTGTGTGTGTGTGTGTGTGTGTGTGTGTGTGTGTGTGTGTATCAATATAGCTATCAGAGTGTTATGTATAGCCATGCTAATAAGTAAGTATGTTGTGTATCTCATCCTGCTTTCAGTTGCAATTATGTTAGCATGTGATATTTGTTAGTTTGAATGTGCCTCAGTTATTGCACATGTGACAGATCACACAGCCGTAATCGCCATGTTGTTGTTTTGGTTGTGGTAGAAGTTTTTCTTCAGTCAATTATTTTTCTGTTCACGTGTTTAGAGACCCAGTTAATCCATTACTGCAGTTGCCTTCTGTAGATTAATAAAATACTTGTAATCGAATCTTAGTCCATTTTTATGAAGTTCTTACAAATGGCCCCTAGGTGGCATGCAAAAAAAATCCAACTTTTTTAGAGGTTTTCAAAAAATTTTGTAATTAATGATTATTGGTATTATTGTTTTTGTTATTTTTATTGTTGTTACTGTTATGGTCAAAAGTCAACCAAAAAGTACAGAATATTGTTTGTTTTATTGTAGGCTTGTTTTTGTTATATTGGTGATGCAGGTTCTAGAATCCTCCATGTAACTAATGGAGCCATAAGGGTCATTGGGTTTTAAGGCATTTGCTGGTATTTTCTATTATTCCAATACAAGACTTATACATTGCATATTGGTCATTAAACAGGTGAATATTTTGGTGTGTGTGTGTGTGTAGACATGTAGAGGATCATTCAGTATATTAAACAAGGAGACCAGCACCGTGTCCAGACTCACCTGGATCACTACAACAAGCAGGTACCACACTGCTTGTGTTTCCATGGCCACCATTCTGCTGAAAATGAAATGGTAACCATGACAACAATTCTGTCTTGACACCCTCTTATTTGAAACTATTAAGTCTCCCCGCTCCCCCAACTCGCTTCTTCTTTGATGTTGAGAAGAGGGAACGGAGAAAGGTGAGGCCGGAAGAAATGACCAGAAGTTTTCTTTATTCCTTTCATTCATTTCTATTCATTCTGGCACTACCATCTTTCTTACAACATCCTAATTTCTTTTTCATTCCTTCCTCAAACCCTTCTCATTTATTTTTTTCATTCTTTAATTAAAAAAAATTGTGGAACACCAACCACCTTTGCGTCACGGAGCGTTAGCGCGTGGAAGGAAGGATATCCGAGACGAAAGCAAAGAAGAAGAGGAAAAAGAGGAGCAGGAAGGGCTGGAAAGCCCTGTGTAATATCATCTATAGTAGCTAGAGGGCGCAAGATCGGGTCAGCACACTGAGATGATCAATAGCTACTGCAGGCGCACAACAAATTCATTCACTACTACAGCAGTTACCAGGCTATCCTTATCTCTCTCACATTTCCATTCTCCATCCTAATTTTTGACCCTCCTCTCACGCCGACTCGATCGCTTTGGATATAATTTGCTTTACTGGCCTTGCTTACTTAACATAACAACATTTGGATCATGTAGCCATCCTCACAGTCATTGTTCAATTAGGTAGATTCGAGTAGTTTAAAGTGACCACAAGAAACAGAAGTTCGGTTGTCCCTGGCAACCGTAGCGTTGTTGCTAAGCTTCCACATCCTTTATCCTCACACCCGTTTTCTCACCTATGTTTGAATGGAATATGTCCATTGTATGTTGAAAGGTGCAAAGCAATTTGCCTCTAGAAGGAGGAGGGTGTGTATGTGTGTGTGTGAGGGCCAGCACATATTGGCAGCCTATAGAAGATGTTGATTCAATTCGTTATAGTTACAGTTTCTCTAGAGGGAAGTCAAATAATTAAAAAGAGAACATATCCGAATAGAGATGAATGACTGATTAATTTAATAAAAAGTGTAGTCAAATAAAATCAAAGCAGGGCTAATGTCAACCTCTATATGCACGTTGTGGGTGGTTCTGCAAACACAGATTAAACCTAGAATAACATAATACCCTTATTTCTCAACAACAGCAAAACGGTAATCAAAAATCATAATTATTTCTAAACAATCAACAGTGCTTAGAGGTAACTGCTAGTAAATTCCTCCCAACATGAAGACTGTCATTGAAGATGTGATTTTACTGTGGTCAAGGTGGTGGGATTGTGTAATTGTCTAGTACTTGTCTCCGTTAATTAAATAGTTAACTAATTGTCTAATGCTTGTCTCTGTTAATTAAATAGTTTACTAATTGTCTAATGCTTGTCTCTGTTAATTAAATAGTTTACTAATTGTCTAGTGATTGTCTCAGTTAATTAAATAGTTGACTTTTTTCCACTTAGTATTCAACTGAGTGGGTGCATATCAGTCAGGTATATTTGACCGTTTTCACATTGCATCGGGGAAATTTAGTTAGCTAACTGACAAGTACACTTGGATGTGACAATGTCAATATAATGAGTTGTTCATCTAGTTAGCTAACTGTCAATTGCACTTGGATGTGACAATGTCAATATAATGAGGTGTTCATCTAGTTAGCTAACTACAGTTGGATGTGACAATGTCAATATAATGAGGTGTTAATCTAGTTAGCTAACTGACAAGTACACTTGGATGTGACAATGTCAATATAATGAGCTCTGGGAACTGCAGCCGCCAGAACTCCCAGTTTAAAGGTGGCTGTTCGCTGCAGTGTAGTGGACCAAAAGTGATTAAATAGGAGAAATTGTCAATCAATCTTACTCACTGTAGGTGTAGACAATGTGGAACTTCTCTAGGGTTGTCAGAGAAAAAATGTTTTGTCAGCATTTTAGGTGGGAGAAATGTACACAGATCAGTTGGTTTCCCCGTCCTTTTCACATTTTAATATTTTTATTTGCTTTTGTCAAATTACAGGAAGATCATGTACAGAAGAAAACTGGCTTTTGAGACTGAAGTAACTATACAATATTTACAGAGGGAAAAAGATGAGCTCAAATAATCAAAATTAAAATGATCATAACAAACAACATATAGTTCAAATGAAAACAGTAGACACATATTTTTGTTATTCATTTTTGTTGTTACACCTCTAAAACCACAGAGCTTTATTTTATAAAGCGAACGGATACTTATTTTTTTTTTTACTTCAGGTGTGAACTCCTCTCTCATTGTCTTTTGAAGAACAAACAGAAAGAACACAGTTTGCTTAGTTTTTTTTTAAATACAATTCCCCCTCCTTTTTTTAAGCAGATGGAATAAAGAAACGTAACACTCGCTCACTTTTACTCAGTCCTCCAACCATTCACTTATTTTTTTCCTTCGGCATTAGAGCAGGAGTGAGCAAAGGATTGTGGGTAGGCCATTTCATGTATACCCTAGTAAAACATTATTATTTGCAATAATAACAGCCAATAATCCCAGCTAGGGACGGAACACTTAAAAATGTCCATGTATAAATAATACAAACCATAATTATTAATACATATTTATATATGGTGTTTGAATGTTGATGTGGTCGTGTATGTATTTGCATGTATACTTGTGTGTGTGTGTGTGTGTGCACGTGCATGTTTGGATGTAGATCACAAGAGCGATCTCTCCCGTAGTGCTGACCGATTCATCGTGGTTCCCCACTGGAGTGGACGTCAGGCCATTTCTCACATTCACTATTCTCACTTTGTCTCGCACGCTCTCCTCCATCGGTCTCTGTTCTTTAGTCAAGAGACGAGAAAAAAAAACAAATCTAAAGTGATAAAAAGAGTCACAGCCTCCATTGTAAGTTGAAACGAAACGCTCCACACTGCCGGTTCTCACTGTTTCTCGCTGGGCAAGAACAAGTTGTAGAGTCTGTACCCCTCATCATGGCAGTCCAGTGTTCTCCAGTTCCATCGCTCTGCCCCCCCCCCCCAAAAAAAAAATCTAAATACTGCAGAAGTCCTCCCTTCCCATCTCACATTCTGCTTTCCAAATGGCAAGCGTTTCCATATATCGGACCTATAGCCCTGGTCAAATGCAGTGCTCTTCCCATGACGTGAGACTGCCATTTGGGTCCTGGTTCCCTCCTCAGGCCTTGGTGCTGAGAGTGAGCAGGTCTACGAAGGAGTTGTAGAGGGTTTCCAGCCAGCCCTGGTTGGCCATACACTGCTGGACCACCTCCTCCTGACCGGGGTCCTCTGCTGCCTGCTCTATGCTGTCCGTCTGGGGGTGAAGGACGGAAGAATAGTTCAGGGGTGTCAGAACTAATAGGTGTCATCACAAATGCTTATTTATTTGCTCATGCTAATACAATCTCAATAACGTGGCTTATGGAAATGCTCGATAGTGTTACTTAAACGTGGCGTTGTCATATACCTCGACATTTTGTCAAAATGTTATTAATCAATAAGGCACAAGGGGGTGTGGTGATCTTAGGCACGACATAATGCAGAGCGCTTGTATACGGTACTTAGCCGTAGTACATATGCAAAATATCACACACCCCTAAGATGGCTATCACTATTATTTGAAGGTTACAAATGCAATTAGAACAGTCAAAAATGATGTGATATCATACAATACAATGTGTTTAAGCCAATCAGCCCCTTCTATAATTAATGTTATAGTGCCTGGGACATCATGGACGATGTAATTGAGGCCACATTCATGTCAAAAGTCAAAACATTATAATTTATGGACTGATCTTATTACTCGATTAGATTCTGATATCACATGATCAACCAGGTCATTGGGAAGGATAAGCTAATTGTATTGTCTAAGCCCACGCTGTAAAACAAATGCCAGAGGCATTCCATTGTCATGTCCACGTGAGAGACGTTTGCAGTTTAATCCTCAAACCTTTTGTACCGACTGTGAAGGTGTAAGACAGTGTTGACACTAGATTCAGTGACACGTAATTGCTCTGTTGATCTGAGCCTCACCTCTTTCTTGCAGTGCAGGAAGGTGTGGTACTTGTAGTGATGGAGGGAATGATAAAGGCTGTACACCCGACACATCTCCGTGGACAGCTTGAGGTCCTAAAGGTCAGGGAAAGAAGAGTTGACATGAAACATGACCTATCTCCAGGATCTCTTGGCCCCCCGGGGAGGAGATGCGGGGAGGAGATGCCAACACAACTATGGATTCACAACTTCACCCAGTTATGGGGTAGCTCAAACATACTAATGCAAAAAATAAGAGCTGAAATGTGAGGGGTTAGGATAGGGGTTGAGGTTAGGGGTTAGTGTTAAGCTTAGGGCAAGAAGTTAGGGGTTAAGGTTAGGGTTAGAGGTAAGGGGTTAAGGTTAGGGTAAGAAGTTAGGGGTTAGGTCCAGCACTAAATAGTACATTTGACCTGGATGTGGTTTACCTGCTGTTTGGGCATGGTGCTCCTCTTGACCCGGTTCAGGGTTTTACGGTTGTAGCATTCACCACTGAGGTGCACTTTGGCCACACCAGAGTCCAGGGGGTCAGCTGTCATTTTGGGGAACATATGCAGCACCTCCTAGAGAATAAAAGGACAAGGTACTCATTTAGACTGTTCTAAATCAATCAATAGTCAACATGATCGATTGGAAGGAGATATGGTAAAACTCAATGCAACAAACATGTAGATGTTTAGCTTTTATCCATAGCAACTATTAGGTTCTGTAAGGGTTAACTGCAGTGCCAGTGTAGACTCAGGTCAAATGTAGAGCTCTATACAGGACTCAGGTCAAATGTAGAGCTCTATACAGGACTCAGGTCAAATGTAGAGCTCTATACAGGACTCAGGTCAAATGTAGAGCTCTATACAGGACTCAGGTCAAATGTAGAGCTCTATACAGGACTCAGGTCAGATGTAGAGCACTATACAGGACTCAGGTCAGATGTAGAGCTCTATACAGGACTCAGGTCAGATGTAGAGCTCTATACAGGACTCAGGTCAAATGTAGAGCTCTATACAGGACTCAGGTCAAATGTAGAGCTCTATACAGGACTCAGGTCAGATGTAGAGCTCTATACAGGACTCAGGTCAGATGTAGAGCACTATACAGGACTCAGGTCAAATGTAGAGCTCTATACAGGACTCAGGTCAGATGTAGAGCACTATACAGGACTCAGGTCAAATGTAGAGCTCTATACAGGACTCAGGTCAGATGTAGAGCTCTATACAGGACTCAGGTCAGATGTAGAGCACTATACAGGACTCAGGTCAAATGTAGAGCTCTATACAGGACTCAGGTCAGATGTAGAGCACTATACAGGACTCAGGTCAAATGTAGAGCTCTATACAGGACTCAGGTCAGATGTAGAGCTCTATACAGGACTCAGGTCAGATGTAGAGCACTATACAGGACTCAGGTCAAATGTAGAGCTCTATACAGGACTCAGGTCAGATGTAGAGCACTATACAGGACTCAGGTCAGATGTAGAGCACTATACAGGACTCAGGTCAGATGTAGAGCACTATACAGGACTCAGGTCAAATGTAGAGCTCTATACAGGCACATAGAAGCCAGTTGGGATGCAATCTGTGTTGATACTAAATCCTGATGTCTTTCTTTCTCCCTTCTGTCAAACGTCACTATTTTGATTACTGGCAGAAACCCTAACCTCTAAGCTCTCTGACACGGCATGTTTTATAGTACTGTAAGCTATCAGGTAAGAGCCGTTTTACAAGCGAACAGACGGACGTACCTGATGTTGACCACTCATGTTGACTCTCCTCAATAGTCCCCTCTTCTGTTCGTTGAGGAGGCTGTCAATCTTCCTCATGGGCGGGAGGTACAACTCATCTGTGGTCCAGAGAGGGAGACAAGTCAGTATGACTGATGTCATCACACGTTACCTTCAATTATTCTGCTCTCGCTTATCTTTGATGAAATACACTCCTGTAATTAAATATCTGCAGTTTCCTGTGTATTCAGAGCTGACAGAAAAACATTACAACCAGTCGATTAGAAGTTGTCCAGTGCAGTCGATGAATTAAAACAATTTTAATAATTTTCATGTTCGTAAGATCCCTGAGGCAAATTAATTGAATGACAACATATCTCTGGCTCACAGATGAGCCTGTCTATCTTACCGTCAGTGTCCTCCAGAGCTTGTATCATGTCTGGGTCCAGTGCCGTGCTCACTAGCATCTCCACGTAGCTTCTGAACATCTCCCTCATGGCTCGACTGTTTTTCCCTCCTCTTACCGGGGCTAAAAGGGAGAAACAAATAAATGATGAAAGCTCATTTTAGTATCATTGACCGTTGTGCGGTTGTCAGTGCCAGATGTACTCCAGACAAATGGGAGTTCTGGGTAGGTGTACCTAATAAAGTGGCCATTGAGAGTAAATATGCATACAGTTACAGGCAGTCCCTCACCTTCGTCTTCGCTGGGCCCATCAGGGGAGGAGTCTGACTCCGAGGAGGAGGCGACCTCCTTCTGCCACTTCTTTTTTTTGGGTGGAGGCTCTGCCTTTACTGGCCTCGCCCTGGACGGCCGCTCTGCCTTCTTTTCTACTCCTCTCTTCTCCTCCCTCGCTCTCTTCCGGTCTTCTCCGGTGCTCCTTCTCTCCACTTTCTCCGGAGGTGGTGGGTGATGCTTGTCTTTCTCCTCCTGCTCTTTCCTCTCCTTGTCTTGCTCTTTTTCTCGCTCCCTCTCTCGTTGTTTCTCTTTTTCCCTGTCCTTCTCCCTCTCTTTTTCCTTTTCTCTCTTTTCACGCTCCTTTTGCTCCCTCTCCCGTTCTTTCTGTGCTCTCGCTTTCTCCTTCTGCTCTTTCTCTCTCTCCTTTTGCTCCTTTTCTGTCTCCTTTTGCTCTCTCTCTTTTTGCTCCCACTCTTTCTGCTGTCTCGCTTTCTCCTTTTGCTCTCTGGCTTTCTCTTTCTGCTCCTTCTCTTTCTCTCTCACCCTCTCCTTTTGCTCCCTCGCTTTCTCCCTCTGCTCTTTTTCTCTCTCCCTTTTCTCCTTTTCTCTCTCCTTTAGCTCTTTTTCTTTCTCCTTCTGTTCTCTGACTCTCTCCTGCTCTCTCTCCCTTTTCTCCTTCTGCTCTCTCTCTTTCTGCTCTCTCTCTTTCTGCTCTCTCTCCTTCTGCTCTCTCTCTTTCTGCTCTCTCTCTCTCTGCTCTCTCTCTTTCTGCTCTCTCTCTTTCTGCTCTCTCTCTCTCTGCTCTCTCTCTCTCTGCTCCCTCTCTTTCTGCTCTCTCTCTCTTTCTCGCTGTTCTCTCTGCTCTCTCTCCCGCGGTCTCTCCCGCTCCCTCTCGTCGCGCTCTACCCGGGGTGGAGTTTGGTTGAGCGTAGTGGGAGGAGGCTTGGGGAGTGTAGTGGGAGGAGTCTTGGGGAGCGTAGTGGGAGGAGGCCTGGAGAGTGTAGTGGGAGGAGGCTTGGGGAGCGTAGTGGGAGGAGTCTTGGGGAGCGTAGTGGGAGGAGGCTTGGAGAGTGTAGTGGGAGGAGGCTTGGGGAGCGACGGGAGCGACTGACGCCTGTCAAGGTACACAAAAAAAATCCCACATTTTCGGATCTCCACAGGAGTTTGGACGTTAAAGGGTAAAGGTCGCCATGGTAATTAAAGCACCACAACCAGGTCTGTGCCAGGGTCATACAAGTCTAACTCACCTCAGAGTAAGTCCAGGTCTGTACCAGGATTAAACAAGTCTAACTCACCTCAGAGCAAGTCCAGGTCTGTACCAGGATTAAACAAGTCTAACTCACCTCAGAGTAAGTCCAGGTCTGTACCAGGATTAAACAAGTCTAACTCACCTCAGAGTAAGTCCAGGTCTGTACCAGGATTATACAAGTCTAACTCACCTCAGAGTAAGTCCAGGTCTGTACCAGGATTATACAAGTCTAACTCACCTCAGAGTAAGTCCAGGTCTGTACCAGGATTACACAAGTCTAACTCACCTCAGAGTAAATCCAGGTCTGTACCAGGATTATACAAGTCTAACTCACCTCAGAGTAAGTCCAGGTCTGTACCAGGATTATACAAGTCTAACTCACCTCAGAGTAAGTCCAGGTCTGTACCAGGATTAAACAAGTCTAACTCACCTCAGAGTAAGTCCAGGTCGGTACCAGGATTAAACAAGTCTAACTCACCTCAGAGTAAGTCCGGGTCTGTACCAGGATTAAACAAGTCTAACTCACCTCAGAGTAAGTCCAGGTCTGTACCAGGATTAAACAAGTCTAACTCACCTCAGAGTAAGTCCAGGTCTGTACCAGGATTAAACAAGTCTAACTCACCTCAGAGTAAGTCCAGGTCTGTACAAGTCTAACTCACCTCAGAGTAAGTCCAGGTCTGTACCAGGATTAAACAAGTCTAACTCACCTCAGAGTAAGTCCAGGTCTGTACCAGGATTATACAAGTCTAACTCACCTCAGAGTAAGTCCAGGTCGTCAGGATTATACAAGTCTAACTCACCTCAGAGTAAGTCCAGGTCTGTACCAGGATTATACAAGTCTAACTCACCTCAGAGTAAGTCCAGGTCTGTACCAGGATTATAAACAAGTACCTAACTCTAACTCACCTCAGAGTAAGTACCAGGATTAAACAAGTCTAACTCACCTCAGAGTAAGTCCTCGGTACCAGGATTAAACAAGTCTAACTCACCCAGAGTAAGTCAGTACCAGGTAAGTCTAACTCACCTCAGGTCCGGTTCGGTACCAGGATTATACAAGTCTAACTCACCTCAGAGTAAGTCCAGGTCTGTACCAGGATTATACAAGTCTAACTCACCTCAGAGTAAGTCCAGGTCTGTACCAGGATTATACAAGTCTAACTCACCTCAGAGTAAGTCCAGGTCTGTACCAGGATTATACAAGTCTAACTCACCTCAGAGTAAGTCCAGGTCTGTACCAGGATTATACAAGTCTAACTCACCTCAGAGTAAGTCCAGGTCTGTACCAGGATTATACAAGTCTAACTCACCTCAGAGTAAGTCCAGGTCTGTACCAGGATTAAACAAGTCTAACTCACCTCAGAGTAAGTCCAGGTCTGTACCAGGATTAAACAAGTCTAACTCACCTCAGAGTAAGTCCAGGTCTGTACCAGGATTATACAAGTCTAACTCACCTCAGAGTAAGTCCAGGTCTGTACCAGGTTTAAACAAGTCTAACTCACCTCAGAGTAAGTCCAGGTCTGTACCAGGATTATACAAGTCTAACTCACCTCAGAGTAAGTCCGGGTCGGTACCAGGATTATACAAGTCTAACTCACCTCAGAGTAAGTCCGGGTCGGTACCAGGATTATACAAATCTAACTCACCTCAGAGTAAGTCCGGGTCGGTACCAGGGTTAAACAAGTCTAACTCACCTCAGAGTAAGTCCGGGTCGGTACCAGGGTTTCCGCGAACACACGCGGACGTAATCCTTCTTATTGAAATTCTCCAGAAACTTGACATAGAGGCGCTGGTAGCGCATCTTGGCATCCCCAAAATATCCCAGATACTGAAAGTAAAGAATGAGAAGAGAGCATGAAAGACATTGACTTAATGTATTATAACATGAACACACCTGACATGGAGTGTACTTTAATATAAAAAGGAAAGAGAACATCTGCTGTTACTCACATTGCTGGTGGCACAGAACTGCCTTTGTCCATCTTTAATCTCTGGGCTGAACTTCTGCAGCAGGGCCTTCTGCACTCTCCATATGGGTGGTGGCTCACGTCCTGTCTGTAGGGCCATCTAAAGAGAGACAACGTGTAGGTAAGTGTGTGTATCAGTGAGAACCTCCATACTGAATAATGTGTGTGTGAGAACCCCCATACTGAATATCAAGTGTGTGTGAGAACCCCCACACTGAATAATGTGTGTGTGAGAACCCCCACACTGAATAATGTGTGTGTGAGAACCCCCACACTGAATAATGTGTGTGTGAGAACCCCCACACTGAATAAATATCCTCTGAATAACAGAAGGCCTCACCTTAAGCGTACCAATATCCTCTGAATAACAGAAGGCCTCACCTTAAGCGTACCAATATCCTCTGAATAACAGAAGGCCTCACCTTAAGCGTTCCAATATCCTCTGAATAACAGAAGGCCTCACCTTAAGCGTACCAATATCCTCTGAATAACAGAAGGCCTCACCTTAAGCGTTCCAATATCCTCTGAATAACAGAAGGCCTCACCTTAAGCGTACCAATATCCTCTGAATAACAGAAGGCCTCACCTTAAGCGTTCCAATATCCTCTGAATAACAGAAGGCCTCACCTTAAGCGTACCAATATCCTCTTAATAACAGAAGGCCTCACCTTAAGCGTACCAATATCCTCTGAATAACAGAAGGCCTCACCTTAAGCGTTCCAATATCCTCTGTTCGCACCACAAACTCGTCCCTCTCACGATAGATCCCTTCACCTCCACTCTCACTGTCCTCCTCCTCACTCTCTCCTGCGATCGCCGCGTTGCTCTGCTTCTTGGCCAGATGCAGCGATGTGATCTTGGGGGTAGGTGCCTCCTCCGGGGTGGGGGGTGAGGGAGGCGAGGACAAGGAGGGCGAGGAGGAAGGAGGCTGGCCCAGATCCGGCGCATCCGAAAAGGGAGGAGAGGAGGAGGGAGGTGGGGTGGTGGATGGGGGAAGTGCGGGCGACGGGGACGGAGAAGAGGGTACGACTGGGGGGGAGGAGCTGGGAGGCGGGGAGGTGGAGGGGTTGGGGTAGGCTCTTCGGGTTTGCCGCTGCTCCTCCACCTCCTCCTCCTCGTCATCACGCTGTAGGGGCAGAGGGGAGGGCAAGGAGGAGAAGGAGGGGGGAGGCAGGGGGGAGGCGGGGGATGTGCTGAGAGGGGTGAGGGACGGAGGTGAGGGGGGCACAGGTGCAAGGAGGTGCGGAGAATCTGGAAGGTGGGGGTTGGGATGAGAGGGGGAAAATAAGTTTGGATTCAGACACATCAACATTATCATTAGAAATGAACTGCTGAACACTACTGGATAAAAGTACTGTCCTCCACATAATGTTTGTCTTGGAATGGGAAATGAACCTCAGAATATCACAGATTGTACTCTAATAACTCACCGTCCATTTCAGGAGCATCCAGCACCTGAAGCTCTTGCTCATCTTCCTCTTCCTCCACTTCCTTTCGTCCTACATTGTTGTCCTCCTTTACCTCCTCTTCCTCCTCAATTTCCATCTCCTGTTTTCTTTCATCCTCTCGCTCTGTCAAATTCAGTCCAGACTGTTGTGGGGACGGAGTATTTGCCTGTGCTTCATCCTGCACATTGTTCTGAGGTTCTGTGCATGTCTCTTCATCATTCTCCTGCTCCTCCAGATCGTCTAGGACCTCCTGCGTCTGAGGCAAGGCCAGTGGTGGCGTCGGTGGCAGGGATGGGCTCTGAGGCGGGGACGGGCTGGGTGGGGGTGGTGCCACGGCTACCGCCAGAGAATGGGGCGTGTCGTAGAGGGCAGAGATGGCCGAAGAGATGCTCTTCTGAAGATCCTGGTTCTTGCTGACAGAGTCCTCCTCCTCATCGGAGGAGAAGGAAGGCAGTGTCTCCAGGTTCCTCTTCAGCTCGTCTTCCAAGCGCTTGCAGGGGCTCAGCCCGTCTTCACCCTCACTGCTGTCCCCAAACGTAGGGGGTGGAGGAGGAGGCGGAGGTGGGGACAAGGGCCGGAGTCCACCCTTCAGGGAGGAGGTCTCTGTGATTTGGGTTCCTCCCACCGGCTCACCGAGGTCTCGGGAGTCGGAACCAGGCTGCTTCTTTCCCGTCTTCAGGAAATCCAGGAATGAAGCCATGAAGTTAGACTTCAGCTCAGATGGCTTATCCTCGGTCTTAGAGAGAGAAGAGAGAGAAGAGAGGAAAAACAAGGGGAGAATCAAGAAGAGCGAAGAAGAGGTGATGTGAAAAGAGGAGAAAAAAGAAGAGGAAAGTGGAGGAGAGAGAAAAGATGAGGTTCAAATAATATCAGGGTAATAATGAATACCATATCAATGTCAGGAAAAATGGGAGACGTTGGTATACGAGATATCAGAACTTAAACACCAGAAGCTGTGAAAGAGCCATCCAGAGAACTCCCAAGAGCCCAACAATGTTATTTAGCAAATGTGAGAACTATATATTAAATAAATCTATTATTATTTTCGAATTATTAAATACATTTAAATACCACAATTTTTATCACTATAAAGGTGGAATATTTCTGCATAAAAAATGTATTTCAATTAAAGTATTATTATTATTTATTATTTATATCGATTATATGCCATGTTAGTATAAAAAGTATTGCTATTATAAAGCCAAGGCAGAAATATACGTGAATATATCACAATATCCTATAATGTTATTTCTCCTATTAATACGTTTGTCCATTCTTTGTGTTATGGGGTACATTATGAAACCTCTTTTGTCTTATTCCAAACAGAGGTAGTTCCCCGTTTTAACAGCAGGGGGGGGTCTGAGGGAGGCAAGTAACTGGAAATGGGTAACCGTAGCAACAGCTACCCTGGCAACAGCCTTCTCTCTCCCTTTCTCTACGATTTTATTGTCAGTCAGAGACGCTGGCCGTCAATCACAGCACACTCACTCCACTTCGCCATCTATGGGCCGCCCATATGGGCAAGCACACGCACACACACGCACACACACGCACACACGCACACACACACACGCACACACACGCACACACACACACACACATGCACACACACACGCACACACACACACTCTCTCTCTCACAGTCAACCATACTCACATACACCCTAATGCATCTTCAAAGCACAACCAAAATGGTGAGGTCATTCATTTTGGTGGCCTTGACTAACACAACAATATTGTATGTTTTTTGGCCATTTTCCGGCTTTACTGTGGTGCTTGTAATATCAGATGATACGGGGTGGTCCAGCAACCTGGGGAGCTAACTCAAATTCATATGCACTTCTGAATCATCCGTAAGAATCGGGCCCACCCGAAACTCAATGGCGTCCATCTCTGACTCGTCCAAATAAATCACACAGATTATTTAGATAAATCCCTGATATTCCTGAGCACCACATTCTCCATGACCAAATCTAACCACACATGTAAATTCTCCTTGGGATGTTGGCGTTCCAGTCAACTCTAAGTGAGCTGAAGGCCCAAAGGGCTCTGTGAGTTATATGACTGGTGAAAAATTACTTTCTGAATTATAGATGGCGCTCTGGGTTATTAGGAGGTGTATCTGAAGGGATCTGGGCTTCTTACCGTGCTGGAGAGCTTCTGCATGGTAGCCCAGGCCTCTGGTGTGAGCTGCTCATCCATGTCCCTCTCCCAAGTCATCTGTGGATGAAGACACAGCAAGAACGTCGACCGTCAGGTCAAAGATCCCGGGCCCAGCAGCTGCCCCACATGAACATATATATATATACGGCCACAGCTTTGGTTTATGGGGATTCATGGGTGATAAGGCGACAGACAAATAGCCACACACCTGTGTGCTTCCACAGAGGTAGAATTAATCATTTAATTAATCACTGATGAACATAGTTTTATCGCACTGCAAACATTTTGTATACAGCTAGCCTCTCACTCACATTTGGTGCAGTGGTCAAGCATGTGTCTATACTCTGATCTGTGGTGGTGAAATATAAAATTCTAACAAAAGGCTTGCTGACACTCTTTATCCATTTGCAGTTCATTCAAAAGTATGATACGCTGCATTTAGTGCAACCTACACCACTGATTTCATCAATGAAACCAACTGCATTTGGTAAAGAGCGAGGAGATCTACGTACGGGCAAAAACAACCACCATACACATTAGAGAGGGAGTTTACAGACAGGGATTGAATGGGAAATTCCTCTGCAATACCCACCCACCCACCTAGCCCTGCAAAATCACACAGGAATCTAAAATGTTCATTTCATTGGCCACTTTCCTGCGTCCACAGTCTCCTTGTTGCTGAGGCAACAGCCGCCATCTTACTTTTACCATGACCAACCAGCAGACATCAACAGATGGAACCCAGAACATCAAACTGTCAGAGAAAGACTCCATCTTGTCAATCTGTAGCCCAACATAGGACATCTATTCAGAAAGCCCTACCCAACCAAATCAGGCGGGGCTGAGGATGTTTAGTGAATGCTCTAATCATGTATATCTGTTTGTTGTTATTTACAAATGGTACCTTATTTCCTCACTACAAAAACGAATGCACCATATATCATTATTCTGATAAAAAGTCAATCTTGATGAGAGATTAAAAGGCTGGTGTCCCAAAAAAATTTGCTTGTTTTTTTGTTTGACAGTTTTAATATCCCCTCAGAAAGAGGGACAAGTTACGGCTTACGAAGGCTGTGCCAATGATGTGACACTATTGGACTCTCAGTTTGGTCACAATCAACAAAGCTTCAGTAACCCAAAGTGAGAAATGTGCAGAGTCAGATGATTAATGATTTCATGCAAGGCAGCCCTCAGCCCAGAAAATCATTTTGAAAGGTAAAAGCAAGAATCCTTGCACTTCGTGCCTGACAGACAGATTTACACTTCAAATACATTCTGTCATTCTCAGAGACAAATCTCAGATATAGAACTTTGAAGAGAGCAGCACGGACCATGATGAATGATTCAAGATGTATCAGGTACAGCCACTAATGAGAAGGCATTCCTTGCTAAATGGACTGTAACAACAGGGCTAACCAACGCATTAACATCGATGGACTGCACAGCAAGTTCAGTCAAAACAAAAGCAAATAAACATAATTGTTCATGAAATATTCTAGAATGTCAAATCCGCAATATAATCACTAGTGACTTCGTGAAACTATCACTTAGTGTTCTACTGAGGTCTGGCCTGGCTAGCACCTCACTGCCAGATAAGTAAAGTGGAAAATAAAACAGGGTAAAACCAAACAAATGATGGTCAAAATGACAGATGGAATCCTAGAAAAATAATAATTTGTAAAATATTTGAATTTATGTTGTCAATTGCTGTTCGATTTTTATTTACTTGCACAAGGGTAGGAGGACAGGTATTATACTATAATATCTAGCGTTAATCTAGCCCTGCTCTAACCCTGAAGCTCCTTGCCAGACATATTACAATATATTCATCAAATAAAACATTAACTATTCACAAAATTCATGCATTTGTAAGTTGTACGAAGTCAGTGTGAAGAAAGGACCAAAATTGCAGCAGGTGCCATGAAATGAAATTAAAGGCAAATTCCCTCACCTCCAGGGCTTCGGTTTTCTGCTTCATCTTCTCATGGCTCCTGGTCATGTTCATGTCGATCCCCGTGGTGGGTCCCGGACTCAGGCCAAGGGAAGGGGCTGAACCAATTGACCCGTCAGAGAGAACCGGGTCGGTACTGGACAGGGAGTCAGTCCTCAGCAAGGAATCCGAGGGGTGGTTTGAAGGGATAGGTAGCTTGATCTGAGTGACAGAAAGACATTTAGAAAGACGGTACAAGAAACTCTCCAGAGTCCAGAGAACAAAGCATCAAACCTCAATATAACTGGAGTCAAAGTTGGTCCTACCTTGATAGGCTTGATGGGTTCCTGGTGCGTTGGATGCTGTGGTTGTTGTTGATGTTGTAGCTGCTGTTGATGATGGTGGTGGTGTAGGTGCTGTTGTTGATGTGGGTGCTGTTGTTGGGGTTGTAGGTTCTGCTGTGGCTGGAGGTGATGGTGTTGGTGCGGCTGAAAGTGCTGTTGTTGGTGAAACTGCTGTTGAGCTTGTGGCTGATATTGTAGGTCGGGTACCTTATTTATGTCTCGGTGCATCTCAATCATCCCTTCCTCCTTCCGTCCCCGCCCTCTACCCCGCCCACGACCCCTGCGTGTCTCTCCACCCACATTTCCCATCAGCCCCCTGCAGTAAGGCGGCTCTGGGAGAGGACGGATGCGCGGTCGTCCTCTGGGCCGAGGTGGGCCCTCTCGTTTAGGTTTGGTCGGTTTCCTGCCCCGCTTCTTGGGACCGTCGTGGGGTAGGAGCTGGGGAGGAGGGCCAAGGGAGGGGTAGCCAGAAGGGTGGCAAAAGTCCATGTCACCCATTAGAGGGCTGAGAGAGCTCAGCCCAGTGGCGCCACCACCTCCAGCCTTTCTGCAGCTGGACACAAGGTCTGGGAGGAGATCGGGAAGCCGTCGGCTGTTCAGGCGGATGTCAGCAGGAACATCTGCCTTGTCCTCGTCGTCCTCAAACTCGTACTCTTGGGCGTAGTTCTTCTTGACCTGTGGCTGCGGGTCACGACGCTGCTTCAGCAGGTGGAAGGAGCTGGTCTTCAGCAGCTTCTTGGGTTTGGAGTAGCAGAAGATGGGCGACGTCAGCCCAGCCGGAACAGAGCCCGTACCTCCGATCATCTTGTTGGCGGAGCCATCCCCGGGAACGCCCCCTGGACCGCCCATGCCAATGTTTGGTGTCTGAGACTGAATGAGTCCAAGTTGTTCGGTGTTTACGGTGGAGGGGAGCTCGTGATTCTTTAGCGAGTCCAGATCCAGATGCATGGTGCCGTTTTCTGTGTCAGAAAGGCTGTGGCAGTACTGCCCGTACCCTTGGTCGCCATGATGACCCATCATTTCATACCCTCCTCTGCCACCGCTGTTCTTGGCACCCTCCAGGCCATCTGGTCCCTGTCCACGTGCCCCAGACATACCTTCCTGCACCCCCTCGCCTGACCCCGTGCCCCCGGAGCAGCTGGACTTGGAATAGTCGTCAGAGCAGAACATATCCTCAATGCCTGGGAAAAAAGAGCGATCCTCATCTGGTAAAAGAGAGTCCGGGAAACAGATGGAGGTCAAAGGCACAAACCTCTGCTGCTCCTGCTGTAGCTGGCCCTGGATTTGTCCAGCTTTCCCCGAAGGGCTCACAGTGTCAAACTGGTGCTCCTTGAGCTGGTCCAACTGGGACTGGGAGAGCTGGGACTCCTGATCCCTCGGTTGGGGAGGGGGCTGCTGTTGGGGGGTCCCTGCATTGGATGCCAGGTGATGAGGGTGGGTTTGGGCATGGCTGTGCTGGTGCGGAAGGGCATGGTGCGCGTGGGTTTGGGCATGGTGCGGGTGAACATGGGGGTGGGGGTGGTGTGTGTTGAGGTGGTGTAGGTGGGAGGGCGTGCTCAAGCTCATGTCTGGCTCGGATAGGAAGTTGTGAATCTCTGAGGCAGTTTGTTGGGCGTGGTGGGACTGGTGGTGGGGTGGTGGCAGCCTGTGCTGCTGCCTGTGCCGGTCACTACTGCCCCCGTCTCCACCCCCCACTCCGCCTCTCTCCGAGGGCCCTCCACTGTCCCGGCTGTTGGCCCGAGACAGCGTGCGCTCCAGCATGTCGAGTGGAGAGACCGAGTTCTGGCTGGCTTGGCTCTGGTCCCGCTGGGAACCCCGGACATAGTGGGCCTCCATAGCCTGGGACTGAAGTTGCAACTGAAGCTGGGATTGAGACTGAGGTTGGGGATCCACTCTCGCTGATCCGCCGGGCCCAGCAACCCCACCGGCCCCCATCATGGCCTGCTGAGTCATGGAGTGCTGCTGCTGCTGAGAAGGGACTTGCTGGGTGTCCATCTTGTTGCGGGTGGTGTGGGACAGAACAGACTGTAGCATGTGGGCGGAGGCGTTCTGCTGAGGCTGGTCTGCGGGGGAGTCCATGATGGACATTGAGGACTGAGACTGCCGGGGCTGCTGCTGCAGTTCGGGGGTCTTTGGAAGGTATGGCAGCTCGGACGGATCCGGGGGCTTCTTCAGCTCCATGTGTGGGTGACCGTGGGAGTGTGAATGGGCATGTTGGGAATGCTGGGGGTGCTGCTGGGGATGCGAGGGGTGCTGCTGGGAATGAGGGGGCTGGCAGTAAGGGTCGCCCCTGCTGTAGTGTACTACAGAGCTAAGGGAGTCGTGTTGGTTAGGTTGGGGGCCATGAGAGTGGGGGTGTGACAGGGGGTCAGTTCCCCCTCTTCCACCACTGGCCCCTGCGCCAGGCAGCCCTCTCTCGTTCTTGGCTTGCTGCTGTTTCTTCAGAGAGATCTCCAGCTGGCTCTCCAGGCCGCCTCGGCTGTCATTACCTGTGGTACCAGGAGCCGTGCTGTTGGTGGCGCTGTTGGTCCGTATAACGCTCTGGACGTGGTAGCGCTCCTCTGAGGCCTTGTTCAGGTCGTAGGCCAGGCCTTTGTGCCCATCCCGGGCCTGAGAGATGGATTGGGACGTCTGTTGTTGGGTCCGTTGCGAGTGGTGCTGGGACGGGTGGGCCGTGGGGCTCTGGGCGTGCAGCAAGTGCTGTATCAAGAAGTCATCGTCGTCCTCTTCCTCGTCATCTTGAGAGCGCTCAACTCCCATCATGTCGGCATCGGGTTTGAGTTTAGGGGGCGTGGGGTGGTAGGACTGAGACTGGGGCACTCGGGTGTCAGAGTAGCCCTGTGGAGAGGACAGGAAGGCTGGGGAGAGGACAGAGGAGAGGTACTTGTTACCCCCGGCTCCCCCGGGGGACTGGGCTGGGCGGGCGGGGGCAGGAGAGTGCATCCCAGCTCGGATGATGCCGGAATTACCGGAGGGAGAAGGGCTAGAGTCAGGGAGGTGGTACGTGCTACCTCCTCCACCTCCAGTGCCACCACCTGCTCCCACGCCTCCTCCTCCTGATCCTGCTCCACCAGCCCCGGACCCTGCTCCACTGCCAGCAGATCCTACGGATCCCAGGAGGGCAGGGGAGTGCCCTTGGCCTCCATACCCTAATGAAGGACTGCCTGCTCCACCAAGGGTGGCGGGCATAGAGCCATATGCGGAGTCCGTCCCGTACACCACCTCGGCGGAGAAGGATCGGCTCCCTGGTCCGAGACCTCCATACCCTTTTCCTGAAACCACGGAGCCAGAGGTCAGGTCTTGGGCCTGGGGCGAGCTGAAGCCTCCATAGGGCTGGTGTGCGGGGTGGTGTGAGGGAGGGGGCTGGCCGGGGGAGAAGGACTGAGACTGCTGTTGAGGGGGTGTCTGTCCAGGAAGGCCTGCACTGGGTTTGACGGGCGCCACAGGGGAACCATAAATTGACAGGCAGGGTTTAGAAGAGGCCTGCTGTGTCGGGGCAGACGAGACCGGAGGGGGAGGAGGTGGGGGAGCAGGCGCAGACTGAGGTGGGGCCTGTTGCCTGGAGGGAGCAGACGAGGAGCCAGAGGAAGGATTAGGGTTGGTGTTTGAAGAGGACGATGAGGACGACGATGTAGAGGAGGCTGAGGGTGGGGTGTGGGGGGTATGGGGGGTCCGGGATGACGACGAGCCGGAGGAGGAGTAGCCGCTGCTGGAGCTGGAGTTCTTGGGCCCCTTTCCTAGACCCCCGCCTGAGCCCGAAGAGGAGGCAGCAGAGGAGGGGGTGGAGGACGTGTATGGGGTCTGAATAATGGGGCGGTACACCTGGTCCGACCGTGGGGAGGGTTTCGGGTCTGCCGATGGGCTCTGTTCCCCCAGTGGGCTGCAGGAAACCCCTCCATGCCGATGGTGGGAAATCTGCTGGTACCCAGACGCTCCACAGCTAAGGTAGTGCTGCAGGGGGTGGGATGCAGAGGAGGAGAGCTGCGACTGGCCCGGGGAGGTGCGCTGGTAGTGTTTGATCACGCTATCCTGACGTGGGATGGCTCTCTCCTGGGGCTGCTGCGACTGGGGCGGGGGCGGTGCCGGCGCCGAGGAAAATACAGAGGCGTTGTACAACTGGGCTGACTGGTCCTGGAGCTGGGAGGACAACAGGTTGAACTGGGGAGGGGGCAGGTGGCGACCTGATGAGGAGGAGGATTGGGGCTGTTGGGGGCCAGAGGGGTCCTGTGACCCTCTGTAGGAGGCGCCCTGCGAAGAGAGTAAGCGATCAAAGCCCAAGCTGGACTGGGAGGGCGACTTGATGTGCAGGAGGGGGTCATGGGGGGACAGCAGGCCGTTGGACGTTGGGCTGAATGTGGGGGAGTCCTGGAGGGAAAGCGAGGAGCTAGGGAAGGAGCGCCCGGAGAAGGAGGCTGGGTGCTGATAGGCCGAGAGGGAAGAGGAGGGGAAGGAACCAGACCCGATGAATAGCTCTGGCTGAGTGTGCATTGCTATGGGTGGAAAGAGAGAGACACGTAATAAAGGTTATGAATGCATTGCTGTTGTTGATGCACACAAAATGCTGAACACTTGCTCTTCAAGCTCAGAGTTGAACTGACTAGCATTCTGGCTAGCATTCAGGCTAGCATTCTGGCTAGCATTCTGGCTAGTATTCAGGCTAGCATTCAGGCTAGCATTCAGGCTATCATTCTGGCTAGCATTCTGGCTAGCATTCTGGCGAGCATTCTGGCTAGCATTCTGGCGAGCATTCTGGTGAGCATTCAGGCTAGCATTCTGGCGAGCATTCTCACCAGTTTGCCAGGAGGGAGTTCGGAACTGGGAGAGGAGGGAGGAGGCGGAGGGGGGAGCCTGCCGACCCTGGGACTCCAGGGCTGAAATCAAGTTCATGACAGATGGGTCTGGGCCAGAGGGACTGGCATGATGTAGGCCCGTATCAAACAGCCCAGACAAGCCTAGAGATCAGAGAGGAAAATCAGGGTCATACACATGTTGCTTTATGTATTGGCAAGGTCCAATGGTCCTTAAACCTCTCCAAGTATGTACTCGAATGACAGATATATACTACAACACCACATATCACCCTTTGTAATGCAGCAGACCTCAACTGACATCGATATTGATGTTCTAGTTTCCCTGGCACTTACCTAGACTCCGCCCAGTCCCCCAAGCCCCGCCCTGTCCAGAGCTGCCTGGGTGGTGATTGGTTGTGTAGCCCTGCAGAGGGTGGGGTGCGCCATAGGCCTGGCGATGGAGCAGCTCTGAGTCTGGATGGGAGGACCGGGAACTCCCATAGACCAGGCTAAATATGGGAAAGAAGGAAACACTTGAGAAGTGGAAAACTTCATCACTTAAAGCTGGTTGAGAGAATGCAAAGAGTGTCTGTCATCAAGGCAAATGGTGGTTACCACGAATAATCCAAAAAATATTTTTGATTGTTTCAAACTATTTTGGTTAAAACCTTTTCCATGTGTCCTTTCATAGTTTTGATGTCTTCTGCATTATTTTACATTATTATTTTAATTATTATTTTATTCTCATTTGGAAAATGGTGAAAATCAAGACAGTCCCTTTAACAAGTAGAAGTCCAAACCTTGTCTGGTATTGTATGTCTCAGACTGCACTGGCTATATTATATTAACTATATTCAATTGACAAACGGAGGTCATGCTGTCAAACAGTCAATCAATGAGGATTGCACTTGTCAGGTTTGCTCTCAATGGCCCAGTTGTTCTGTGAAGATTTGTGACGCCTTGTTTTGGTGGTGTTTGCTGTGTTCACTTCATTCACTACCAGGCCAGGTGGTTTCTAACCTGGTATTAATAGCAGACTGCAGGTCACTGTGCTTCCTTGGAGCGTGGCTGATCTACTATACCAAGAACAGGGTGTGTTTGGGGGGCGGCTGCTTTGTTGGCTCTGCCTTGCTAGTTACAAGCAAAGATATTTTTTTTCTAGTGGAAGTGCTGTAACGAAAACTGACTGGGAAATATGTCCAGTTCTGCCGAGTACTTCTGCAAAGTAGAGACTTTTGCCATAACTGAGACAGTTGAACGGGGATGTTCTGCAGTAAAAAACTGTCACTGAAACACAATGGTTCTGCTGACTCATTCGAGGAACGTATGAGAGGAAGATATCCAATCAGTTGTAGAGTCGTAGGCATCTGTTGTCCCGTGTTAAAAAGACAAAACTAACACAGTTGCTGTCCGTCTTGTGCAATGTGTCCCCTTCCTCTGCTTGTCAGCACGACTCCATGTCTGTCCGTCTCATTGGACCCTTGTCATTTCCTGTCACACCCAATCCGGGTGGCCGTAACCTTTCTTATCTTGTGTTCCTAACCCGGGCAAACCAGGTGTAATACCTGCTATCTGGCATTGTTTGGATCTGTCGATCTGTTGTCAGCCAGGCTAAACAATCCCTGCTAGACTCTAGACTTCCTGACCCTTCCAGTAATTTAGATTTACCAAGACAATACTGAAGACAATTCTGCCTACTCCGGGCTGCTCTCTCTTCATCTATGTGTTGACCCACAGTCAATAGACGCTGGTCGTCGCAGTGGTCTCACTCTTCACACTGAATCACCTACCCATTTGTGGGAGACCTTGAGCAATGGCTGTGTCCCAGTGGAATTCAAGAAGGCAAGAGTCGCTTCCTTCATATAGAAAGCCAAACTTTCTGTTTTAAATACGACCTTCCTGTCTTACGGTTCCCAGACACTTGGCCGTCTCCACCCTCTCCAACTCTCCACCTAACTTTTCAGAACAATCTCCCTGACCCCTAAAATTCAGGATTCAAAACAGGGCATTCTATCGAGACTGCTGTTCTCTGTGTAACAGAAGTTCATCTTTCTGCTCAAATGAACTACCTGTTCTCTGTTCCCACCCTCCTAGATCAATCCTCTGCCTACGACACATTCAACCACAATGTCCTACTTTCCAGCCTCTCTGATTTGGGAATCTCAGGCTCTGCTTATTTTTCGATGGCGTCCTACCGGGCAGACAGCTCCTACCTGGTGATGGAGAGAGGACCGGTGTGTGGCACGCAGACTCCAAACGGGTGTTACCCAATGCATGTTTATTTGGCCCTCTCCTCTTTATACACACGGCAAAATGACCCTGTTATATCTTCAAACGGTCATTGCAATGCAGATAACCTAAAACCATTTTGTCCTTTCGCCCACTCCGTCTTGGTGGGGATCTTAGCGATGCTTAAACCGTACCTGCCTACCCAGACTCTCCATTCAGACACATCTGGCTGTTGGCCCATTCATTCATTAGGACGCACCGATTACTAAACTGGGTGGTTGTTTCACATGGTTTTCTCCATATCTGTGCACTTTATGTAAGTAACTCTGAATAAGAGAGTCTGTTAAATTACCAAATATTAATGTGAAATGTTAAGTGCTGTTCAGAAGAGCAATGTCGTTTATTTTATGTATTGATGATTTCTGAAGAGCAGCAGGTTTCTTTTGTTCCTTATAACAAATTGCAGGTACCTATTGGGATGCCGGCAGAGTAAAGAGGACCGAAAACTGCCAAAGTTGAGAAATCAATTGAAATCCATAAATATCTTAAATGCGGAGGTAAAATTAGAAAAAATACACACACACACAAACACAATGTCAATCTCACAGAGAGATTATATAGTACAAAAGCACAACAATATAGAACATTGAAATAAGATTTGTTCATTCATTATTGTAAAATAATCTCAAATTTATTCTGGGAAAAAAATCTTAACTGTGTTGTCATGAACTCCTGATTTTTTTTGGGGGGGAATCCCAATAAGCAAATAACCGTATGCTTCTCTTCAGTGTACTTCAAGATTGAGCGGCCAACACACTGTCAATAATCAACCAATCGTGTCACACCGGCCTGCGAGCCACCTTAGCTGATTGGCTGTAGAGTTCCAGAGTCACGCATACAATGTTAACAGCAATTATGGCTCCACAACAATCCTGTGAGACAGGATCCATAGTGTTTTCATTGATAAAAGCGTGGTGATTGTCGGTGGGTCTCGGTCACTGCCTCCTCCACAGCAGCACGCGTGCTAAGTTTAGCTACGGCTTGATTAGCACACACTACACTCTGACTCAGGAGTGTGAGTGTGTGTGTGAGTATGTGTGCTGCCGGGTCTCCTCTCTGAATATGACCCCAGTTAATGTGTGTACAGCATTTGACACACCCATATGTTCATTGTAAATCTTCACAATATGAATATGTATGTTGACATGGATTCATTTTTACAAATCCTTCTATTTGTTAATATTTTATCAAGTATCAAGCAAATTATTGTTTATTCTCATATCAAGAAAAATGAAGTGAGTTCTTTTTTAACATTCAGAAAACATTTGGTGAGATAAATCTTTCCAAATCTTGATATTAATTAATCTGCCCTTACCCAAGACAAAAACCTCTGCTAGTGTGTTCGGCCAATAAGATAAATGTTCATGTCATCTGACCCAAGACCTCCTGTAGCTTGATAAACGACATTGGCACTTGGACAGGAACCATGGCTACGGTCAGATTATATAAAAATATATAGGAGACATGCAGAACAGTACCTTGGTACATGTTTGTGGTTATGTTATGTTGCTGTTTAGCTTCCACTAATCTTAGGCTCCATGTTAATGTCAACAGCATCATAAACTTTAACAGGAAATGTCTGCCCAAAACCTCTCCGGTCCATAGAGTGCTTTTCCCATAGTTATCTTTTTGACAAAATGAATATTGTTTTCGATAAGTATTTTATTAGAATATAATTATATAAAATAGAAATGTATTAAATGAAGTGCTTACAATATGCTCTGTATACTTTGATGTATACTGTATAGGTATTTTTTATGCTCATATTTACCACAGTTTTAAATAATTTTAGGGTATATGAATTAGAATTTAATGAGCAATGCAAAGAAATCAATAGTATGTATTTATTTGAGTTCTAACCTCTGGTACTGCTTGGATGCAACAAAAAAATCTTCAAGAGCGAACAACCTCCCTGCATTTTTGTCCCCATCTTTTCTCCACTGACTTCTCTTCCTCTTACGTTTACTCACCCTTCTTCCTTTCCTTATTGCTCATTTCCTTTCTCTGTCATCTGCTTTTTCAACTTGTCACCGTCTCTCTATGCCCTCACCTCCAAATTCATCTGATCGCTCTTATTTTTTCCCTTCTTTTTGTCTCGTCTAACCTCACTACATCTCTTTTGACACCACCTTCCCCTCCTCCGCACTACAACTCTCTGCCGAGCAGTATAACCATGATGGAGTGAGCTGCAGTCCTCAAGATTGTGCAAGAAGGGATGAATAAAGAAGGGGAGCTATTAATCCTTTATTAAAGCTGCTTTTGCAGTCAACTGCTGTTCGTTTTATCCAGCCGTTCCATCCAGGCAGGTGTATGATGATAATGGACTCACTGGTTTAATACACCAGAAGTCTGTCACCTACAGAAATGCCCGGTAATACTATGAGCTTTGTGAAAAATGAGATTCCTGAGCTAAACAAATGTTGCAGGTATTTTACTGGTATAAATGCTCTATTTAGTTGTGACGCACAGAACATTTTTTGGAACTCAACTGAATTTACAATAAAATGTAATTCCAATGTGTCTGATACCCAAACTGTTTTAAAGGGTACATTCAAATATGTGTAGGTATTGTACTAAAACCAGTGTGACATACTTTAAAATACCATATTCAAATGCATATTGTTTGTGCATTGTTATGAAGATGTCCTTAAATCTATTTCACTAATATGGTTAAAGAGAAACCAATATGAAAACATTTCTCATGGTTTTTACCTATCCATTACAGTGAAGTGTTAGGACATTTGTCGTACAATATCCTTGCTATGACGTCATCATAAGGGCACCTGGATGACATCAACCTGTCTGTGGATTTAGAGATATCCTTGACCTAGGGATTCAACAACCGACTGCTTGGCTAGACTCTCAGGTCGACACTGACCAGGATAAAAACAAATGCATTGCAGTACTCCTCGGTTCATAATAGATCAAATATACGGTATATTGCTATCCACTTAAGATTGCATACAGTAGTGGACTATTCTGCATGAACAAATTCCTTCAGTTGGAATTTGTAAAGTATTTTGCTAACTTGATGATATAAGAAAAAAACATGACAATACTTTATGACAAAATAATATGTGGCACAAACAAACAAGCGAACAGAAGACACGGTTCATTGCTTTGCATATGTATTGCAGCAATTACTCCAAACAAGCCAAGTCGGCAACATTTGCCTAATTAATGACTAATAAGTGACAGTTACGTCCCCTGAAACTAGTGTGCACTTTCTCAATCAAAATCCTATCACACACAGGAATGTGCACGTATATATTTCAGTTGCATTGGGTCGCGAGCTACAGTCGACCAACACGTGAAGCACAAACTGTAGCAGGGTTGATTGTGGTTGTCACGGCGACGACTAGTAGGATTGATTGTGGTTGTCACGGCGACGACTAGTAACGCGCTTAGCCGGGTCGCCTTTGAACTGTAAGTAGGCCGCAGTTCATCATAACAGGGAGACAATTGCTCTTTAAGACACATATGCATCGACAATATAGCATTTGCTTCCAGTTGTAACGTTTAATTAACGTTTTAATTAACGTTTTAATTCATGCGTTATAAATGTATAATTATTTCGGTGTTTCAGTACGTGACGTTCGTCTAACTTATCCTGCTAGTTGGTTAGCATGCTAGCTACAGGCTACTGAGGCGTGTTTCGGCTAACATCACTCAAGCAAGCGATTTATGCCAATTTTATTTATTTGTATTTATTGTCGTTTTCCTTTTACTTTGTACACGACGGTGTGTAACATTGACACAGTACGTAGAATCATGGTATATTAAGGAATATGCTAACAAAACTAGGACCCCAGTTATATTCTTGCTCTGTGCAGCTAGCTTGCTCTGTGCAGCTAGCTATTGTGTGCTGAATGTTTTTCTCCCACATGATGGAGGATAACTTGGTTTTAATACAAGCACTGACCTAGCTCAACTATCATTACACCAATACGGCTGTCACAAATTAATTAAGGTTAGACGGTTATTATAAAATAAGTGTACCAATTTCTCCTGGCTCATTAATACAGTCGTTGTGTTAAATGCTATCTATGGGTTGTATTGCACAGACATCCACGCTGCAGCTGCTTTAAAGGGATTTTATGTACTCGGAAGCTCACAGTGAGTTCATTAAAATAGCATGCAAGCCACTAGATGTCACTAAATGTGCCATGTTATTAGCCTTCTAAGTTATGGAATGTTTTTATCATATTGTTTGATGATAGCTGCATCTCGATTTGATTTAGCCTACAGTCACCCTACAGTGAATATGTGAATTGGCGAAAGCAACACTGCACCACCATTTATAACGTAAAGCCATTTCATTTGTGATCAGTAGCCTATAATAGCGTTGATCTAACCATTGCATTTTGAATCATAAAATTAATTAGAATTATATTGCTAATTAAGATCAACAATTGCTTTGGGTACGTATTATGTCATCAAAACCTTTTTAGAGACTAACAAGTAGGCAATGCATTGGTTATACAATGATTGTATAATATGAGGGGGGAAATCAGTACATTTCATGACATTTTCCCCCTTCAATTCTGATGGTACACTAGTCTGCTTTAGCTGTATCCTCCAAGTCCAACCCATCCCCCCTCTTTTCGCCCCTCTTCCCCCCTGGTTTTTCTGTCTCCGTCTACCTTCCGTATCACGCATTAACTCTCAATCGCATTCCTTGCATTTTCAAGACAACCCTTCCCCCGCCCCCCTTCCCTTTCTTGCTAATGACAATACAGATAGCCTAGCTATAGCCTACACCTGGCGCTTGCCAGCAATGTAATCTAGGTATGTATACGAATGCAGTGAGGACGACTGATTGAGCACGGGTTGCCTCTATCGGCATGGGCATTGTTACAGCATGCGTATTTATACATCAAATGTATATGGGTGCACATGCACGGGTACGGGTACACATGCTTACCTTGCCTTCGCCGATCTCTCGTAACTCCATCCCGTACCAGCGCCCAAATCACCGAATCCTGTACCAGGATAATTTCTATCCATTAAAGAAAAGATGAGGGATGAAGATGGAGAGATAGTGAGGGGGAAGGGGAGGGAGACGTCTTAAATTATCGCACGCTATCACTCCCTGTGTCCTTTTTCCCCTCTGTTCAGTGTCTGTTTATTTCTCCCGATTCACTAGCAAGCCCTCAAGACTGGGACCAGCACGGAGGGGGAGAGGAATGGAGGGGAGAAGGAGGGGGAGATGGAGGATACGGGGGGGGTCACACCAACCACCACCACAAAAATCCGGTTTCTTCCCTCCCTCCCACTTTAGCCCCCCTATATATTTCAATGTCTATTGTCCTCCTCGCCAGAACCAGCGGTTCAGCTGATCACAGCGCGTAGCCTCAACCAGCCCCGGCACTGCAAAATATATTGTATGCCCATTTATTACCTTGGTGGATGAAGTGCGCAACCGCATATCATCATCTGTCGCCGAGGTTCCTCTATAGACCCATTGGTTGCATGTACATCAAATATGGGAGATTCTTTCAGTTTATGCATCAGTGTCTATTGTTAATACTTTGTCTTGCTTGGCAATTTACTACTACCCTCCTGAATATTGGTATGAATACAACATGCGTTGACCTTGCGTTGCGTTTCGTGAAAAATTATAAATAGAAGAGACTGTTTAAACTAGGTGTTGGTCCATTCGGGGATCTTAACGTCTGGGTTTCACCTTAGGCCTGGTCACAAGAGCTATTTCGGTCATTTTGTTCTAAAGACGCCATTTTTGAGAGCGACTGGCTGCTGGCTGGCTCACGCGTTTGCACACTCCCTCCCTTTCCCCACTGAAACGCACACCTCTCCCTCCAGTGCGCGCACACACACACACACTCCCCGTCTGTCGGCGAGTCGTACTTTCGCTGTCATAAGCTGTACAGAGACCATTCTCAGACAGAATAGACTACGCAAAATTTCAACCAGGCAGAAATATGGTAGTAGTAGGTCTATGTATAAGAGACTGAAGCAAGTGAATTTGAGTGAAGCTATGTTGCATTAGATTGCAGCTGTGTCCAGACAATGACAAATGGTAGCCTACTGAATAAATATTTACACCCGATTCACATATTGTGCTCTGCGGCTGTGTGTGTGTTTAAACAATATTGATCCCATGTAAACGTATTTCTAGCCTGTTTTATTGCATAACCCCTTTATATATATGATATGCCTTTTATGTATAACATATACATTATAGACACACTTCTTTATTGTACTGTCATAAATAGTGTCAAGGAAATTTTGACATATTAACACAAAGCATTCTCTTACACACACCTAAATAAAACATGTTTAATAAGAAAGATGTATAAATATAGGCTTGGGTTAAAAAAAATAATACAGGTAGATTTTGAAAAAAAAACATTAGCCAAAATGTGAATCTAACTACAGTACCAAGGATGCGATAGTTCAAGGTATTGCCTCCTTTTCACATTTAACATCTTAATGTAATGCACGTTATTTATAATTGTAGATACCTTGACAAAATTGGGATATCACTGAAATGGCTGTTTAGCAAAATAGTTTTCTGGTAAACCATCCTCAAACCCCTAAATGAAGTAACCCTTTCCAATACCTAAAATGAGATTAAAATCAAACTAGGTTGCCCAAAACTAGCACACATGCATACAAACATTCCCCTCCTAAACATCCCTCCTAACAGCTAGATCTGGGGTCAATTCACTCCAATTTTAATCAATTTTAGGATTCTTTTTCAACTGACAGGAATTTAATTGTAAATTCACAGCAATGCTCACATGTAGCAGATATCAGATTCCAGTTATTGAACAGTATCAAACATAACCCACACACACACTTCACAAATTCATGTCTTAAAATATGTCCTGTTTTTACTCTGTATTCACTGTTATCTCGGTATTTCCAGCCGGGGCGGAAGCCGTCAAGCCCTCCCCTCTGGGGAAAGAAGTGAGAGTAAAAAATAATAATTAAGACAATGCCAGTTCTAAAGGAATTAGGCACAAGCACAGAAATAAAGAAATAATAGATAGACGTTTGAACACACCTTATCCATTAGACTTTAAACTGAGGTAGAACAAACAAAAACACCCAGCAATATGCTAACACAGGCCTACCCTGGGTAAGGGGGTGGTAATGCATCATGCTGCCCACTGCGGTTCAAGACTTCCCCGTAGGAGGGCAATCCTGGGGCGACTATTGCAGAGAGAGGAACCATCTCAGGGGCTGTCAGGCCATCCACAGGCATCCTCACTGGAACACTGAAACAGATGACATCAGAGTCAGACTTCACAGACGCAACTAATTGGCTAATATAAAATAACCAATCCACTGTTCTGTTTTTAGGCTGTGTTAACAATGGCTTAAATTAAACCCATCCATTCCAGGTAGCAATCAAAATGGTTCCATTGTTTTGTGGCCTAGAAATTGTGTTGGAGGTAGTCAATTCTAGATAAGAGGAACGAGTAATGACACACAGTGACACACACACAGTCTTACCTGGCTGCCCTCGTGTCTCTCTGCTTCTTGGATTTGTAACAGTAGCAAAAGAGCACAGCTATGATGACTGCCGACACTAGAGCAGCCAAGATCCCTGCCACTAGACCTGACATATCCACTTTGGGTGCAGTGTCTAAACACAATAAAATTATATTTGCAGTTTATTATATGTCCTGGCAGCAGATAAAACAGTGAATGTTACCTAAATCATTTTTATTTTCCTTGTCAATCCTAATAACACTAGTTCTGAATAAGAGTGTCTGCAAAAATCTTGAATAACTGAACAACATTGTCTGTTAAATTTTCCAATGTATGTCATTTTAACCATCAATGCTTGTGTCAAATGTAGAGGGGAAAAAATACAGTTGGAACATAAAAAATATAAATATTTACATAATATTGACAGTGTACATTTAGTTGAAGCCAAAATGGGTCTTACCTTGATGGGAATATTTGGCCCAAAAGGCATTCTGGGAAAATAGAAAATGTACTGTATTATTAATTACACAAGCTAACAGTATTGTTAATGTTGTTAAACAATGAAGTACTAATAAAACTGGTCCCTCACCGTTTTGCCTGTGTCCTCAAAGATTTCCCTCGCCTCCTCATAGTTGCACACCTCCTCCACACACTCTCGCTCCAGGTTTCCTGGAGTCACCAGCTCAAAGTCCCAGTGGTTCCAAAGCAGCGAGCGCGACAGGTACGAGGAGGCGTACTGATTCTCCAAGAATACTTCAGCCAGAGAATAGAGAGAGAGAAAGGCAATAAGCAAAGACATGGGGTCATGACTGTGAAAGAATATTTATGAGCATGTGACAAAGGCTGATATAATCACAACAGTTGGAGATAAACAAAGCCTCATCACACTAGCTGTCATTGACCAGAAGTCTGAATATAACAAAACAGTTGATTAGTATTTCATGGATAACCTCAGTATTACAAATAGAAACAAGGAAGTAAAATAGTGTAGTGTCCGGCTCCGCAGCCAAGCGCACTATCCCACTACCCCAGTCTACCAGGGTCGGCAGTAGGGGCCCTACCAGGTTACAGTACCCCCACCAAACACGAGAGTGTGTCCTCACGCTTCACTTATCCAAAGTCCCTCACGGATACACGCCTCTCCGATGGCCCTCAACGCCAATCCCACTTCTGACATCTATGTATCGTCCGGAGTAGAGTTGAACCAGCGACCTTTGGCTCCGCAGCCGAGGACACTACCCACTGCTAGGATATCCCTCCGCAGAAGGTCGCTGGTTGAACTCCCCCCGCCGGACGCTACAATAGTGTATTGCCATACATGACTGAATGATACAGTGAAATGGAGGGGGTAAATTGCCCATAAAATAGGTTTTAATGAATGTTCCCATTGGACATATGTACAGTCATTTAGTGCTTACTGACACAGTTGAGTGTTAAGCATAATAGAACTGTTTACCTTCATTGTGGTTGTACGCAACTCTGGCCCAAGCCAAGGGGAACAGCGATAGGATGCCAATATATATCACTGCAAAACCTTGCATTTCTCAAGTTGGGGAATTAACTGCACCGAGATTTATTGCTGGAAATAAATATATCATATTTAACACATCATGACTGGTGAACACAATAAAAAAGCATCAAAAGGTAGTCTGAAGAAAATCATGCGTTTTCTTTTACTTTGTCGCCATCTAAAGGCATATATTAAAACGAAACAAAAATATATTTAGATAGTTTCACAACGTATTCACATGCAAATGGGATAGTGTTGTTTGTAGGCCTTATGTCTAGGAATAAAAGTTCTGTTGGTTCGGTTGTTTTATCATAGGGAAGGACAATTAACTATACCAATATTAATTATGACAGTTATATGAATAAACAATTGGTTATTAAGCTTTATTTTAGATTTTGTAAGTAAGCTATAGCAACTTTCCGTATGAGCGAATTCAAACCGACAAACACATTAATCTTACCCTGTGTCATCGATGTTTTCCCCTCCAAACTCGTGAAATATAATTCTCTACAAGTCACTCAATCTACGTCTCTAACTGTGAACTTGAACAATCTCTGATGTTTTATACGGTGGTTCACTACATTAGCCTACTAAAATACGAACCATAATTCACCTGTTTTCCTCATAGACAAACGCCTTTCCCCAAACATGAGATACTTGTTGAACTGCATACCTTTATGACAGTAGGGGGTGGGTTTGAGATAATAGTAGGTGGAGTCAGCAGAGGTACGGGGTGGGACTGAGAGAATAGTAGGTGGAGTCTCCAGCAGAGTCTATAAGAGCTGAGGACTTCCTCCATCTTTGTCAGTGTGGACACATGTTCTGGAGTAGGGCTATTCCATGTATTCTACTGTATTCCCAGACAGTATTGTCTTTAATTACATTTTGAATAACAAAGGGATTAACATTCAGATTTTTATACGTTATTGATGTACCGCTATGAAAACATTGAACCAATACTGTGATATAGTGATTCAGGGGTGAATAACTGGAATATGTGTGACCCGGGATTCATAGAAACCCAATTATTATTCCCCACTCTCTCAGAAACCTTGATGGTAAATGAGATAACCAATAGCAGAGTGGAATTTGGTTTTGCGCTGCCCTCGTGTGTCTGTGCTCTAATCCTCATTTTTTGGGAAGAGCCGTTCCAACATGTTCTGCTATCCCTCTGGCATCATTTGTAGGTTCTCTGTCCAAAATATATTTTCCCTTCTGGACAAAGCTATTGCTCCAGCCTCTTTTTGATATGTTTTGCTAACAGTTGCCTGCCTGGCCATTATGTTTCTTTTTAGGCTAAATGTAATTTGTCATGTCTTGTGCAGTAGTCGCAGATATATCGACGCATACCTCCTCGAAAATAAATTATAATCTGCTGCTTTTTTCTCTTTTCTTTATTATGTTGAGCATTTCTCAAGTCGTCCGCTAGAGGTCGTGCCTTTTCTGAGCTCAACAGTGTTTTCTTTTAAAAATAGGTTTGATCAAGTTCATGTTTTTGGTAAACGCAATGTTTTGGCCAAGTTTCCGATTATTTGTTAAGCCACTAGGGATGGATATAAGTGATGTAATTTATAAACGGTGAATGCAATATGGACAAAAACTCCCCAGAGATTCTAGTCTAAAGGTTAACTCCATCGCTTTTCAAATTATAGACACTCACGCTTTTTGAAAGTGTCTATAAAGACAAGTTTGCTATTAAATATTTAGTTTGTGTGGGGAAAAGGTGGGTTATATAACAAGAATACGTTTTACACTGCATTAATACAGTAATACTTAAAATAAAATTGATATGCAAAAAGTGTAAATGGTACAAAAAATCTTTGGTTTATTTAAGTACAAATTACAGTTGGCAGACAATTACACGTTGTAAATTCATTATAGTTCAACATACGTATAGATACTGCTCTTTACTGTTAAAAATCATTTCATTATTGACTTAAGTACAATTCGTTTCTGTGGCTTATTCCATTGCAGTAATGACACAGATTTGATTGGTTGTTCTAGAAGTAGGTGACAAACAATGTGAACAGAGGTGGGGACCCATAAACACTAATAGGATTTTATTTCACAAAGATAATAAGTCAACCAACTATCTGAACACCTCATTAATAAACAAATCATCAAGAGTTTTGTTAGAGCTCACAAACATGGCGTCAATTCAGAGAGTTAGATGAATCTCCTGTGTGAAATATTATGAAGGCACACTAACTAATGTTAATACAGTATTAAAGGTTATCAGGACCAGTGCTAAATACCCTCTGTTGAGAAACAGGTTATTTAATGTCAGACATCTTTACACAGCATCCAGACTGAATACGCCACGTTAGATTTGTCATTGTTGGACCCAAAATCATTTTGGTCATTGACAACGATGTCCGGTTTTAGCTGTTCAACTAATCTTCACTCTTATAAACACAATTATTTAATTACATGTACAATGTTCATTCTTAGGTGGTTTGTAGCAGTGTGACTAATATTTGAAGAATTGCAAAAAACATAAAAAATGACAAAGACCAGACATAAGTACCTGAACACACATAATCAATCCATACACCCCCCACATCTCCCCCCCAAAAATAAAACCAAAGTCACTTTAAAATAAACAATAGCACTTAGTGTCAAACTACTTTAGCCTACCAGTCCGTAAGTTGTGCAAACATGTGATACCTTGTGGTCATGGACACTGTCGTAAAGTACCAGTGTTTAAAACACACACCCCTGCTCCAAAACTCAGGCTGTATTTCCATGCGTCTCGCTCATTTCTACACAAAGTAATTAACCTGTTTAGTTTGATTTGGCTCCCGTTTCCTTTCTGTTGTATGAATGACATCGCCCTCTAGCTGTGAAATGGATGTCTAATGACTTTAAGGATGTGGGAATGGTTCAATTCAGTACACTAATCATTTGGACACACCCATATCTGGTGAGATCTCTCCTCCCTGGTCATTGTTGTTCTCTTCATTTGTGGTCCGTCGTTCAACTCGACACAAAAAGCTTTTCAAGTTCAAAAACTCTCCCTTTATCATCCTTGCTCAATAATGAAATGACAAAACTTCAAATACAAAAAAGTATATTCAGGGATTTATAAAAAAGTGCGAATGAAACCGTTAGATGTTGTCAACCACATTGGCCACTGTTTTTGATAGCAGCCGTACACACACACACACACACAGCCTCCCGATTCCCCAAACCTCACCATACAGTCACCTGCATCGCTAAATCTCTCCCCCACCTTCCCTTCTCTTCCCAGTTTCCCTCGTATACGGAACAAGACTTGGATCCGGTGAAATGAATAAGCATCTCTGTGTCAGAAGATAAGGGCGTGGTTAAAGTTAAGGGTGTGGTTCAAGAAGTTAAGGGCGTGGTTAAAGGAGGGAACAGGGGCAGCCTCCGCTCTTTCGTTTCCCAGTGTGGTTAACTGGGAGAGGAGGACTCTCAGTCTCTTGAAACTTTCTGTAGCAAGAGAGGAAGAAAGAAGCACAGAATCAGAATCAGGTTTATTCATCAAGTCCGTTTACACTCACAAGGATTTTTTTCCTGACCACTAGCCACAGCATTTACAACACACATTTTAAGACGTACACAAACAATGCAAAACACGACCAGCGAGGAAAGAAATCAAATAAAATGGTTACATCAACATATTGAATAATTATGTCCCTGAACTTGTCATCATCTAGCGATACATTTTTGACTGAAGACCTTACAACTAGCAGATAAACTAGGACATGATACCTTATGGCTCGCACCACCTCCAGGAAGGACTCGTCTACATTGTAGCGGTTCTTAGCAGAAGCCTCCATGTAATGGATCCTGTTCTCTCTAGCGAAGCCCTGGGCCTCTTCTCTAGAGATCTACAGACAGGACACACAGTCACACTCAGGTTAAAAATAATGGCAGCAATTTCAATTCCCTATTCCGGTAAAATTGTGTAAGAATGAGAATGTTGTTCCAGTGTCACATTCGCAGTGTCACATTCGCAGTGTCACATTCGCAGTGTCACATTCGCAGTGTCACATTCGCAGTGTCACATTCGCAGTGTCACATTCGCAGTGTCACATTCGCAGTGTCACATTCGCAGTGTCACATTCGCAGTGTCACATTCGCAGTGTCACATTCGCAGTGTCACATTCGCAGTGTCACATTCGCAGTGTCACATTCAGTGTCACATTCGCAGTGTCACATTCGCAGTGTCACATTCGCAGTGTCACATTCGCAGTGTCACATTCGCAGTGTCACATTCGCAGTGTCACATTCGCATAGGCTCTGCCATTGGGAGTTCAGGAGACCACCATTAATGTGACAATGACAGGAAAGGGCCGTACCATTCTTGACTGTTCCAGGTCAGCCTTGTTCCCCACCAGCACCATGGGGAAGTCGTCCCGGTCTTTCACTCTCAGTATCTGGGTGTGAAACTTGTGGATCTCATTGTAACTAAAACAAAAAAGGAACAAAAATTACCAAAGAGAGAATACCTATTAGCCACTAATATGTGAAACCAGTAGCTTCGTTTTATGTTACAAAGGCAGCTTTCCAACCCAGATGTCTAAGCAGCTGTCACTGCTAAACACCGCAGTTTAATTCAACCTGCTCCTCTTTTTGCAGAAACTCAATACATCATCAGTATTCTATCCAATAAACCATGAAATGCCTGAATTTAATATAATCTCACAGTGTTCACAGGCTTAACCCTAACCCCAACATAAAAACGAAACTCCTCACAACAGACATCATCCATTGCAGTTCTGCTGCATAACTACAGCAGAGGACCAGTCAATTACAATCCTTGAGTATCCCCGTAGCACAGGTTTGCCAATTTCCCAGTCAAAACATACCAACTACAACAAGTTATGGCCTGATAACTAGTTAACAAATTAAATCAGGCGTGTTTGTTGGGGTCTGTAACAAAAATGTATTCCTGTTGGGGTACTCGAATACGGGAGATGAGACTAGCCTGTTACATTACAGACGTGAGTCTCATAACGGCAGTGTGAACACAGAAGCACCTTAAGCTTATGAGACTAGCCTGGGGCTGTTACATTACAGACGTGAGTATCATAAGGGCAGTGTGAACACGTTAAGCTTTGCTTGTCACATCACATTTTAGCAACTCCCTCATGCATTTTCAAGCAGACTGAGCGAAATCTAAGAGGAAGTGTTCTCCTCTGATGTATTGGCTCGACTAACGTTCTGGTTTAAAAAGCAGCACGGCTCGTGCAGCGGGAGGCTGAGGCCATCTTCTATTCTACCGAGTGAAACAGCCATCAGCACGATGCATTTTACTGTTCTACTTCAACGTCTGACAGTTCACCTGACCCCAGAATGGGCACCAAACACTGATCGTCTGTTTCAGCACACACAAACACGCTCTTTCACAATTCTCCAACCATTTAAGCTATATAAAAGGTACAAATACTGTACATTCCCAACCGCATTACACGAATACTGTACATTCCCAAACGCATTACACGAATACTGTACATTCCCAAACGCATTACACGAATACTGTGCATTCCCAACCGCATTACACGAATACTGTACATTCCCAACCGCACTACACGAATACTGTGCATTCCCAAACGCATTACACGAATACTGTACATTCCCAACCGCAATACACGAATACTGTACATTCCCAACCGCATTACACGAATACTGTACATTCCCAACCGCATTACACGAATACTGTACATTTCTGCATTACATGAATACTGTACATTATTAACTGCATTACATGAGCCAATTTAAAGTGTCTCCGATGAATCAACTCCAAAATGTATTTATTAAGAGAAAAAGCAGACTAGATTTGACTAAGCAAATACATGTTCACACACGTTCTCTCCCCCGCAAAAAAATCCCTATCATAAACTCCCTAACCTGCTGACATCAAGACTTAAAGCCATTGTGTCATCTGCACTCAGTCACTAGAACCTGTCTAAAAAAAAACCTTACATTCGGCAACAACTGCATCCAACACCCCCTCCTGTATCCTCAACCCTGGAGGGCGTAATGTTCTCCAAACACATGAAATCAGTCGGCAAAAAAAAATTCACCTGGGGAAGAAACTGCTCCACTCTGCACTTAATTACAACAATAAAACTGTCCTTAAAACTGTTAAAATCCCTCATCGTTTTTTCGACCAACAGAATTTAGTTAACTGTTCCCAGGATATAGCAGTATTCTAAAACGTGTGTAAGTCACAGTGGATGAGACTGTCTGCCTGACATCATGTAAAAGGTCATCTTTTAAAGCAAACTGACCCACGTTGCATGTTTAACTGCATATTAGTTGCCTATTTATTGTCTTAAGCGTGCTTACATATTTTAATTGATTATGCATAACAATGGGCGGAGTTCCTATTGCTTCTGAGGCACAACGTCTCCCAAGTGGCCCCTCTGTCATGTGGGTCTTGTATTTTATTTCAATAGAAAAATGAGTATCGCTCTGGACAGGATTATCCAGTTACAAAAATGTAAAATAGACGTATGAGTGTTCAAAACGTTCTCAGTTCCCCAAGTTGTGGTAACATTACACGAATGTTCAACGTTATTAGCGCGATACTAACGATGCAGTGGCCACCTAAAAACATGCAGCGGAAAATGTTTTCATGTATAAACATTTCTGAATTCTTCTTGAGACTATAGCGTCTGTAAGTCTGCTAAACACATTACCTCTGTATGTCCAAACTATTGACAAAAACTCAAATATGTAGTTCATGGTATGGACATGCTGTTTATGCATGTATTACTGAAAATGTGTTAATTTACATTATGATACTTATGCACAACCAAACTGCAGTGACATTTTTCCCCAAACCATTTTGTACAACTACATCACTAACTCTGTGTGCTCTTGCCAATAACGATTTGAGTCTGCAGTTTTCCTGTGAAAGACCACAGCCAACAACCCAAACACACAGTTCTTACCTGCCCGTGTCATTCAGAGCGAACACCAGTAGGAACCCTTCACCTGAGCGCATGTACTGTTCCCTCATGGCCCCAAACTCCTCTTGACCTGCTGTGTCCAGGACTAACACACACACACACACACGTAGGGTGATGGATACTGCATACGTAACATGGGAACAACAGCTTCCTACCAAGGTCAGAGCATGTGTAGGCCATTTGACAGGGCACAGTGTTTGCAATACAAACTTGAATAGGTATTCACATGGCGTTACGTCGCTCTGGATAAAATCGTCTGCCACAACCAACGTTAAAGTGACATGTCACTACCCTCCCTCTTTTCTGTGTTCTCTGGAATATGAATACTGATAGGAGGAAGGGCACACTTGTTTTGCCCAACTGAGAAGTCTACACCTCGGCTTAGAGTATGATGCCAACTGCAAGTCATAACAGAAACAATGTTGGCGTTGCTCACCGACCGCCTCCCCGGAAGAAACGTCAGTAAACTTGCTTTGTTACTTACTGTCCAATCGCGTCTCCTTCCCATCCACCGTGCAGATTTTGGTGTAGGAGTCCTCAATTGTGGGGTCATAATCTGATACAAAGTATGACTGGGAAAAATAGAAGTGGGTACTTGAATACTTGTGTGCTGGATTATAGTTTTGGTGGTCATGTGTAAATCAAACAGACGGTTGATAGTGATACAGGCATATATGGGTAAATATACACACATGTAAGCACAATATGAACCCAGTTGCACTATAAGTTGTGACAGTTAATAAATACAACACACACACACACACACACACACACACGACAGTTTAAGCGGTTTAGCGATTGTCTTACCTGAATGAATTGTATGGTCAGGGCACTTTTACCCACACCGCCCCCACCTACGACCACCAGCTTAAATCTTTCCTCTTCAGCAGACATAACTAACACGAAAAACACTTAAAAAGGTAGTCTACTTAAAAAAACTGATTGATGAATCGCATAAACGGATAAATAAAGTGCCACTTAAACCTACCCACAGGATAGACCGAATAAGTAAAGTCCACCAACGACTGAACAAGCACCTCTTTACGGGTTATTTGCTATTCAACTGGTTAACTGGGATATCCTACCATTATAGATCAATATCTCGAATACAAAAACAACTAGTTATCAATATCTGAAACATAAAACACAAGTTTTCGTATAACATTGAGCGATAAGGTGCAGGGTTTGAGTCTGGCCCAGTGTCGCAAACTACCCAGAAAATACCCTCCAATCCCCAGTAGTTTTGTATCACAGCTCTTTTAATATTCCGGTGTCTCTTATACTATGTTAAATATAATCCACATCTAATGTTTTTCTTATCTGTAGATGTGTAGGTATATCTCCGAATAACGTAGAAAAGCTTCCGCACCCGCCTTAAGTCAATCTGCCGATCGATGCCAACTTTGTGACTCTTGAAGAAGAAAAAAACTGAGCTTTATTTTTAAAACCCCGTCGAATAAAAGCAAACGCGCTGCTCTCCCTATCAATGTCTCAATAATGATCAATCTGAATATACCTGCATATATCTGCGTACAACGCGACTCTATGTGTCTATTCGTTTCTGCTTAGCGATTTCTTCATTTTTCCTCGTCTTCACTCGCTTCGTTTTAAAATCGCTCCAAGGCAACTTTTCTTCTCGACCAAACGTATGTGCGAGTGGGCGTGGTTTCCCTAAACCTCATGCGTATGTACGAGTGGGCGTGTTTTCACCATAGGCCCTCGGTACCGTTTCCTCATTGTATATATATGCACGCTTCTCTCCCAGTCGTTCATTAATTTCCTCTAAAATTAAAGGTTCCATCAGATAATTGAACATCTGAATACTACATGTTAATCGATAAGCATTAAGAAATACCTAGTTATCTGATTTGGTTTTGATTTGAGGCATTGCGATACGTGATGCATTTCAGCATTCACACTAACATTACACACAAGGGGATGTGCACTACCTTATTTGTACTACATTACACACTAGGGGATGTGCACTATCTTATTGTAGGCCTACTACATTACACAGTAGGGGATGTGCACTACCTTATTTGTACTACATTACACACTAGGGGATGTGCACTACCTTATTTGTACTACATTAGGGGATGTGCACTACCTTATATGGCCATAGAATCCAGACCTGGTCATGCATTTGTTCCACTGGGTCAATAAGAACAGTGCTGTAATATTTATTCATAACAAGAGCACATTTAGTTGTTGACCGTGTTATTTATATTTACTTCACAGTTCATCCAATGCATTTAACTAACTATTAGTATGTTCAGTGGCTCGTAGAGACGACATATTTTGGATTAGAGATATTTGAGAAAAGTTATTAATATAGACTTAATGTGTACAATCTAACAAACGACGCATTCTGGTGTTATAAAGTGTTATGGTCGTTTTTTGACCGGTAAATGTGCCTATGAATACAGAAAATAGCCTCCCTTTTCTGTACTCTTCCTTTAACCGGATGTGACTCATTGGGGAAGTCGTTTATCGGACCAGGGTTTCCCGGGTAGAAATAGTTTGGGGGGAGAGTGATATGAGACATTCACATATCAGAGAATAACGCAACACTGACGTCACGTTTGCCCCCTTTAATACAGCGCCACTACTCCCGTTAATAAAACCCTCTTTATTGGCCAGTTTGACCACGCCCAAAACCCTCATATTATATAGGCTTCCACTCCGTTTCTGAGACCAAACAAGTTGTTTCCGATTAAGGGAAGCTTTCTGATACATTTAAAAAATGTACATAGAGGGTCTAGGCAAATGCCAGAAAAAAAAAATAAAAAAAATAATACACAGTGGAAGGGGGCCAGCAGCAAATATCTAGCCTAGGGCGCCATATTGGTCAGGGGCCGGCCCTGCATTTACATGACGTCATTCACCATTTAGCATACGGTCTTATCAAAAACAGGATATTTGTGATTGCATTCCATTTAGCACATTAAGTATTTTATGTTTGATCTTTTGTGACCACATAGTCAAATAACCAATTTAACATAACACGTAAAAGAACCTTACACTGGGCAGTGTTTCCAATCAGTCCTAAATACCAGAGAAAATAGTACAGCCTTAACATAACATTCAGCATCATCTGGACAAGTATAAAAACAACCAAATTACTAAAAGGAATTCATTGGCCTAGGGAATTTCCATTTTACCGTAGGTATGTGTGCTAACTGCTAAGAACTAATTCTTATATACAGCAACAACCAGGGTTGTCTATCTTGCCCAGGGTCAAATCAAAAGTTTTCCGCACAAGGCTTAAAACCATGATTCTAATTCTAATAAATTAGGTAGAAGAAACAGAACACAAGTAAAATATGTATTATTTAATAAAACAACATGATTGCATTACAAGCCATAGTTCCAAAATACCATTCGCAAAATATCAATTTAATAAATAACAACAGTAGTGATCACTTGATTAACATCAATGTCAATAAATAAGATTCAAGGTGATCAGCTTTTTCATTCTGGTTTATCGAGTTGGAGAGTGAAAACCTCCTATAAATTATACACAAATATAGTGCTTTTATAAGAAGTCAACAATTGCAGGCATGTAGAACAACGCTTTCAGTCAGAGCTTTCAGTCAGAGCTCTGTGAACATGATATTGGCAGATATATACTATACATGCAGTTTGTCTTCTGTTCTTCAGTTCCTCAAACACACACATGTATTTAATATACCTGAATGCACTTTTAATTAAAGTAAATTGATTCCCATTCTATTTTTATCATATTATATTGAATCGGCCAGTCCACCAAATCATTGTATTCCGCTGAATATGTACTGCTTTAGCATTTGTTTACAATCCAACTAGGTGCAAGTAAAAAGTATTTCTAACACTAACCTTAACTCTTACCCAATAACCATAGCCCCAACTCAAACCTAACCTTAACTACTAAAATATACAGTGTATTTCTTATGATCAAGATCAGCCAAATGTTCTTACTTAAGCAGAGTTTACATTGGTTAATATACTTTGATGGTCTGGTCCTCACAATTATAGTGATGTGTGCCGAAACACACTAACCCAAACACACATTCATTCTGAATCCTCCCGTTCATCAGTCTTAATACAGGGATGTTCTCCCCTTGACATGCCCATTTTTTACCCACCCAATCCTTCAGTGGTCTCTTCCTGTACATCAGCATCTATAGGACACAGCGGGCTGTCCCACTTTTATCCGGGGGGAAAGTAGCATCCCCAGCAGCATCCTTTCTCCCCAGCCCAGCAGCTTGTTTACAGTCAGATTAATAGGAGACAATAGGCCCTGTTCAGCATCCATTGCCTCCTCAGCCTCCCCTGCGGATACAGACAGCTTAGCAGCTGGCGCCACCTGCAGGTCAACTACAGGACCTCGCCAGCGCATGTCAGAACGGCTGCTAAGACTTCCTCTCAGTGTATCCCGACATGCTTTTTCCTTGCTGTGGTCCTTCCCTGCCTTTGGAGTCGAATTGAGCCTCCCCTTCTCTGTGATCTGACGGCGACTGGACTCTCGCTTTCCATGGCGTTGGCCCTGTTTCTCTCCCCTTGCATGGGTTCTGGAAGAGCGGTGATTGAGACGGACTGCTGTTTTGACACCGGATGTAATTGTCTCCTGCTGTTTCACGTCTGTCTGCGTGGAGGAAAGTCCCCCGATGATCACAGGCTTTCTACTGCACGTCTTCGAACCAACATTGCATCCGGACTCCCTCTTGTGGACGATGTTGGAGTCGCTGGATTGTATCGACTGGTGTCCATTGATGTAGCCTTTCTCTAGCTCACCCTGGTGGGGAGTCAGGGGAACTGCATTCACGGGGGTAAGGGATAGGGTGAGGCTCCTGCGCTTCTCAGAGAGAGATACAAGGCCTGATGGGATTTGTAGTGTGGTGGGCTTTGGTGTTGGCTGTTCATTGTAGTTTGGATACTTAGCACTGCACAGGCTGTCCGGCGCCCTCTGGTGGTGGTTTTGGTTTAGGTTGAGAGTGAGCATCTTTAACTGGCTGGAGAGAGAAAGCCTAAGTTCTGGCTGTGGCCTATCTGACAGACTCTGGGTTTCACCGGAATACCTCTGCTCTGCTTTCCCTGTGTTGCAAATGGAAATCTCATTGTCCAAAATAGGCACATTAGCAACCTCTAAAAAGTCCTTGGCAACACAGATATTGTCTGGAATATTTAAGCTCCGATTAGCCGACAGGGGGGGGACAGAGGAACAGCGGAGAATGTTTTCATTGGTTAATTGCAGGCATGCGTCCTGAATTTTGATTGGTCCACTGGAGGCCTTCTGAGGGAGGGTACTCTGGAACTGTTGCAGCTGACCCAGGAAATTGAAGTTTGGGGATATTGAAGGCCTGCGTTCTTTCACAAACCTGAAAACGAGGAACAGAAGAGATCAGATTTGGATGCTTTGTATGCACAAAGGCTTTCACAGAGACACACTCATCCAAATACACGAGTACAGACAGACAGACCACAGGAGAGACAGAGAGACCGACCACAGGACAGACAAACAGACCACAGGACAGAGAGACAGACTGACATATAGACCAACATTTTGACATACTCATAAGCGTGGTCCAGATCCATCTGAAGACTGTACATGATGTAGGCCACAGCCACAGCAGGGGAGCGAGATATCCCTGCAGCGCAGTGAACCAACACAGATCCCCCAGAGGACATTGCACCATCTAAGAGTGATTGTTAGAAAGAAAGAGATTAGTTAATTATTCATTTGAAATCTTTCAATCTATATTGCCTGCATGCCTGTTCTAACTGCAGGTCATTGTGCTATAGAGCATATCTCAGTTGTCTTGAATGGACTCCCTGCAACTATCTACAGTCGGTCTCTAATGAATGGACTGCAAAAGCACTCAGTATTTCTGAAACCGGAGGAGCATAACGGTGCTGACGAAACCCAGATCAATACCGGCTCGTCACTCAAACAGACTCCTCAGCGTTTTCACCAGACAGCCAGTCCGCGGGTGAGGGATTCGTCATGCAGATATGTCCTATACTGCGGACTTACTCTTCCTGGTAATGCTCAGCTCAAACCTCCAATGACACAGTAATAACCGTGCATGTCGTCGAAAATATGACACGTGTAGGCTACTATGGGAACAGGGTGCAGAGCAGACGTGCACATTTAACCCAATGTTATCATTCTCACCAATAAAACGCAATGCCTCCGGGATGTGGGAGAGCAAGTCGTCCCTGAGCGAGTCGTCGATCGGGATTCGGAGGTACCTGGAGCCAGGGAGGAAACTGGGCTGCGGGCTGCAGCGGCTGACACTGAGCACGTAGGAAATACCGCGGGGGACCAGGCACTCCTGCAGAACCCAGAGAGAGAAGCAGCAATGTTATCACAAGTGCTGGTCCACTGAAATAGTGCATACACTGAACATTAAGGGTTTGAGCATGCTCAAGAACCGGATATTAGATATGGTGGAATGAACAAACAATAACCTGCGTGACGTCAGTCTCTGCACCCAGGTACAGATGTGGTAGGATAAGAGACAGCGGTGGTCTCTCTCGGGTCCCGTTCTCTCTTTCTCTGTAGAACACCATCTCTGTCTTTTGCACTAAATACAAGAGGAGGGTGGCTATTAAAATACATGGAAGTTTCACAGGCATTCACATTTGCATACAATAAACTTGCATATCTTTATTATTGCCCAAGGTCTTTTAAAAATGGATCTTGCTGAATTGCATAAGGCATTCAATTACGACATGCGTTTTTTCTGCATTTGATTGCACTGGAATATAATTAAAAACATATACATATATAATGCAAAGAAAATGGTAAATGTTACATTGTACTTACAGTAAAAACCCAAACGAGGCGGTTGGCAAAATCGCACCAATAATCTTGCGCAGCTCAATATTAACCGAATAGTCTCAAAGCAAAATGCACGAAAAACCCCAAAGTCCAATGCTATACGCCCCCAAAACTGAATGATCCTACTATTTAATAACTACTGGATGTTCAAGTCTCTCTCCTTCCTCTTTCCCGTCCAGTCTGCAACTGTAACATTATTTGTTGTTGTAAGTCTATACCTGAAAGGATGAGGTCATGCTGTTTCCACAGCCTAAGAATAGCGCACTCGGGTGTGTGATGTCATTTTCAACCAATCAGCGTCCGAGCAGGACTCTGGCGTGCGCGCGCACACACGCACGCGCACTCGTTTGTTCTCCATCATGAATTCGCGTGAGGACCTCGGCATTTTATTGTGATGAATCGTATCTTTTGATTGAATGAGTGAACTCTCAGTGAGGCCCATTGTTGCAGAGGCGTTGCAAACACCCATCACATAAAGCATTTATTGGTGAATAAACAGATTATAACAGGTTATATAGTGCTTGTTATTGCTGCGTAGCCAAAAAACTATTCCTACATAGGGCAACCATATGCACCAGATTGTGAGATCGTTGTATTAAAACGTTCACATACGAGCGTGTGTTTGCGATACCCAGTTGTTTTAAGGCAAACTCCTAATTGCACTTCATGCAGAAGCATAACATTGATTATCACTAACATGCATTATCTAAAACATTGTTTCAATTAATGTAACCATTAAATGTAGTGACCTACAGCTGCACACAATTACGTGTTTATGCATGTTTGTCGCTTTTGTTTCAGCGGATATGCACACAATATTGCACAAGAACCCAAGAGGATACATAGATTATATTAAAGTAATGTCTACGCTGCATCCATGTTTGCACACTCGCTATTCACCACACTTTACATTCGCAGATGTAGTTCGCCGCAAATCCCATTATAATGAACTACTACTCCCCATAAAGCATTCCCAATAGGGTTTAATAATAAACAAAATCGGTGTAGTTTTTCTTCATCATTATGAAAATGAAAGTGCCTAAAGAGCCAATCTATCCTCGAGCATTGAATTAGGACGCCATTTTAAAGACATTAAAGTCGAACACTGTAATCTTTGATTATTACTGACGTAATTCCTATAGGCATTTAATGTGATCAGCTGCAGCACAACAGCGGTTATCAAAACAGTGATAATTGGTTTGGGTTCCCTCTTCCCCTCCTGCCAAACCAGCTGAGATGATGACGTAACACCAAATATGGAGTTCCTTATTAAACCTGGCGAATAATAAAACAAAAAATACCTTACAAGAATTGTTTTATGTTTTTAGTCCACTCTGTCACTAGGAGTTAGGAAAATGAATTTATTATCTTCACAAACTATTTTAAAGTCTTTGGAATGTGATACAAATATTTTTCAAACATATCTTGAAACCAGTAATTAAAATAAAACACATATATTACAATTAGTCAGATATTCACCTCCCTGAGTCAATATGTTAGAAACAACTTAGGCAGCAATTGTGAGTCGTTTGGATTGTGCAATATTATTTCCAAAATTCTGTCAATGCTTTTGGCATCATGACATTATAAGACTTGATATTTTTGATAGTGTTACATTGTTAACGTTTGATTTGGGCCTTGAATACATGAACATTTTCGATGCAACAGTCTATGTTAGTCTTTTTGTTCCTCAGGGCTCTGTCTTGAGGCCACTATTGTTTTCACTATATTTCCCGGCCCTTGGTGATGGCATCAAAAATCACAACGGCAATTTAAAAAAATAATTTTATGTTCATTTTAGAACCCTAGAAAAAAATGTGTCACAATGACTGTTGTCAGATCAGAACATTTCAGATAAGACTTTTCATCAAAGTATGCAAAAAAAATTATCCATGCTTTTGTTACTTCAAGATTAGACTATTGTCATGTTCTTCTCTCTCCGATTAGCCTGATTACCCCGTCCAAAGTCCTCCTGGTTGAGCTGCAGATAAAGTTGCTGTCTGATGATTCGTGCTGCTACTGGCCACACCCAACCTGATAATGTTCACCTGGCACAGCCAGTTAAGGACTAACCAACCCACAGATCCTGGCACAGCCAGTTAAGGACTAACCAACCCACAGATCCTGGTTCCAGCCAGTTAAGGAATAACCAACCCACAGATCCTGGTTCCAGCCAGTTAAGGAATAACCAACCCACAGATCCTGGTTCCAGCCAGTTAAGGAATAACCAACCCACAGATCCTGGTTCCAGCCTGTTAAGGAATAACCAACCCACAGATCCTGGTTCTCCAAGTTGACTCTACTAGGGAGGTTCTCCTAGCCACTGGGCACAAACCCTTTAGGGTTTCAGGTTGGTTGTTCGTGAAAGCATGTTTAACAACTTCTGATGGAAAAAGGTGCTTTATAAAATAAATGTGAAAGATTGGTTGTAAAAGTTCTACTGTTAAGTATGTTAATTTAGCACACACTGGAAACACAATCTGCAGGATACTTATTAACTTGACAATTCTAGTTTATAATACTCTCTGCATTTAATAATTATTGAACTATAATAAGTTCACCTTGTATCATATTGTTGATGTGTGCTCGGTCAGGTTCAGGCTGGGTGTTTGTAAAAGCACTTTGTGCCAACTTCGTGATAAAAAGGGACACACACACACACTATGAATATTAATACATAAGTATATAAATGTACTGTTAAAGTAATAAAATAATGAATTACAATTTTAGAGTGTGTATGCAAATTCCACTCTAAACAAAAACCTGTGCATCACATTATTTTATTAAAAACTATGGGACTGTGTTTGATTTGAAATCTAAGGAAAGCGGGAGCTGTTTTCTCTCTCCAAGTTGGTCCTCAAAGCGAGGCTGAATTTTCTCCACTCAGGTGATCCTGTCTAAATCTATCTGTAGCCCATGTAAATCTGGAGGTTGCTAGTGCCTGACCAAATAACACCACCAATATTTTGTTTAAAAAAACATGAACATTATCTTGAACATTATCATGTATTACCTAGCTTGGAGACGTGAACACTATAATTCCATGTTTGTAACAGTCACAATGACCCCAATAATCTAACCGTAATATCAAAAACAACCTATAGCACCAAAGGGAGGTTCCACCCTAAAATGACCAATAGGAACATCCCCACATGCTCAATTCTTCAAATATTTTTCACACATTCACTCACAAAAGACCCGTAGACAGTGCTGGATTATATGGCATAGTTTAACTTTCACATTATTCAGTACAGAGTAAATCTTAAATCTAACACAGGTATCTGACAGGTTTAACATCGATACACAGGGCTGCATTAGCTAGCGGATACTGCATAAACGCACACGCACGCACACAACGTGACGAGTGCCCACTATAATGACCAAACAGCCCCGCCAGGGCTGCAGGGTGAGAGTTTACGGGAACCCCGGTTGAAACTAATATGACCATGTTTCATAAACATCACTTACATTTGATCACACAGACACTCACACAGTCAAAACACAGGTGCACAATGCCAACCCCCAGTGACCCAATACCCTGTAGTTGTGATTGACAGTTGGTTTCATGCTCCTCGTCCTCTCGAAAAGGGAACACGCACGCAGTTTCAAATATACAGATAAGTGCTGTTGAGGGTCCGGTGGTGGTTTGTATTCAAAGGCCGCAATTCTGATGGGCCATTCTGCTCTCCCAATTAATGCTATAAGGTGTGTGAATGTGTTGGCGTGTATCTGTGCGTGTAAAGAAGCCGTTCTGAGGTACTGTTTGAGTCGACTAGTGCGAAAAGCGACACCCTACTCTTAAATCTCATCTTTCTATTTAGTCGACGGAACGGAGAGCACTAATGAACAGTGTCTCTGCTTCGTGCCACGGCATTCTTCATGTGCTGGCGGAACTTGGCAGACGCGTTCCTAGCAGTCGGTCTGCTTCTAACAACCACCTGAATTCCATCAATGGGTTTGCTGCATGTACAGTCACACGCCATAACGCTGTCATGAACTACCCGGTGCGATGACCCACCCCGTGTAATGACCCACCGTGTGTCAGCACACAAACCAACGGTACCACCGTCTCACGTGGCAATTGAAACAAAACCCACAACTGAAATGAAACAAAGTCGGCGTTAATGATGTAACCATCTCAGCTGTTATGGATTTTATTTTTACAGTGGCTTAATTTAGTAAGCTTTATGACTGGTTAACATAAAATGCCAACCGTGCCTCCGTCTGATAAACACAAAAGCAGACTAGCTACCTCACTGTGGCTCCATCCTCTCCATATCCAGGTTAAACAGCAGCCTGACACACAATGGAATGTCCACACACAACAGAAGCAACAGAACACCATCAAAAAGGGAACAAACGATTACAAAAAGACACCACTACTAAAAAAGTCAAAACAAATATCCAAAATTACTTTTTCCCTTCGCTTACAGATATGGAAATGGAATACTTTGAGCGTTTCTATATAGTATGGTTATGTGCCAGCGTGTGTGTGTGCGGGGCATTTGTTTTAGAGTTTACGTGTCAGAAGATACGGACAGGCTTAAATCTCTAGAGCCACTTAAAGTGCACTGGCCATTTCTACTAGAACAAAGCCAAAACTGGAAGCTTGGGGGAATGTGCTAGACTTGTTTGATAGGGTATTCATTTGTATGGGCTCATGCCAGTGGAGTTCCTTAGGGGGTATGTACAACCAATGGGAGTTCTGAAACAGCAGGGGGTGGGGAAATAGGTGTGGGTGTTTCTGTTGTTGAGCGTTTAGTTTTGGACCCTTACATGAACCAGTCCTGTTTCTTTAGTGTGATTTACACATCACTTCTAACGACCCTACACGAATACTAAACACAGATACGCACGTGTGTACAAAGGTATGCAGGCGGGTGCCTTGGTGTGAGTGAATACGTGCGTGCGTGTGCACGTGTTCACAGAAAGGGTCCTCCCATGTCCCAGAGATGACGTAATATTGACATTTTGCGAGTCAGACACACAACACCAGCTGTCAACACAAATACAGGTGCCCTTAAGGCTTGAACAGGAGGGACGGAGATAACCGGGAAACACACACCGGCACGATTCTGGCACACACACACAGTAAACACCGATAAAAACAAGAAGCGCAGATGATAATAAACTGTAAGAAGAAGAAGATTCGGAATCATAAGTGTGACAAGAATAACGATGACTAGAATAATAGGGCTGTCACGGTAAGTGGCAACGGCTGCTTTTTTCCCTTATGTACGCTTATTTTCTTCTATTCGTAGATTTCTTTATTCAGGGGACTTTTTTGGGGGGTTGTGGAGGACCTAGAACTGCTCGGCCAACAAGTCACAGACCCGCTGGGAAACGGTGTCCTTGCTGCTACGGAGGGTCAGTCGATACATCTGGCAGAGAGAAAGACAAAGGTTTAGAAGAAGAAATACACTCACCCTGAAAACATGAAGGAACACTAACAAGATGAGAAGGGATTTTACACCAATGGCAAATCAACCTGAGTTTAACAATGTACTGAAAGGAGAGACAGACCAATATTAAAATGGGAGGAGTCAAGTATTCCATTTTGCGGCGTCGGTGAGAAAGAGTGGAAGAATCTCTCAAAGTGAAAAAGGAGAAATATAAAGAGAGGAAACGGAGGGGACAAGAGATGGTGGGATGAAAACAAGGATTAGAAGAGATGGAGACACAGAGAGATGCGAATTAAACAGAGAGAGGAGCCATTTGAATTTAGACAGAGGCTGAGAGAGACCAGGAGAGAGACACAGAAAGAACAGGAATGTAAGAGAGACCAGGAGAGACACAGAGACGGAGAGAACAGGAAAGTGTTACCTGCTCGCCAGGCTTGATTTGCAGCAGAAAGACACAGACAGCAGTGAGTGATGCAATGAGAGCCACACAGAGAAGGACAGACGGACCCTGTGTGTGAGTGTGTGATTCCAATGCATGCATGCATGCGTGTGTGTGTGTGTGTGTGTGTGTGTATACGATTACCTGGGCCTGCGCGTTGGGCTCCAGTCTCAAAAGACAGCCGACCTGTTGGATCTTGGTTTGAATGACTCCGGCGCACACATAGTTCTCTGGGTTAGGATCCACGTTCTCCAACAGGGCGGTCCCTAAACCCAGCAACTACAGACAGAACAAAGTGGGGACAGTCACCAGGATGTGAAAGACATTCAGCGTGTGTGTGTGTATGTGTCTGTGTGCGTGTGCGTGTGTGTGTGTGTGTGTGCAGACCTACCTTGGCCTTAAGCACTTCCGTGTCCATGCCGTGGCTGGCTTTGAAGATTTTTTGTGCTTCTTGTTGCGGCCTGCGTCGAAAAGCCCACTATTAAACACACAAGCTATTTCCTGCCGTTTCTCACCTTCTCAATTCAATGCACTTTAAAATGGCCACAATGGTTTACCAAACCAAGAAGACAATAAAAATAAAACGAACAATAAACAGCTAGTGAAAATCACACACGCTATTCTGATAGGACAACACACACACACACACACACACACACACACCCCCACACGCCCACACGCCCACACGCCCACACGCCCACTCACTGGCTGAGCTGTTTCCAGCGCTGGAAGAAGTCTGCGGCGGCCATCTCTGTAGGCTGGAAGAACTTGTTGATGGTGACAGGTAGCTTGAGGGTGATGTTCTGCAGGGTTCCCCCATATCTGTGACACACAAATCAGATGCACCCAGCATCTCTTAATGAGCACAGGTCACCTGTAGAACAACTCAACATTATGTCAGGAGTTTTGCTCGACTCAACTGAGTGGGTGAAGCTCACGCCTGATTTTGAAATGGCTCGGTTTAAAACAAAAAGATGAGCAAGGATGTACCTGAACTTGATGTTGAGCAGCGGTGCATCAATAAAGTCAGTCAGGCACTCTATATTAATGACCTGCTGCACCTGCGCTCCACCCTCCACTAGAGGCTCCACTGGTTTGGTCTGAACGTTGAGCTGTGGGAGCAACAGTCAAGGACAAGAACAGAGAAGCACCATGTACAGAGAAGCTATGCAAACAACTGGAGAACTGGGTAATGTGAACCCTGAATGCTGATTGGCTGAATGCGGTGGTATACGAGAGCAAAAAAAAGTCTGACTGGTTTAATTGTGTTAGTTACCACTTTACGTTGATAAAGCAACTCTGAATTCGTGGTGTATGGTCAATTTACCATGGCTTATTGGACTATTCATTCAGGATTTCATGTAGTCAAAAGCAGAAAAAAAGCTCTGAAAAAAATGACTCTCCATATGACGAATGTTTCAAACATTAGTTTTTTTTGCCCCTAAGAAGATACATGTGCTTTATATTTATGCCCACATTACTAATGAGTGTTGTACAATATGACACAATGTAAGTGCAGAATAGTGGTGACTGAACACAAGTGTGAGAGAATGAACGCATTGAAGGATATGAGACTGAAGTTCCCCAGGGCAGCTGACAGTGGTGGTGAAGCTGACAAACTGCACTGAAGTCTTATTGCCATAAAACAGATACATCCTCCCTGAAAGAAACCAATAATTAATTAATTATTAATAAACCCACAGTACATATCATAAGAACGGAAACGCTGGGTAGTTGTGTTAAAAAGACGTCATCACATTAAGCCCTGTGGTAATATCTAATCATTACACGTGTCCATGTGTAACTTATGGGGTCATTACATTGAGCCCTGTGGTAATATCTAATCATTACAGTTGTCCATGTGTAAGTTACGGGGTCATCACATTAAGCCCTGTGGTACTATCTAATCACGTGAGCCAAACTCACCCAGGTTCTGGCGATACTCCGACTTGATGCCAATCTGAAGCAGCTGGTTCTCAAACAGAACCCCGTTGTTCTTACACACAAACCTGAGAAACAGTGACAGACAGGGGACCAGAGACAGGAGAGCAATGAATGAGTTAAGATTTGCCGTTCAACGTTTAAAATCCAGCACACACCAATTACTACACAAAGGGTCTGTAACTTTACAGTTGACACACATCTTCACGACCACACCTCGTGCATTCATGAACTAAACCAACCCTCCAGCGCAGGTGAACGCTTTGTTAAAACGGTCAATATTCCCATTGCTGTTGTTAATATAACGCTTAAAAAGGAGTAGAACCACCAGGCCCCCGCCGCCAGAGAAGGAGAAACACTGGGGAGAGAGGAGCGTGTGAGTTCTTACTTGTTGAGAAGCTCGTCTGACTCGGGCAGAGGAGGGGCAGGATCCTCAGAGGCCGCAGAAGGGGGAGCAGAGCTGAGAGGGAGGAGGAGAAAGGATGGAGAAAGGGGAGGAAAAATGGATCCGGAGAGTAGGTTTGAAAGGAGACCAACGGAATTAGATGGGAAAATGTGTGTGTGTGTGTTTCATGGGAGAACCAAAGCAGTGACGCATGACAAAATTAAAAGGGGGAGAGGGAGAAAAATCAGAAGTGGGTTAGTACGGAATAACAATAAGATATAGCAGGCAACCAATAGAGCGGAATGTTCTGGTATTATCAAATATACAGCCTAGCAAAGATCTGCTGTTTCTGTGTATTTGTGCGTGCATGATATTAGTTTGTGTCAGCTTGCTCGAATTCCTAGGAAATTCTGGACCAGTTTTTGAGTTTTATGCAAGGACTTTTGGGGGTATTTTGGGTTTTGATAAGGATTAAGAGTTAAGCCAAAATAATTTATGTAAAATGAACTAAGAAATTGGCCCCTCGCATAGGTATTCGTGTGTGTGTGTATATATTTGGGTGCAATGTAACATGAGGCAGTCAGCCATTTTGTTTCTGGCCCCTTACTCCGCATCGCCAGGGCCCTCCGCCAACCGTGAGTCAGGGGCCTCGGGAGCGTGCAGAGCGCTGCCAATGTCCGAGAGACGCATAAGCAGACACACACAGACGCACACACACACACACACACACACACAAGACACACAAGACACACAAGACACACAAGACACACAAGACACACAAGACACACAGAAAAAAGGGGGGAGGAAGGAGAGAAAGCGAGAAAGACAGTCACATACAGCGAGATAAAAAATAAAACGGACAAAAGATTAGACGCAGAAGACGCAGGAGAGACAAGCTCACAGACAGAGCAGAGAAAACAACACAAACAACAAGGCATCTTGTCCCCCATTCTACCACGATAATCCTGGACGTGGAGTCACGGCACAAACAACATCAAGTTGCCCGTTTGCTACTACGAACAGAGTGCCCTCGTGTGGGTCATTGACATGGCTAAAAAACACGGTGTCATTTTCACCAACGCCTTAGATGCGATTTTGGTTAACTGGCGTGTCTGGGGATCGAACCGTCAGACTTTTGACCTGGCCGGTTCAGGGATGTCATCATCAACACGATCTCAGAAATGATCATCATTCACATTCGCAACCAAAGGGAGTTTCAGTGCAATCGCTGTTTTAGGTTTACATGGAGAAGGCAATTGTGGGCTAGTCATTGGGTGAACCTTCACCTCAGGAAGCCATCGTCGTTCACTCTGGTAGAGGCGGCGGCCGGCCCCGCCTCTGAAAACACATCAACCAATAGGCTGCCGGTACTGGGAGCGGCCCCACCCACAGGAGCGGCTGAACGGAGGCCGAGCAGATCCGATGAAGGTGATGGGGTGGACTGAAAGAAAAAGTGAAAGACTGTGAGAAAGAGCCAAAAAAAGTACTCTACATAGTCCTTGTATGAAGACTGTGACATCTACATAGTCCTTGTATGAAGACTGTGACATCTACATAGTCCTTGTATGAAGACTGTGACATCTACATAGTACTTGTATGAAGACTGTGACATCTACATAGTACTCATATGAAGACTGTGACATCTACATAGTACTCATATGAAGACTTTGCACTTTACATAGTACTTATTAGTGAAACCGTAGAAATACAAATCACTTGTATGCCCAATGGCACCACTCATCACATCAGAACTGGGTAGATAACAGTATAACACATATATCAGACATATTAAATGGAAGCAGAACTCTTACAGCATTTGAGGTGGCGATGGTAGCCTCGCCCCCCCGGTCCGCACCCCCGTTCAGCTCGCCCCTCTCCTTGCCCTCCTCCAGTTCCACAGACACGGCCCCCGGACCCTTCTTCTTCTTCAGCTTGGCCAAGATGGATGACTCCCGCTCTGGAAAGGGGGGCATCTCCTCCAACACAGTGGCCTGGAAAGGATGAGGCAGACAGAGGATGACACAGACAGAGAGGATGACAGAGACAAAAGGATGACAGACCACAAAGAGACAGATCATTTAGCTTCCTGTTAACCATTCTAAGATACATCCACCACTCATTTACTGGTGAGGCACTGTAACAGCTCCACCAACAGCTCCATCTCTACCCAATGAGTATATGTGTTTTCTGGTCCTTACCAGAACATCTGTGCTGGCGATGGAGGACAGCTTGAGGTACTCCACAGCTCTCTGCTGCAGCTCCACATCAGAGTTCCTGATTTGGCTGTCGGAGCGGAGCACCTCCTGAATGGTGGCCTTGGTCTCTGGAAACAGGTTGATGAACTTGATGTAGGCCGACAGCAGGAGGGCACGCGTGGGCACTGAGCACAGGTGGAACTTGGAATGGAGCAGGTTGAACTGGACCAGAGGACTGGGAGAAACAGCACATTAAAATGAATTAAATGGGAAACAAAGAAATAGTTAGAAGAGAAATATTAGAGAAAAGAAAAGAGGATGACATTGTAAGGGTAATTAGCCGTGAGAGGTGCGCACCTGGAGCGTGGGTCCCCAGCAATAAGGTTTCCAAACTCTCCCAGAATGTACCCGCCCACTTTCACCATGTTCTCATGACAGGCTGGAGCTTGCAGTGCCTGGGGCAGCAGGGCAGTTAAACACATTAGCCGTGTCCACAATAACAGCAAACAGAAATAACAATAAATAAAATAGGCTTTTATGAATTATGAATAAGTGCATGTGGACAGCAAAGATGAAACCCTAAAGAACAAGCTACAGCAAGACACACTGAATCCAGGCATAACCGGTATGGCAATCGCAAAGTACCTCAAAAACGGTCTTGGCGGCGTAGCCCTGTACATCATCCCGGTTGATGACAATCTGGATGACGCGGTACCAGACCTCCTCGCTGACATAGTCGCCGGCAATACGGATGAGGTTCAGGATGGTATCCACATACCAGGAGTAGTCTACAGCGTACTTCTCTGCCAGGATGGCCACCTTCAACACCTAGAGGAAAAGCACCAATGGGTTTCACACAGTTCTCACGTCCTCCAGTATCGTGTGAACACAACGTAAAGCAACTAACTAAATGGTAATTAACTAATGAACAACACTGCCCCCATCAGGTCACGGTTCTGTGAATGAAGACAACATAAACCCATAGTTATTCAGAGACACACACCATCTCTTCTCTGATGGAGTAGTCGGCTGTCTCCAGGTAACTCAGCATCTCTGCCACTATTTGCTTGGCGTTGCTACGGTCACACATGGCATAGAGCAGGTCGGCCGCCCTCTGACGAACACTCACATCTCGTTCAGTCTACAGGGAGAGGAAGACCAGGGCAGGGAAGTACAAAAAGATGATTGAGAACAACAAATAAACAGAAAGGCAAAACGTTTTTACAAAATGACCAGAGAGGATTCAACATAAATGTTTTTATTAAAAAGATTGTCTCGTCAGAGAATGCAGTATGCGTGTGTGTGTGTCAAGGGCAGACCTTGAGGGCATTGATGACCGTCTCGATGTGGGTCTTGACAGCCTCATGGGAGAACTCCGAGCTGGCCAGGGTGCACATGCTCTCCAGAGCCAGGTAGCGCAGGTTGGTCTCCCTGTGCTGCAGGAACTGACCCAGCTGGTTACAGGCCCTCACCAGCAGGTTGGGCTCACTGGACGGACACGTCAAACCAGGAGGGGCATATCATTAAAAAGAAAACTGCATGCTTTTCTCCACTGATAATCAATACAGATTCATGAATGCTTTTTATTGGGATTGAGACAGGTTTCACTGACAGAACAGTGGGTCGGAATCAAACTAATGTTAAAGTTATACACCAGAGAGGACAGCTTAGAGTTTCGGACCAACCCAAGCCATGGTGGGCCCACTATTCCACCAGCATCCCCTGGACCACTCACCTGTCATAGTGGATGATGAGGGAAATGGCCTCGAACAGTATGGCGTTCTTTGCGTTGGAGTGCTGCACCTTCTTGGACTTGGGCGGCTCCTGGGCCTTGTTCAGGATGGTCTCTAGACACTCCACAAGGCGGCCCTTCACAGCGCCATCCTCTGGTGGGGGGTAGCACTGCAGCAGGCGCAGCAGCTTGCAGGACAGCCACGGCGCCGGGACAAAATAGTAGGTGTAGTCCTGCAGGTCAGTGGAGGCTGACGACACAATCTGTGGAGGGGAGAAAGACCGGGAGAGACCACAGGAGAGACCAGGAGAAAGACTGTTAGAAACCAGCGTAATAAACCAGTACTTTATACCGGATTGGCCCCGTCTATGAGCCTGCGGCGTCCCCCCGTCTATGAGCCTGCGGCGTCCCCCCGTCTATGAGCCTGCGGCGTCCCCCCGTCTATGAGCCTGCGGCGTCTCCCCGTCTATGAGCCTGCGGCGTCTCCCCGTCTATGAGCCTGCGGCGTCTCCCCGTCTATGAGCCTGCGGCGTCCAACCACATGACCGATTTTCCTCCAGGTGTGTCGTTATTGGGGAAGAATTCTTGGTGAACAATCGTGACAATACTGAGCATCTAGACACTCACCCTGCTGGGGCGATACTGAACATCTAGACACTCACCCTGCTCAGGCGAGACACGGCCAGGGACACACATGTCTTGAACTCGTCGGGGTTCTTCGAGCTGAGGCAAGTGATAAGGGAGATGGCTGCCGTGACGACGCCCTGCAAAATAAAGTTAAATACTATGACCAAGCAGAACCAATAACGTTACAATCGACAATACGTCAAGAAATTTAACATTATCCAGTATCAGAGGTTCATTTAGATGCTTTTTACAAGAGATTTGTAAACTTGTTGGCTCTGGGACTCGACCTAGCGAATTACAAGAACCGTAAGCTGCGTGACCCGCAGCGTTGGGAGGCCAGCGTGACCCGCAGCGTTGGGAGGCCAGCGTGACCCGCAGCGTTGGGAGGCCAGCGTGACCCGCAGCGTTGGGAGGCCAGCGTGACCCGCAGCGTTGGGAGGCCAGCGTGACCCGCAGCGTTGGGAGGCCAGCGTGACCCGCAGCGTTGGGAGGCCAGCGTGACCCGCAGCGTTGGGAGGCCAGCGTGACCCGCAGCGTTGGGAGGCCAGCGTGACCCGCAGCGTTGGGAGGCCAGCGTGACCCGCAGCGTTGGGAGGCCAGCGTGACCCGCAGCGTTGGGAGGCCAGCGTGACCCGCAGCGTTCGGAGGCCAGCGTGACCCGCAGCGTTCGGAGGCCAGCGTGACCCGCAGCGTTCGGAGGCCAGCGTGACCCGCAGAGTTCGGAGGCCAGCGTGACCCGCAGCGTTCGGAGGCCAGCGTGACCCGCAGCGTTCGGAGGCCAGCGTGACCCGCAGCGTTCGGAGGCCAGCGTGACCCGCAGCGTTCGGAGGCTAGCGTGACCCTCAGGCCGGTTACACAGTGGAAGCGTCTCGCGAGCGTGGCATTCCTGTTGCGTCTCAGAAGCGTGGCTGCTGCGTGTATTTTTCTGTGTCCTACACACCAGAAGCGTGTCTGACACGGCGCTGCTCCTGGGCATATCGCCGACAGATTTAAACTCTGAAAAGCGTTTACGTTATTTTTGGAGCATATATGTTACTATGGAAAATTAAAACATAAATATATAGACTACTGATTTGATTAAAGCAAAACAACATCGGCAGTAGCCTATTGACTGCAAAATATGTAACAGAATATTTCGTCCTGTATGACAGGTGAAATATTTGAAAAATCTTTTTGCTGCCATTTTTTATTACATTTCTACATTGATGTCAAAACCTAGAGATTTTCAAACATCAAGATGTCATTTATTAATATGCATTCGTTTCTAAATGACATAAACATATTTTCCTATTCTATTTTGCCTGGAAACGCTTCCAACACGCTCGCGTCTCGCATGAAAAATAGGCGTCGGTTCTATTTCTAGCAGGCACGCGTTTCAGGCACGGCTCTAGACGCGCATCTCACACAGGCAGTGTGTAAGCTCTAACCTGATAACAGGGGAGCCGAAATCAAAACGGACACGCCACGCGCCTGACATGCTCACGAGACACTTCCAGTGTAACCGGCCTCAGCGTTCGGAGGCCAGCGTGACACTGTCTTTGCCGACTCATTAGGTGAAAGAGCCAGACACCCCTAATCCACACCATTAAGTCACGTTAGTGACACCCTGTTTTGGCTTCTGATTGGTGCTGTAAAGAATATCTGTCTGGGAAAACTCATTCGACAAAGCTTTTTGCACCTAACAAAATGTGTTTGTGTGGTCCAAATGAAAACAGATCATTTCCACCTAAATGTCACATGTACAAAAGTGTATTTTTCCCACGGTGTTTCACCATGTGCTGGTCGTTGAGGAGGTGCACCACACGGGAGGTCCACTCTCCCATGAGGACCAGGTCTGGGGAGGCCTTGTAGAGACGCAGCAGACACAGAGCAGCAGACTGCTTCACACTGTCCATGGTGTCCCTGGAAATAGAAACAACACAGCTAGGAAAAACTTCTGAACAGGGATGCTAAACTCAGGGATGCTGTTCGGTCTATACGGGAGAGTCTTGATCCCCCAAAAAACAGCTTAAAAGGGGGGATGGGACCCTGTTTAAGGCACGCATGGAGAAAATGAAAGAACCATTTATAATGTGCAGCCATAGCATGTTACAAGACAGAGGTTTCAGGAAAACATTTCCTTCCTCTTCCACTCACTCCTTCCCCCCTTCTCCCCTCCTCTACTCACCCTATCCCCTTCCCTCTTACCCGGCCACCAGAATGCGTGGGATCTCTCCAGCAAAGGCCTCTGCCATCTCGCGGCTGCCCACGTTGGCGATGCAGTGCAGGGCGAGGCACATGAAGGTGGGGTTACGGCTGGACAGGTCATTCTTAATGGCGTTGTTGATGAGGCGGATCAGCTCACTGTTGCTGTTTACCAATACTGAGATGAACAGGTAGCCCTGGAGAGGGGGAATAACACAGTTTACTGAGATGAACAGCTAGCCCTGGAGGGGGATTTTTTTATTTACACAAAATAATAAACCAAAAAGGGAATGTGCAAAAATCCCTCTTGGAAACAGAACAAACTGCAACAACTGTGTGCTGGTTTCAAAAATGTTCCCTCCACCCTCAAACTATCGGAAGTTGCATTTCTATTTCGAACTTTAAAATCTGCTGAATGTGAGAAACGCTTCAACAATTATGATACAACTTCCACACCACTGCTGTTCCTCAAAAAGTCAAGTAAACGTGTAGACTTCTGGAACCAGGAATGGCCGCGACCTAAACCCTGGACGTTTGCAACAGTCAGCCATTGTAGGGTCTGCCTCGAGGAGGAGATGACCGCGTTCCCTCATGACAGGGTCACCTCAAGGGGCAAATGAGAGTCAGAGGGCAAAAGGAATGAAAAAACAATGGTAACACATAAAAGAGAAAGAAATGGAGCAGTTGGGAGAGATGGCAGAACACCCACCAGAGGAGCTCATACCTCCCTGCTGGTTCTCTTTGTCCTCACCCCTTTAACTCCCATACAGCCCCTGGTCAAAAGTAGCACACTACGTTTTGCATGCACCTGTGGGGTCGAGTCACAGCCAGAGATAGAGCGATAGAGCGAGCCAATCACTACAGAGCTGTGGCAGCCTGCCCGTACACATCAGACCCGTTCTCATTTAATTACACTTATCTCGTTCTCATAGAACCGTTGTCTTCAAGGGAGCATCCTCAAATGCACAGAGTTTCTGTTACTGGGTTTCTTGACTGTGGTGAAGCAGTTCCTTATCTGCACATTGATTCATCTCACTCTCAGTCAGTCGGCCAGACACCATCACCTCAGACTGAAACTCCAGCCTCACTGCTCTAACAGAATAAAACCCTGTTCCGAACTGCCTTTATCAAATAAACAATACATCTAAATACCACCATTACATAGCAGAATACACTGCTGGGGAAAGGAGTGAGGTTATTTGTTTCCTAGAGCACCTCAGACAGTGGTGTGACCACAGGCCAATGTGTTCTCTGATGCTGAACGGGTTCCCCAATTAAATCAGGCTCCAACTAGCAAACTGGCTGCAGCGAAGTCTGGATTTACCAATATCTCGGCAGATTTATGCATCATCAATAGAAGATAGCATCGACTACTAATGAATGTGTGGAATGTGGTGAACACCTGAATGGTGGAGAATAGGGGCTCGTCATCTGTAATGCTGTCCACTGAGGTGTGACCCCAAAAGCACAAAACAACCTGCCAAGCCAGACGTCACCTAAATGCATGATCTAATGTGATGAGGGAGCACAAATATGAATAAAGTTTAATTGACATGGATTGCTATCAGTGGCTTACATAATACGTAATCACTACAGCGACAGTGTGTGTGTGTGTGTGTGTGTGTGACACATTTAGACACTCAACAGATACGGGCGTATTACTTTGTAACAACGCTATGTTATTTATACACCATGGGAGGCTACATGCAAACCAGGTTTAAACAAGGATCCTAATTACGCCCTTAATGTTTTTCAACCACCACCACCAAATGTAACCAAACTCAGGTTCAGACATGCAGCAGGTTCTTTGGGGGGGTGAATGCACTGCTCCCTCTTTCAGTAGAAGTTGTTGGTCACCAATTATGTCAACATAACCAATGATTTGTGGATAATCATGTGACCAGTGGCACATTATCAGGGCAGCTTAAGTAACGCCTGAACCCCGCGCTTGAGACAAAACAAAAAGACCTTTATGTCCCACATTTAACAGACCATCATAATAATTACAATTGTTTATGTTTTTCCATAACAAAGCCTTAGATGGATGGGGCGGGGAAAACAATATGTATGCAGTTGAGTTAAGAGCCTGCGAAAAAACTCAAATGTCAACGCAATCCATCTGGGACTCCTTCAGGTTCTGGCTCAGATGGAATTGAACTGTAAAATGAAAGGTCAAATGTAAAGAAATGTTAAAGGAACACCCCAGGAGGAACCCTATAGCTGGTCCACATAGAACCCACTTCTACTCTATACTGGGAACTAGTCATGACAAAAGCTTTGACTAGTCCCCAGTATAGACACAACTTTTGTTCGCACTTTCGGGCCGTTTCTAGTGCATGTGTGCAGTCAAACCATTACATCACTTTAGATCCTCTGGAAATCAGGGATGTGTCAGTGTTTGAATAGAAATGAATTTATTTCACACAGAATCTAGTCCGTAGAGCTCTATGCAAACGTTCCAGAGTGTTACATCATGGGAAAAGCTCCCCTTCCTTCCTTCCTTGAAAAATTCAAACCCAAATCTGATATGCATGAGTAAAGTGAGTGTGGTATTTAACACATGACTTCAAGGGGAAAAAAAGGAAAGTGGAAAGCATTTTTCAAAGTTCCAGTAGACTGAAGGCTGACAATGTAAAAAGCCTTGTATTGAAACCTTTGACCTAAATCATTTTATATGCATGTCATATAACTCAATAGTCATACAGTCACACATATCATGACACGTAATCATGGGCTTTTAAAGTGTACTTATGCAATTATTACACGTTGTGTGTTGGTAAAAAAAAAATCGAAACACAAAAGAAGAGTAAACATTACTCACAATCTGTTTCTCTGTGTACTTGTTGGAGCTGAGCAGGTTGACAGCCTCCATGTGGCCAAAGTCGATGTCATGGCCAAGCAGAAAGATGAACAGCAGCTTGCACACGTATTTCTTCTTGCTGTAGCCATCGAGGGCCTTGTCCCCCTTGAACTTGGAGCGGATGTTGGCCAGCTCCTTATTGATCCGCTTGATCTCCGCTTCCTTGCTCTTACCTGGGGAGGAAGTGGGCTGGCCAGTGAATTTTGAATCAAGTGGATCTGATAAATCTGCCGGTCCTGTGGTCTTAAGCGCTGGTGATCGTAGAATCATTAGGCCTGCTGCAATTTCAGCCCACTAATTGATTACATCTAGGTCAATATAGCTTAAAATATATATACATCCCCACAGGGGGTTAAATACTTCATATGTTAATTCAACGCTAAAGTAGTAAGGAATAAGACAGCACAGGTTATTTAAAACAAGGAATCCAAAAAAATAATTTTGATGGTTAGAAAATCGACAATAGATACATACATTTTCCTCCCAAGGACCTATCTGCTGGTTTAGGCTATACGTGGGTTTATAAATGTGCTAAATACTAAGGGCATCTTGTGTAGGCAGATTTTACAAATTCTAAGTCTGTCAATATTGGGTGGGACAAATAAAAGAAAATTAGCAATACACGTATTACTGTTATATGGGTTAATTTAATAGTTTTCAGATTCTCTCAAAATATAAGTTTAACTAAATTAAGATAAACAGACACAAGTTGCAAAATCTGCAGCCTAAAAGTAAACGTTTATTATGTAGGTTTACATTGATAAAAGCCTAACAAACTCTGGATAGGGTTAATCTGAGTATGTTAAACCAACACTCGAGAAGCAAGCCGTGCACACACTTTCAATAATATGGAAGAAAACATGCTGCATAAGCAAACTGAGCAAGTCTGATGCATAAAAATACGGTTTTAAAGGAAACCACACCTTCCACCATGAGACACATGTTTAAGGAATGCTTGCAACAAGAGAATGTGTGATGGGAGTGGTCAAGAAGACAGTTCAATAGGGAGGGGAAAAGTGAGCCAGATGTGGAGGGAAGATAGAGGAGTTAAAGAAAGAAATAGGGCCTGTGTAAAGTAGCTCAAAGATAAGGATGAATTATCAAGAATTAGGATATATTAACAATGTGCTCATACAAACGGACTACAAACAAAAATGAACAATATAAGCTTAAATGGGGAACGGATAGAAGTAGCAATCAAAGAACATTCCAAAAGAGAAGAAAAACAAACACCAGATGTGAACATTGGTGAATGTACATTTATATTTGACTATGCGTGTCAATTGTCTATCCTTGTCTTTGCCGTTAGAATGCTGAAGGTATGTGACGCCAGAGTTTCCCAACGTTTCAGTCTAGACTATTTTGACGTCATACGGTGCTCTCAGCCAGCAGTCAACTACTCTGGGAGGGATAACCCACAGAACTGTTTGAGAAAACCGGGGCAGGACTAATCATGCCATCCACTAGTATTCAAAAGACAAGGATACAGCATTTTGAGGTGCACGAGTTGTGGGTATGTCAGTGAAAGGGGAAAAACGGTCTTTAACGTTATCCTGACAATAGAAATAAAAAACAGGTCACAAAGCATGCGTTTACACTGTGTTAGCAGCTAAGGGCCAGAACAGACGCCTTGTATGTGTAAACAACCGACTTGGCGAATAAACCTGATTCTGATATTTCTGGGGGGAAACCATCATTCAAACTAAATTATAAGTGGGAGAGGGCGGAAGGGTGAGATCGCGCAGTGTTGGTCGGCTAAACAGACATTACTCCAACTATTCTCTGTGCAATAAATGTCACTAACCTAGAAGTGTTAACTGTAAACACATGGATTATTCGCCGTGGGTGGCGTGGAATTCTACCCATTCGCACACAAAACGTTCAACAGGCTGGATTACTGTAGTTTCCTATCAGCATAGTGTCCTTTCTACCTACAAATCGGATTATCACACACACAAATATAACCAAAACCTAGCCTCAGTCTGTGCTGAACGGTAAACTAACCCTGTTTCTGTTCTGATGGATAAATTCAGTCCGTAAAAATAGTTACGCTACGATTTCCTGCGTACGGCCTGGTAACAGCAGGCTACATGTCGTACACAGCACATTATCACGATCCGCAGACTACATGTCGTACACAGCACATTATCACGATCAGCAGACTACATGTCGTACACACGACATTCTCACGACCAACATCATATCATCAGAAACACTGCAGACAGCGCGACTAGAACAAGGATGCGGTGCACCAGAAACAGTGGGAGAGAATGACCTCTCCGTATAATATTCCCACCCCTCCACTCATGACCAGCTACACTAGTTATATATATATTCAATAATATTTGTGTTTAGACAAAATGTCTACCATGCATACGTGTGTAGCTGGCTATACACATCATTAGGCAAGTAAAAATATGAACATGAATGACAGAAGTGGTACTTACAATTTCTTATGTCCGAAATAAACACTGCTAATCCGCGCATTCCATCTCCCTTCGACACAGCCGGCATGTTTGCTGGTTTACCTCCTCACTATGGCCCTTCCCGATAAAAATATATAGTCGACGGTCAACTATATCTAACGTTTAGATGTGGCAGGATGTGTTAGCTCTGTAATGTGAGCCAGCTAAAGTCCTACACGTTTATGTTCTTTGACGTTTAACATGAATTGGGTTACGTTACTAACACCCTGCTAGCACATTTGGTGGATGGTTATATTAACTAGCTACTAATGACCCAGCGGTATGGTGACTCCCAGTAGCGTATGTTAGTTAGCCCTGTTAATTAGCCGACGTTTCCGCTGGATACCGAGTTAGCGAATTCATTCAAACCGGCCCCGTCGTTACCGAGATGTACACTAGTACTGTTAGTGAAGATACCGCCGTAGTAACTAAATATATCTAGTTAGCCGCTACCCAATACATCACAACGTTATCTAGCTAGACTTCAGATAAAAGGCAGAATACTATAGCCACACTCGGGTCTCTGAACTGTGTGTCCGTGAGTGAGTCACGCCAGCTAGCTAAACAGCTAAACAGCTAAACAGCTAGTGGCTAGGTGGCTAGCTAGCTATATCAAATCTGGGAATACATCACCAATTGATCGTATTATTTCCACGATATCTCAAGCTAATCCGGCAATGAACGTGCGACGGCGAAACGGAGACAATTCGCGGTCGTCTGTAATTTCTCTAATCGGTACTCGGTAGCCTTGGACGGGGCTCGTGACAGGACAAGCAGCGGGACTGCTAGATGCGCTCGTTATGCGCAGAATCCTGCGCTTCCTATTCCCTAGGCTCTGCCTTTCTTCCTATTCCCTAGGCTCTGCCTTCCTTCCTATTCCCTAGGCTCTGCCTTCCTTCCTATTCCCTAGGCTCTGCCTTCCTTCCTATTCCCTAGGCTCTGCCTTCCTTCCTATTCCCTAGGCTCTGCCTTCCATCCTATTCCCTAGGCTCTGCCCTCCTTCCTATTCCCTAGGCTCTGCCTTCCAGCACTAATATGTGAACGGATTGGTGGAATGATGAGGATTTGCGCCTCTAAACTAAAACTTGCACCCCTGGTGGCACATAATCTGTCGTGTTCAGCGTTACTATAATAATTACGTGGTACAATATTTTGATGACAAATATTTTAATGAGATTTTAATGATGCACACACACACCTCAATGTGGCAATCCTCTCTCTTTGACCTTTCCTTTTAGTCGTAGCAGTACCTTCTAGTTCTAGTTACTACCCAGTAGGCTACTATTAAATATTTAAATAACTAACCCTACCTTGCACACTGATTTCTAAACTCTGGATTGTTGATGCTAAGTTTTGTACATTGAGAAACGTTGAATCCTACTGGTCAGTCAGATTCTCTCACTGGACAATCGGTTGTTCTAGCGACCCCTACTGGAGGCTCCTACAAGCTCAGTAAACGGTTTTTGCCAATAAATGAGATCCTCTCTCAACGCATAAGTGCAGGCACAATAAACACTTCCTGGTTATGTGAACAACATAAAAGAAAGTGTTTTGGTGGAACATCTGGAAACTGCATAGAAAATGTATTATCTTGGAGTATTTTTGACTGCTGATTCCATCAAAATGTCTCATGCCCGACAAGACAGTCGAACATGTGTACCAGAGATGTTCACAAGTCTCTGAGCTAGAGACTCAAGTCAAGTCTGTAGTCATTGTGTGTGCGACATAAGTGTGACTCAAGTCTGAGTCTCAAACTCGAGTCCCCATCTCTGATGTGTACACTAACATTCTGGAGGCTTACAAAGTCTGCCTCAATCTTTGCTGCCCGCCTCATTAACCTGACTTTGAACAGATCCTTAAGAGACGGCAGCTTACATCCCATTATCCGCTCTGCAGAGCAGTTGATGGGTTGCAGTCTGTCTTTGTCCTTGACAGTGGCTGCAGCGTACCAGACGGTGATGGAGGAGGTCAGGATGGACTCAATGATGGCTGTGTAGGCATTAATCATCATGGATGTTGGTAGTTTGTACTTTTTGAGCTGCCGCAGGTAGTACAGTCTTTGTTGTACTGCCTGCGGCGGCCTGGCCATTAATCCCAAGAAAACCAAATAACTTATTACGAGACAAATAGCTGTATACATGCCCCAGATCTCATTGATGAGACCACAGTACTATATGTGGCCAGCTACAAATTCCTGGGTGTCCACATCTCCAACACTACAACCCTGGTCAAAAAGACACAAATACTATTAATGTATTTGGATCTGAGAAGTCTTTGAATACATTAACTAATTAAACGTTACTTAAACATGTTACTCTAACTCCCTGTTCGTCCTCTATCTGCTTCAGATGTGCCAGTTGGTCGCATACAATTTAGTAAGTTCTCTTGTTCACTAAATCTCCAAGTGCATATTAATCAGGTTATCTCTAGGTGCATGTCATCAGGCTACGAATTTGTACAAGTTTAAGATTGATGTGACATTGGCCCAAATATACATCTTCGAATTGTTAAATATTTTTGTAGAAAGTTGAAAAGCACACCTGTGGTATATAGTAATGATTTAGTCTTGTACTCTATGCAATAATATGTTCTGGTCCAGAATTGCCGAGTTTTTAGCCAATCACAATAGTAGCTGAATTTGAGATGTGCATTTTCACCAATAAGAAATGATCATGCAAAACCGAGCGATATTTTGGGCGGTACGTGCAACAGGGATCCAATCACAAATGGTTTATTTGCATTAAAGGGTGGGGCTTCGCATGTGTGCGTTTTATCCTCTGTGTGTCTGTGTCCACGCTCACTCGGAATTGAAATGGCGGAGACCACGGACAGGATGGAGGTAAGCGCAGTGATGGGGTTGAGTCATGATTGAGCTGTTTTTTAATTCAATAATGTTTTTCATTACGTTAAAATGTATTTAGTTTCGCTAACCTGAAGTTAGTAGTTGCATACACTTCCGGTGTAATTTTTAGGCTGTGCAGCCTACTATTTGGCTAGTTTAGACAACACACGCACTTAGCCTCCATTTTAGCCAGGGCTCTACATCGCAGGGCTTATTCATTTGTCACGTGTTGTTTGCTAGCACATATTGTACGCGTTTGTCCAAGACACATTGTCTGAATATTTAAATTTGTGAGACTTATGATGGATTACAAAGTACATCTTGTGTGTGGCAAACATTGGATCTTTAATTCCGTCGGCTGGTCGCCCCACTTTGATGGTAGACCGCATGGGTGGTATGTTAGCATGGCTACTTAGCATTAAACCAAGCACATCTTCCACACGTGATTGTTGGTTACCGGCATTCCATTTCGAATCTGGTTTAATACAAAGCTAGTCTGGTGTGATTCAAGAGTTTGACACCGTGATAATAAATACTGCTGTTTGGCACTAAGGCCTGTGTTAGTGTAATTTTACAAGTGCGCATCCTTGTATTGTCCTAAACAATTAGTGTGCCGCCAGTTTAGTCCTTGTAATACTTCACACACATTGCTGATTTAAGGCATTTGGCTAATTATTTGGTCAGCCCACGCGTTTCAAATTAACTAGTTGTTTAGTATCTCTAAGTATTTTATTGCCCCAAAAATACGGTTGTATGTCTGTAGGCCTGAAACACATCTGTCGCTTAACCATGTGCTTTCTTATCCTTTGTGTTTGCAAAAAACTTCTGTTCACTACACTGTACATTAGTTACATACCGGTAGCACAATGTGCGTCCCCGGAAAAGTTACTATGCTATTATGAATATTAAAGATCGACTTGTATACTTGTGTTTTAGACAAATTTAACTGGTAATTTGATGTATTTAATGTGATAAAATCGGTCGGTCGTTTGAGGCTGTAACGTAGGCCATAATGTTTTTTTGTCATTGTTGCTATCTTGGCTCTGGTTGTGACTGGTGTTTCTTTGAGGTTGTTCAGGGAGAGAGCTCTGCCAAGCCTGCAGCGGAAGACATGACTTCCAAAGACTATTACTTTGACTCATACGCCCACTTCGGTATCCACGAGGTATGTACCTTTTGATGAAAGGAGACGTTATCATGCATGAATTATGTGAGCTTGAAACAGTGTCTTGCTGGTGTATGCTTGTGTGACTCCCCATAGCTTGTTGCCGTAACACTTATCTGTCCTACGTAGGAGATGCTGAAGGATGAGGTGCGCACACTGACCTACCGAAACTCGATGTTCCACAACAAGCACCTGTTCAAGGACAAGGTGGTTCTGGATGTGGGCAGTGGTACTGGCATCCTCTGCATGTTTGCCGCCAAAGCTGGGGCCAAGAAAGTCATAGGAGTAAGGCTGTCACAGTTTCCCGTAGTATGTCTTCTGTACGAACTTTTGGAAGTGCAGAATACATACCCTCTTCAAGTTGCAAGTACATTTCAGTTGCCTGTAAGATTCCACATGAATGCAATGGCCTTGGTTAGCTATTTTCTACAGCCTCTGCGTTTTATTTTTCAGATCGAGTGCAGCAGTATCTCAGACTACGCTGTGAAGATCGTCAAGGCCAACAAAATGGACCACAGTAAGTTAAACTTACCTCATGGTCCCTGGGGTATGCAGTCACCCATTAATGTTATTCAATGGGTGGCTTCTTACACTTGTGCACATGACGATATCCTGTAATTGGGACCGGTTGTCATGTCGGCCAGATTGACTCAGTGGTCCTCATCTATGTCTGTAACTCCCCTCTTATCCTACTTTAGTTGTGACCATAATCAAGGGAAAGGTGGAGGAGGTGGACCTTCCTGTGGAGGGAGTGGACATCATCATCTCTGAATGGATGGGTTACTGCCTATTCTATGAGTCCATGCTCAACACAGTCATCTACGCTAGGGACAAATGGCTTGTAGGTTCTTATATCTAATGACAATTACATTATGGAGTACTCTTGGATGCATGTGAAAGGCTTACTGGCAAGTTTCCTGTATGTTAAGCCACTAAATGGAATGCTGATTGTGTGTTCAACCAAACTTCTCCTGTCTCCCAGAAACCAGAGGGTCTGATCTTCCCTGACAGGGCTACCCTTTACGTCACAGCGATTGAGGACAGGCAGTACAAGGACTACAAAATCCACTGTGAGAATTCCTCTAAATTTTGGGGTAATATAGTTGGTGTGATATGACCAGCATTGTTCCAGTGTTTTTGGTTGGAGGGAACATACGTTTAATTAGACATGTTCTGCCTTGCTCTTTGGCCCGATATAGTACTCACTTGTATGTTCTTGACAGGGTGGGAGAATGTGTATGGCTTTGATATGTCCTGCATCAAAGAGGTTGCCATCAAAGAACCTCTAGTGGACGTGGTGGATCCCAAACAGCTGGTCAGCAGCTCCTGTCTCATCAAGGCAAGTCAACGGCAGACTTTGCTGCCCTTCTACCCATCTGTCGTATTTACACTACTACAGTCTAGTGTTCTCCACATTCGTTTTTAACGATCTCAACTTCGCCCCTGTTTATATCCGTAGGAGGTGGATATCTACACAGTAAAGATTGATGACCTGTCGTTCACCTCACCCTTTTGCTTGCAAGTGAAGAGGAACGACTACGTCCATGCCCTCGTCACCTACTTCAATATCGAGTTCACACGCTGCCACAAGCGGACAGGCTTTTCCACCAGTGAGTCTTGATGTCTTGTGTACTATTTATTTATATGGTTGGAAACAGTTACATGTTTTAATGTATTAATATCTAGTTATAGTGGCTGCTGAATTCAAACTCACCCTGATTGGTTTTCGGGTTTGTTATATATTGTCACAAGCAATCATTATTAAAATTGTTTGGTTCCTCCTCCCCCACAGGTCCAGAGTCCCCCTATACCCACTGGAAACAGACGGTGTTCTACCTGGACGACTATCTGACTGTGAAGACGGGAGAGGAGATTTTTGGCAACATTAACATGAAGCCCAATTCTAAAAACAACGTAAGAAAAGCTGTGGCAGATTCTTATGTGTTTTGATTCTTCGTCTAAATACTCCACCCACACTTTTCTTATCTTGATGCATGGTTTCTTCTTAACTTTCTAACAATCACATTTTTTTTGCTGTGTTATGTTTAAACACAGATTTGTTGCTTTTCTAACATGTCTCTTTGGCTTGCAGAGAGACCTGGACTTCACTGTTGACATCGACTTCAAGGGTCAGCTCTGTGAGGTGTCCAAGACCTCAGAGTATCGGATGCGTTAAAGTCCCGCCCCCATTCTGATGTTTGTTTGTGGGAGGGCTGAAGGGAGATCAGGGGTGTGTTCATTCTGGCAAACTGTTTAGTAGCAAACAATTACGTCATCGGAGCAGAATTTATTTGATTAAAGGAACTACTTGATTGGTGGAATGATCACACCCTGGGGGTCGGTGTCTGTCAGTACATTTTTCCATAACTTATAACTAGTACTCGTAAGCAGTGGTTTCAAGGGTTGTCTTGCTTCTGTGTATCGTTAGATGTTGTGAGGAAAAGACGCTAGGTTTTTCAAACTGATGGGCCAAAGTGAAGAAGACATGGCCACTCATTGTGCAATAGCCTCTCGAATGGTGTTTGTTTTTACTTGTGCTTATGTCTTTACGTTTAGCGCCTTAACTTCGCATGTGACTGCAGCTTGGGCTCAGTCTCGATGCGCACAAACACAGGCCCCTTTCCCGCCTCTACATGGTGGCCTCGTTCTGTCACTTTGGCCTGTTGTGCCGTCATGGATCTGGTTGACGTGGCAAAAACCGCCCCCTTTCTACCCCTCCCGTATTTGTGTTATTTTCATAAGAAGCGCCTCCTGTGGCAGGTTTTTCTCCCTCCGCTGGCCAATCTAATTGTCTTGTCGTGAGGTGTTGCAAATCAGCCATTGGTGTATTTTGAATTTTCTGTATTTGAGGAAACCCTTTTCAGAGTGAAGTTGTAGTTGATGAAATCAGGTAACCAGGATGTTGGATGTCTGCTTCATGCTGATCCCAGGCGTCCTCGTTTTTGCGTATCTGTACCGTTGACCCTCCTATCATATCTGACTAGATATTGTCCTCCAGAATGTGGTGACATGGTTGTATTAAGAATCTGTTCTACTTTTCCTCCAGGTGAGTCTCTACGTAACCCAAACCCCTCGTAGCTTTCCCAATTAGAGCTTCATCAGGAAACCCTTACGAAGTGCAAAGGATGTTTTTTAGAGTGGTTTTATCTGAGAAGATTCCGGTATTCCTTAGTGTTGGAGGGCAATGGTTGTTTGGGACCACGTCTGTCCCAGTCGGGGTCTCCTTAACCCGGTTTAAATGAGAGCCCTAAACCCTGCTGTATCTTTAGTGTCTCAGATGGCTCCCTACTCTACAGAGTAGGGCACTATGTAGGGAATATGGTGCCATTTTGAGGTGCATGCCATCAGAGCCCCCTTGTTTCTGGAGGATTGTTTGGTTTGCCCTTTAGGCACGAAGTGCAGCACTTAAGTGAAACAAATGTGTGCCGTTTGGTTGGAGGGCTGCAGGGCCAGATATCTGACTCTGAGATGGCTGGTGTGGGGTACGCAGGGTGAAGTTGGGTCAGAACCAGACTATGTTTTGTTTAGTTTTTGTCCTTGCTGCTTTTTTAATAAAATAATAAAAATGGGAAATCATTTCTGTCTTGACTGTGCTAATTTCTTATGGTGTAGATGAAATGCAAACATCAGTTCAGACCCCTTTACGTTCTCTATGCATCTTTTTTTATTCCTGTGGTTAAATAAAGTGAAACTAACGGTTACAGGTCTGCAATTAAGTCAAAGATAAACGGAGACAAAATTAGAGGTGCCCTGTCATCTTAATGGTCACAAATGTTGTGTGAGAATTTACTTGTAAGGAAAAAGGGTGAGACTGCTGCACTTATTTGGAACTCTCCAGATCCTTACTGCCTGCTGATAAGTACTAGGCGTTTCAGCTAGAAGCAACACAGGTCTGGTGTTACCTGGGTGATGTTCCTTGTCTCTCACTGTTTGAACCCCTTGCATCTCCCTGTCTCGCCCGGCGATTCCAGTAATAACCATTGGCTAGGATTAGCCCTTGGGGCTCACTTAAATGCTGACTGCTAACATGGAGACTAACACACTCTTGGGTATGTCCTTTGATTTGGAATGGCAGGTCTTGCTGAACTCACGGACGCCATTGAGGTTAAGCAGTCAGAAAAATATCTATGAAATTTGTCTTTGACCAACGGGGAGCCAAGTAGAAGACACAGATCCTCATTGTAAATGTCTACAGGGTCAATAGTGTTCTTTTTTTATTTTTACTCATTTGGTGCCCCTAGTATTTGCCTATGCCGCCTGGTGGCAGGGCAGCCCTGTATGTCTAGCATGTGCTTGATGTGATCTACTGGAGGGTCAGTGAGATCTGGTTCTATGGTAAAAGATCACAGTAGAGCAAACCACTTAGGTGGTCAATCTAAAAACCTTTCTGTTACTGTTCAGATGATTACCAGATGCAATTTTAGGACCTAACTGAAAAAAGCTACTGTTTCAGCTGTGCACTAAAGCACAAGAGTTTTGCCAAAATTGGTTTGCTGGTCATTGTGCCTTGTTACAGGTTCCCTAAAGAAACCATGTCCATGTAAATATAAAAAAAGTCACTTTGCTGTTAAAAAAAGCCCCAAAATATATTCAATATAATAACGAACGATTTTTGAAATGCCGGAAGCAAAAAATCCAATACAAACAAGTCTAACATACTACACAGCAGATGTAATGTGATACTATATCAAATCAATTTTCACAAAGTTGCTCAGATAATATATAGAGATTCTGGGATGGGCAGTTTATGTGAGTTCCTTGTATGACATCCTTTGAGCTCTTCTAAATCATGTCAACAGGAGGTGGCTAGGTGAACCTGTTCTGATTAGATGAATACATGATTAGATGAATACATGATTAGACCATGGCATGTCCATCTTTGATAGCCAAAATTATCCTAAAATAGAGATTGTCATTGTACATCAGTACACTACATTGCTCCTAATAACTGTATAACTTACGGTGACTACATTGTGGTGATTTTTTTTCTAATATTACTGTGTATTATCTGTAGTTACGTCAATCATGTTACCATTGTGTCAAATGGATGATCATATGACCGGAGAGCACTTTTAACCGGGCCAGCTTGGCATTAGAACCAACGGACCTCCATGGACAAAATTCAGTTGGCTTATTCCCTGCCCTGCCATCTCACTCGTCCAGTGTAACTAATTATTATTGTACTGTTATTCTGGATATATTCATTGTACATTGAAATACTATTATTGTATAGTACTAATATTGAGTGTAGTATGTTTTTTGTATTTGGACTGGTGAAAACCTGAGGTATCTTAAGAGAATTTATGACGTAAATTTAAGGTGTCGTAAAATCACAGCGGACATTTCGCGACAACCTATTTACTTTACGGCGTCCCGCCATTTTAAGTTTCTGGGGCAACTTCTTTCTTCTTTCAGACTAGAAGCTAGCTAGCTACCCAACCACGCTGAAGCGGGTGTCGCTGCAATTGTATTTATTTGACTGTGAACGTCTTAAAGAAACGAGGGCACAGTCATATTCTACGTTGCCTGCTTCGGGCTCACGGAGTTTTAAAGGGATTGAATGAATTGAGGTGAGTGTACAATAAATTATCTAACGTAATGGTTAGTAGTGGCTGAGTGTGTTGAGACACGAGGCCTAGGCTGTATGGTCGCAAGCCACCTAAACGCGTACATGTCTCACTTACTGGCTAAAATAAGGTACATATATGTTTATATTGCGTAATTGCAATTTAGATATGACTTTGGTTATTTCGCTTGTCTGCAAAATACATTTTCTACCATAATCGATCTAGGTAGGTCGGACCGTCTCGACCATGGATTGTTTTCTGGTCTGTTTTCAGTTACGCTTAATGGTAGCTGCTGTAACGTGTCCTCTGTCTGAACTACCGGATCTACTGGTTATAATATAGGTAGTTATTTACGAATAACAGACTATACCCTGGAAGAAAGGTGCAGGCATTCACCGTTAAATGTAGTTAACTGTTTTTGTACAACGTTAGTAATCCATCTGGACCTTTCCATGTCGGGCCTTTTTTTCCTTGACTCATTGTAGAAGAGGAAGCTCGAGGCTCATTCACCTATAATTTATGTTTTATACAGTTGTCTTATTTACCTAACCATGGATACATGGGAGTCATTTATTGGGTTTTATAGGACATATTTCATAATATTTGGGCTGCACATGATGTTTATCTCACGATGGTCTTCCAAGTCTTTGTGGCTCTGACGACACTGCCTAATGGCTATACTGATGCAGCTCTGTTGCTTACAATTCATTCCTGTATTAACCGATGATTACCGGTAAGTTAATGATAACTTTCTAGGGTTTAACCTAATAACACATTTTTCGCGTTGCAGGTGAAGGATGACCCAGTTTCTACCACCAAATCTCCTGGCCTTGTTTGCGCCACGGGACCCCATACCATTTCTGCCACAGTTGGAAAAGCTTCCGCATGAGAAACATCACAACCAGCCATACTGTGGTATTGCTCCCTTCATCAGGCACTTTGAGGCAAGACAAAACAACTGTTGCTATATTCCTTAACTGAAAACTATGCCTATCTATTGTATTGCTTGTTTTTATAAGCAGATTCTTTCAGACTTTTCCTTTATCTCAATTTATGAACTTATTGTTTCAGGACCCCAGAGACGCCCCTCCCCCCACTAGGGCCGAGACCCGTGATGAAAGGTTGGAGAGAAAGGTAATCATTGGTTGTGGAGGATCACTTGTTTTTGGCACTTTGTTTGAATAATCAGTGTCCCACACACTAAGAACTCTGAACACTTATGGGGCAAAAAAGCGCCAGTTTGTAATTTAAAACATTTATATTGCGGCATAGTTTCTGTAATGTTGGCCATTCCTTTGCTCCTTCTTGCCTAGCATGTGTAAAACAAATCTTTAGGAAGTCTTCCATATGCTTTTAGAGTAAGACGGGGTCCAGAAAATGTTAAACTCCCTAATCTTTGTTGCCATTTTGCGTTTGGGTCCCGAGTGGCACAGCTAACCTTTTTCTGCTTTACAGAGGCGAGAAAAGATTGAGCGGAGGCAAACTGTAGTGGAGACAGAACTGAAGCTCTGTAAGTTGCCAAAAAATAGCCGAATTCGTTATAGTTTGTGGAAGAGGATGTATCTTTAACACTTACTGTTGTTCTCCAGGGGATCCACATAATGATGTTAATGCTCAAGGGGATGCCTTTAAGACACTGTTCGTGGCTCGTGTGGTAAGTGGTTAGTACCATCTACTAATGACCGCGGGGGTTCTCTGATATCTGGCCCCTAAACAACAACCCAGATGACGTGCTATGCAAAATGCTATCAATTCCTGGAATGTCATGCTAGATTTAAAATTCCTTCGCATTGTTTGAATAGGTTCAGATGCTCTTAAACAATGACCTCTGATGGACTAATGGTTTGGTTTTTCCCCCGCAGAACTACGACACGACTGAATCAAAGCTTCGCCGTGAGTTTGAGGTGTATGGACCAATAAAACGGGTAGGCGTTTGTCTCCAAAACCAAGTCACTTTCATTGACGTGTTTTCTGGCGGACAGTGCCATTTAACCGTTCCTGGTACCCAGTAGTTAATTGAACTCGCTGGTGTCTTAATACCACTTAATATTTATACTACTCAATTTACTTCGAAGCTCAACCATCAGAGCCAATTCGTTTTATCAGTGTTGGCTTAATTGGTGTTGCCGTTTAAAGGAAAACGCTTTTTCCCCACTACCCCATTCTCGTTAAGGTCTTGTGTCATTTATAGTCAAGTCTTATCCCTGCCTCCTCTCTCAGATCTACATCGTCTACAATAAGCGGTCGGGGAAGCCCCGGGGATATGCCTTCATAGAGTACGAGCATGAGAGGGACATGCACTGTAAGTACCACCAATCCACTCACCAATCCACCTCTTCAGGGAGTCTGAGTGCCGGGGCGTTCACGTAGGGGACATAGTTTTAATTTAAAGGACTGCTGTAATGCACACACACTCAGGAAAATTGCATAAATCCATTTCGAGAACTCTTTTTACTAACATTAAAAGTATTTGTACAAGCTCAGCTTTCTGGTGCTGACTATTAACGAAATACAAAATAATTATTCATAGCTAATGCTGTTCCCGGCCCATTTATGGACTTAACATGAATTTTTCAGACATTTAGCAGTTAGTATCCGGCTAAACAACTGCTGCCCCACATGTACTGCACTGGTCTGATAATGCAGCCACAGCACATTCCCCATCTCCCACCCCGGGAGAGGATCTGGCAACATGGGTGTATTCAAGCTAGTGCTGTATGTTTCCAGCTGACCCGATGGTATGACACGTGTCGAAGATCATGCCGTCAAGTGGTTCTTAAGCGGCCACAAATCCCACGGGTCACCAATCCATCCATCCTTTTTATTTTCATAAGCTGGCATTTAGTGTCATGAGGGAGGTGTGAGCGAAGCTGAAATCACTGATGTCTTGTTTCTGGCGCTAACTTAAGGCTGTGAGTGTTACGGTACTTTTCAGAATAAGGGCAGTTAGTCGTGCATGTAACTTCTACTTTGAAGGGATGGGAATATTGGCCAGGCTTGTTCCTCTGGTCACCTTGAGTGCCTATGCTTGCTGTAGGTTAGCCCTTCTAATTGTTAGGAGTGTAAGGTCCTTCGTGGAACAGGTGGGTTTCCTGGTTGCCGCGTCGATGGTAAGCTACAGGTCGCCGGAAGGCCAGCACACCGTAACCTGGTTTACCCCAAATCTCTGTGACACTCGGATGATTCTCGTAGCTTATATCAGTGATGCTCAGTCCTGGTCTTGGGGAGCTACTGTCCCCTGTTATTTTCCCCATTTATTTCATTAGTTAAACACAAGGGTGTTCCAGTTGTGAATCAGTTGCTTGCTGAAATGGCTCATTTCATACTGTGCTTGTCACCAGACTACCTACTTTACAATCACCTGCCAAAGCACTGCCTGTGTGGGCGTTTTACCTATTAGCCTCATTTAAAACCATTGGAGCCTTAAATGCTGATTGGCTTGTAGAGGTCAGTCTGTGTACCAAATATGACTCTGTAATGAGGGTAGCCGGTTGGCACAGTGTGACCGTGACGTGGTTGTCCTGGAACCCAGCTGCTGATTCATCGCTGGTACACTCTGTTGTGCCCAAAGAACGGGTTTGGGCCGGAAGTCCCTCCCTGGGGCCAGGGCTGCCCACCTGCATGGTACGACGCGACTCAGGTGAGGTTTGACTTGTGCTGGGGGATGTCTCATGCCGGCCCTGCAGTGTATTAACTGTCTGTTGTTCTCGTTGCCACTGCAGCCGCCTATCTGTGATGGCTATTGGCCAGAGCTGGCTTGCAGATGATGATGATGGGTTTTGATACATCTACACCCTACTACCACAGCTCAGTGTATGGTTGGTATAATGGGTTTGTATGATGGGTAAGATTTCTTTTCACCCTCCATCCTTATGTTAGGGACAAGGAGCTACGTTCAGTGGGCAAAGCAGTTTATCGGCTGCCTCAATGTTGAACGATGTTGCCCTTGGTACGACAGAGCGAGCTGGTGCTTTGACCATTGAACGCACCCCCAGGCCTTAGGTTAGGTACCTGGTACCCAATGAGTTTGCCTGTTGTCTTAAAGCCACCTTTTTTTAGCCTAATCGCTTATGCACAAAGGCCTTGCAGTTTACTCTTGAGGTTTTCCATGTGACAGTGGGTAGTTTGTTAAAGTAGTGTCTCCCATAAGCATTTCACATAATTTTGCGTCAAAGCCCACACGCTTAAGTACGAAAACTGAAGGTCCTTTCGTGTTGGTCGAGCTGGCTTTAATGGAATGGGCTTATGAGGGTACACAAATCACTTCATAAGCGGCGACACACACACACACACACACACACCGTTGCACATAATTAGCCCCACCCCATATGTAGAACTACGCAGAGCATAGACCCAATCAGACACGGCCGTCATCCACATAACACAGCCAATGGCAACCATCACGTGCTGAAAGATCTAGGAAAAATGTCACCACTAGAACTAGCCTACAACTATTATGAACCGCACATTATACCCCACACTTTTTTTTCTGGCATCTAATGCAACATGTGTGTGGTTTTATAGTAAGACTGTCAGTCTTGTGTTGGTGTTATTTTTTGGGTTGAGGTAAGGCAACCCACTGTCCTCAATTGAGGCCTGTTCTCTGATTGGCTCAGAAGGTTATGGTTTGTGGTAAGAAAGGTTTGCATTAGTTCTGTGAGCGGTTTGGGTAAGGCCCTCATTCTGTTAAAGGGATAGCGCAGTTTCTCTAAATCCAGTTTGGATGGGGTTCTGGTAAGGCCCCTTGTAGTATAAACCATTTAGTGTTCTTGAAAGTAAGGTGCATTTCATTTGCTCTAGTAAGAAGGGGTTCTGGTAAGGCCCTCTGATTTGGAAGTAAATATTAAAAGGGTCCTCTGTGCTGTTTCCTATTGGATCATCAACAACAGCAAAACCAGTGTAGCGGCCAGGATGGGTCATCACGGATCTCGCCGAATTCTTCGGTCGTAAGAGACTGAGCCCAAGACTGTCTGGGCCCAGGGAGTATATGTCTCTGTGTTTTGAGTTTGACTTTGAAGCAGCAGAGCGCGTGGTGTAAAATCGGGCAGAAGAGGGAGACTGCCGTGTTGACTGGCAACTGGAAGCCCTATGCTCCGGGAGGTTCTGAGTCCCAACAGTTTGCTCGTATCCAAGCGGTGGTAAGATAGTTGGTCAAACAAGCACAGCAGCCCCACAAAGCCCAGGTTAAGTTGTGAGCATGGCCACGTTTTCCGCATGACACATTTTCTCATTATTATAACCTCTCCCCTACATCTCCCCCTCCTGTATTTCAAGGTCAGAGATTGTATGTAAGGCAACCTGATTTTCACCATAGCCTCAACATTAGGTTTTTTGTGTTAAGGACAGCCTCGTTAAACCAACGCTGTGTGTTTTGGAAATGACAGTAAATGCATAGAAACTCTGAAACCTTGGTGTCACTGGTGTTATTTTACTGAACGTTGGGTTGGGTTGGGTTGGGCTGTGTGAGGGGAGTGTTTGGTGCTGGCTATGTCTGATGTCACGGGACGTGCCTAAGGCTTCGACGTTTGCGGTGCAGTGTCCGGCACTGGTTTGTGTAACTGGTATGAATTCACCAAGCAGAAGTATTTTGCCGTGTGGTAAGTGAGGTGTGTGTTGGACCCACGAGTGTGACTACTGGTCACTATTTCTGGCGAAGAGGTTTGGAACCGTTTGGATTTTGACATAGTATCCGAATATGAGTGCACAATTATTTTCCTCTGAACGGGCTAATGTACATCTAGACCTACTTACCGCTTCCACCATTCATAGTCATACAGCTGTCTGGGGAAAAAGCTCTAATCTTTACAATGTTTTTTGCTTTAAAGTATTTTATACACAATCCGTATAGGAGTTATTCAGGGTCAGTTTTGTGTGTAATAATAAAGGTTTAGGGATAAACGTTCGCCACGTAAACCTGTTATTTGTGATATTATTTAGGATTACCATAAACGCCAAATCAGTCACTGATTCCAGATTAATATACTTGGTTCCTCTTCAACAGTACCGCGGTGTGGTCACTGCTTGGTAGAACTTTATCAAGTTTTCTAATATGATTTTAAAATTGAATTTTTCTGATCACAAAAAATGAATGTTTTAACATGTTTAGATGACTATTGATAGTTTTTTTTTATAGCAGGTAAGGAATCAAATTATGCTAATCTTTAAAGACCCAATCTGGCCATGTCATCAGAATTCTTTCAGATTTGGTGTCACACCTAGTTGACGACCAGTGGTTTCTTAATGGACTGCTAGATGACATTTAATTTGTAGAGTGTAACTGCACCCTGGTAATCCCATTGAATTAAAGTGGGCCCATTGAATTGAGCAATCAGACTTGAAGCACTTAAATGCTGTGAAATTGGTTCTGCTGTTCGGCTTCATGTCTCCGCTGGGAGTCTGAACAATTAAAGTGCTTGCCCAACATCCATATAAGAGATTTAAGACAATGTTCAGGTAAATGCTGCTAGTAAAGCCCTAGTAACCCCGGTTCCTGGGGTGGAGGTCTGCTACCACACTGTCTTTCTGCCCAGAGAGCAGCTCCGCACTACCTCACCTGCTCCTGGTCAGTATCTTCCTGAACTCTTTGTTATCCTTATCCCTGTCGACCAGAGCGCCAAACATAACTCTTCTTCTCCCCTTTTTCCTCTACGTCAACCCCAATCCCCCTCTTCAGCTGCATACAAGCACGCAGATGGAAAGAAGATTGATGGGAGGAGGGTGCTTGTTGATGTGGAGCGAGGACGCACCGTGAAGGGATGGCACCCCCGCAGGCTGGGTAAGACACTGCATGTCACGGTCTGAGTGATGACCGTCTTTCAAATAAAAAAACCTGATGTTTAATATGCCTTTACAAGACAAATGAATGCAATGTTACTCTGATCCCAACCAGGCGGTGGTCTTGGTGGGACGAGGAGAGGCGGGGCTGACGTCAACATCAAGCATTCTGGGAGAGATGACGCCTCGCGTTATGACGATCATGCCCCAATTGGAGGGTGAGCTCACATGTTGGTCTCTTCTGAGGACCGGAGAGATTTACCTGCTCAGTTTGTTACCAACTATATTGTAGTGTTATGTTATGTAAGTGTTTAAAGGCTCTGAGCTAGTAGTTTGGGATGTGGTGGTGTTTTGACATATATTTGAGAGGGTTTATTGGTTGCATGGTTTACTTTCAGATTTATTTATGATGCATTTAAAACAGTACAGGAATTTAGAACAAACTTTTTTGGGTATTTGAGTTATTTTTCTAACTAATATTTTTCACCCTTCTCCTCAGGGAAAGAGAGCGTGAACGTGGGCCGGAGCCTCGAGGGGAGCGCCGGGAGCGTAGCCGTGAGCGCGGCGGGGAGAAAGAGCGAGCTCCAGAGAGGCGTAGGTCCCGCTCACGAGAACGTCGGAGACGCGGTTCTAGGGACAGAGAAAGGGGTGAGCGGAGCCTAGGATCGGTGGGGCCCGTGGAGGAGGTTGTAGGGGGCGGGAGGAGGCGTGACCGAGAGAGGGAGCGGGGAGCAGCAGGGCCAGACAGTCGCAGCAGGGAGCGAAGTCGAGACCGAAGTGAGCGAAAGAGGAGGAGCCGCAGTCGAGAGCGTAAGAGGGACCGAGAGAGGGTCAAAGGTGGGGAGGGGGACGACAGTGTGGCCCCAGGAGATGGTCCGGTTGGGGAGGCAGGAGAGCGGCTGCCTGAGGAGCCTAGTGGCGCGGAGGAAGTGGGTGAGGTGGGAGAGGAGCGCGGCGTGAGGGAGCGTGACCGGGAAAGGGACAGGGATCGAGACCGCAGACGCAGCCACCGGGAGAAGGACCGCGATCGTGACCGGGAGAGGCGCAGGGGTGACCGGGATAAAGACAGGGAGCACAAGCGAGACCGCGGTGACAGGGAGCGGGTAAGTGGGGACCGTCGTGAGGACCGCCATGGCTCTCTGCTGCCCCCGTCTGCCGAGCCGGAGGACGCAGGGAACGGGGAGGAGGGTGAGGCGCCGGCCCAGCCAGAAGAGAACAGCCAGGATGGCATACTGATGGATCAGGAGTCGGTGAAGTCTGGGGAGGGCTACGTCTCAAACGAGAACGGCTACAAGATGGAAGCTCAGGCAGAAGAGGTCTGAAAGGGGAGGGGCCACATGTAGAGTTCTGTAAGGGGCGGGGCCACACGCTGTCCTTTATGATGTTGATCAAAATGCGAAACCAGACATGCACCTCAAAGCTGCGTACACCCCCCCCCCACTGTTGGCTTGACCAATACTGTAGTTAACTCCTGCCCTCTTTAGAAACCAATGAACGGGGTCTTTGGTCAATAGCCTGTTTATGGGTTAAGTATGGTTTCTTTGGTCCGCACCGACACATTTTTCCATTTGTTTATATGGTTTGATCGCTCTCTGTGTTTTTTATTATTCTGGTTATTTTTTGTGAATATTGGCTGAGTTGTATTGGTTTTACATTACATTTCCCCTCCACAAAAGCAGTAGACAGCCATATTCTATCGCGTTTTTGTTTTGGTAGCCTGTTTACTTTTAAACTACAACTCTTGAACATCTCATTCGACTGTCTTGACCCTGGTAGTCTGCCATAAAATAATTGTATCCCGATAAGATTGAAAATGGATAAATAAATGTCAGAATGTGTTGCTATGTGCATGTCCAAGAGATGACAAATATTGCTCTTATTTTTATTCGGTGAAAAGTGAGGAACTGTTTCGCTGAATTGAATCATCTCGCATCTTTATTCTCTTGAAATAAAACCTTTTAAATACACCATTTGACTTGCCATGCTGTATTATGTGGACCTTGTCAGCGACGTCTGGTTCTGGATGGTGTGATCGAGTAAGCAGAGTGATGATGACCATGATGGTGTCCGATGGGCTTCAAATAATGGAGGCCCACGTGCATGCTTGTTTTTCATAGCACAGCCGCTATATTGTTTTGGATTTGTGATCCACCAAATCGCAAATCTCTCATTCGTTTGATGCCGTTCTAGACCACTGTCACTTAAATGTTAAACTGATTTTAATTTGAGTGGGCAGAGTGTACAAAAAATCTGGCTGAATATTTTCTTTTGGGTTTTAAATGTTCTTTAACTAAAATACTAGTTTGAAGCATTGGCATAGCCAAAACTATCATAAATATGTTTACATTAAGTCATTTAGTGTAGGCTTGGTTTAGCCTAAGGGACCTTCTAAATGGCTCTAATTGCCAATAATAATGATCAATATATTATTTGCTCCCGTTCATGAAAGTACAGCATCGAGTGTAATTCTGCTGGGTATGAGATTAAATGGATCTCATTTCTGACATGAGGACTCTGGGGCCTCTGTATAGGGACTTGGTATCAGTTTGACTGATCATCTGGAGCATCCCCTGATGTGAATTGCACAGGTAAGCTTACGACATCATTAGTGTGTTCAATTACCCCCTGTGGGGAGGCCCGCGGTACCCCAAGGAGACCTAGCACCCGTGATTTGGAACCATTCAGTAAAACATTGAGCTTCTTGGCGTCCAATCACACTTCATGTGTTGGGGAGGAGCACACTTTTAAAGCTGGCTTGCTCAATGGTAAACTAGGTCTTAGAAAAATGGGACTGACAGTAAAAAATATTTTTTCATTAGGAGTAAATACAGCTTAATATTTGATATCAATTTTTCGGGAAACGCTCGTTTGCCACACTACTGTGATTATAGAAACAGTTGACAGTGAGTGACTGCTCTGCGGGCCAATCAGACTGCACGGTGCTCTGACGTAACAGCATCAGTCTTATTGTACTATTCCTTGATAGAGACTCGACAGTTTTTTTGTCATTTCTGGTCCCCGAGAACCACGCGTTTCTCTGCGTATATAGTATATATAACAATTATATGTTTTTGACTGTCTGTTTTTACATCTACTCTTCTATTTTACCAGTCCGGAGCGACTAAGAAAGCACCGTAAATCATCCCGTGGTTCCAATCGCGTCCGGTCGGCGCCCTCCGTCCAGCCCCTTCCTTCACCGCAGTGCCAGAGTCTGAATGATGTCATCCTATTATCATCCAGGGAAGGAAACGGACATGGCGACGATGACCGAGCCGCTCTGCCTGGAGAGAGGTAACTGCACCGGGGAGCATTATGGGGATATCCGGGTACCGTGTGGCTGCGTTATAACACAACCAGAAGCATATATTATATGTGCACGTTATCGGGCTGCTATTAGGCAACTGATTTGATGCTTTCCTATAAATGAGTTATATTGCCTGCTGGGATACGTGCGGATTAGCGTATCGGTTAGTGCGTAGTGTTTTTACGGACGTTTTTATATAAACTAAGCCTTCCATGGTTTATTTATGGCAGTGTATAGCAGGTGCACTCCCCATCATAGGCACAGAGATGCGGTGGTATGAGATGAGTTGTCATGCATACTAGTACTACGAAAAACATCTCTTAATGGTCTTTAACCATTCGTCTGGCTAATCCCTCCCGCTGACCTCTGACCTCTGTTCAATATTCAAATTCCTTTAAAAACGGAACAAAAGGTATTTACGATGAAGAGCCAAGGAAAGGGTTTCTTCTCAATTTAGCTATCACGGCCTCCTTTCTCCTAATGTTAAAACCCTACTGGAGATGAAGGTTAGAAGGTAGCAGGGACTTATTTTCTAAACCACAGAGTTTGATGAGAGAGGTGAGAAATAGAGGTTCAGAAAAGGCTTATCCACTTGTCCTTCACCCTATGCATGTTTAAGGACTGGATCTCATAGATATCTATGAAGTGCTTTAAGAATGTCACAGCTAGTTTGCTGTGGAACAGATTTTTAAAATCATATTCACATAACATATTGCATTAAAATGTATGCATGCTTTGACTTGGGTCGAATAACACCATGTCAATGAAAATTGTCTCTTCGAGGCCACATGTGTATTTTAGCCAACATAATCTGATATCTTCATTATAATATCCACTGTTAGGAACATTCTTACTATGATTTTAGGGCTACTCTATTTTCCAGCATCTGTAGAAAGTTATTGAAAGCTGTTTTTATGCAGGAGTTTGGTCCACAAAATCACCTACTTATCAGCTTGAGTTGTCAAATCACATGTGGGTCTGGAGGGAATCTCCAGGAGAAGCAGCCAGCCTCTAGTGCACTTCTCCTTGTTTCGGGTTTACCCACTCTCTGCTTCCTCTCCAGATGTGTGCAGGGTGATTGAGTTGCTGGACCGACTCCAGAGAAGTGGCGAGTTGCCCCCTCCCAAACTCCAGGCCCTACAGAGAGTCCTGCAGAGCAAGTTCTGTGCTGCCATCAGAGAGGTAGGAGGGGCTAATAATATACAGTGTCAGAGGTAGGAGGGGCTAATAATATACAGTGTCAGAGAGGTAGGAGGGGCTAATAATATACAGTGTCAGAGAGGTAGGAGGGGCTAATAATATACAGTGTCAGAGAGGTAGGAGGGGCTAATAATATACAGTGTCAGAGAGGTAGGAGGGGCTAATAATATACAGTGTCAGAGAGGTAGGAGGGGCTAATAATATACAGTGTCAGAGAGGTAGGAGGGGCTAATAATATACAGTGTCAGAGAGGTAGGAGGGGCTAATAATATACAGTGTCAGAGAGGTAGGAGGGGCTAATAATATACAGTGTCAGAGAGGTAGGAGGGGCTAATAATATACAGTGTCAGAGAGGTAGGAGGGGCTAATAATATACAGTGTCAGAGGTAGGAGGGGCTAATAATATACAGTGTCAGAGGTAGGAGGGGCTAATAATATACAGTGTCAGAGGTAGGAGGGGCTAATAATATACAGTGTCAGAGGTAGGAGGGGCTAATAATATACAGTGTCAGAGAGGTAGGAGGGGCTAATAATGTACAGTGTCAGAGAGGTAGGAGGGGCTAATAATATACAGTGTCAGAGAGGTAGGAGGGGCTAATAATATACAGTGTCAGAGAGGTAGGAGGGGCTAATAATATACAGTGTCAGAGAGGTAGGAGGGGCTAATAATATACAGTGTCAGAGAGGTAGGAGGGGCTAATAATATACAGTGTCAGAGAGGTAGGAGGGGCTAATAATATACAGTGTCAGAGAGGTAGGAGGGGCTAATAATATACAGTGTCAGAGAGGTAGGAGGGGCTAATAATATACAGTGTCAGAGAGGTAGGAGGGGCTAATAATATACAGTGTCAGAGAGGTAGGAGGGGCTAATAATATACAGTGTCAGAGAGGTAGGAGGGGCTAAAATAACGATTTATACCCATAATGTGTAAACGGATTAAAGTTAGTCAGCCCTTCTCTGTGCCAACCATTAGATTATTGTATCCCCTCCTCGTATACTCTCATAGCTGTATTCTGTCCACTCACATCAGGTGTATGAACAGCTTTATGACACACTTGATATTGTGGGAGGACCAGAGGTCCGTGCCCAGGCGACCGCCAAGGTAAGAAATATGAGCATCCGTACATATTAATGAATATGCATGACTTACTCCTGTGAAATGTTGAAAATGTAAAAACGTCAAAGAATTCAAATGCTTTTCCAAGTCATAGTGTTTATTTTACTGAATACGTTTAACTCATCTATATTTCTCCTTCCTCTCCACTTCCCTACTTTGTATCCCTCCTGCTTCCTTCCTGTCAGGCCACAGTGGCGGCATTTGCGGCTAGCGAGGGCCATGCCCACCCACGGGTGGTGGAGCTGCCCAAGACAGAGGAGGGGCTGGGTTTCAACATCATGGGAGGCAAAGAGCAGAACTCCCCCATCTACATCTCCCGGGTCATCCCTGGAGGGGTGGCAGATCGACAGGGGGGGCTGAAAAGGGGTGACCAACTGCTTTCTGTCAATGGAGTGGTAAGGGCACTACATGTGGAGCCATCTGAAACATCCAGTTTGACAATAAACTGTCACTCCTCATTTGCTTCATAAATGTCTAGTCTTGGTTGGCTTTTCATAAAAAACTCAATCAATCACACTCTATCCAAATTCCTTGTGCCTTGCTTCATGTTCCTCTCCACCTGTACTCTGTTTGCATACTCCAATGCTTGCTAGCAATGATTGTGAGCGTGTGGCTAGCAATGATTGTGGGTGTGTGGCTAGCAATGATTGTGGGTGTGTGGCTAGCAATGATTGTGGGTGTTTGCTCCTATAGAGTGTGGAGGGGGAGCATCACGAGAAGGCAGTGGATCTGCTCAAGGCTGCCCAGGGCTCAGTTAAGCTGGTGGTCAGGTACACACCGAAGGTGCTGGAGGAGATGGAGGCCCGCTTTGAGAAGATGAGGAGCGCCAGAAGACGGCAGCAGCACACCAGCTACTCGTGAGGGAACACAGCTAGTGCATACACACACACACATGCACACATACGCACATACACATACGCACACACGCACACGCACACATATACACACACGCGCACACACGCACACGCCCTTGCACACACAAACAAACAAACGCACACATACGCACACACACGCACCTACATACACACACACATGTACACGCACATACATACACACACACATGTACACGCACATACATACACACACGAACGTGCACGCACACGCACGCATAAAGCGTGAGCACGCTCACTCTGTCATGTACACTAGACATTTTATTTATGTCTTTTTTTATATATTTGGTGTAATTCTTTGTTCCTTCTCAACACAGATCTCTGGAGTCTAGAGGTTAGCCACTCCCACCCCAGGTCAAGCCTGTTGGACCCGCCCACCTTAGTTATGTTCCAAGTCCCGGTGAACCAAGGAAACGGAACAGACCAAAGTAGCCGACCTAGCTGGATTCGTAATTTACATATGTTTGTGAAATGTAAGAAAAGGATATATATTATCTCCTTGCCCTGTTTAGCAGGGGACTGCCTAGCCTAGATCCTATTATTCCCCTAAATGTGTGTTCCTCTCCCAAGTGTTGAACCTGCATCCTGGCATTTGGGCAACCCTGGGTTTAGCTTTTAGGATGAAGGAGAATCAAGCATGATGGACATCGTCATACAGGCATACGTCTTATTTACTTTTCTACTCTGTTACTAGATGATTGTGTTACTCTGTCACTAGGTGATTGTGTTACTCTGTTACTAGGTGATTGTGTTACTCTGTTACTAGGTGATTGTGTATGAACAGAACATGTAGCGCTCAATAGCAGAGTGCAACGTTCCTCCAGATGTACGACGACTGCTGAGGTTATCCAAAGCTGGCTTCATGTGTCCATCGGAAATATAGTGTGAATCGATACGCGTTTCTTTAAGAGTTGCCAATAGTACTGTCAGACAGCCTGATTAATATTGACGGTAATCGCACAAGCTACATTATCCATATTTCTTAATTTAAAAACGGATAGATCTGCTTTTTTTCCTAATTTTTTTAAAATATCTGTAGAACAATGCTTATAATACTATATTGTACACTAATACAGATATTTATACTTGTGTTCCTGACTTCTCCTGAAGTTGGAGCGTCCAATATTTCCGATTGTACATGAACAGAGCATAGACCTAGAGTTTAGATTGGGTGGGCATTGTGAGGCTTTTAAATTGACTATTTATGTTTATGTACTTATTTATTCTTGAAATAAAACTGGTCAAGTTTGGGACAGTCTCATCGTTTGAGTATTTAATGAACAATGCACAATGAACCACAAATAGATTATCATATCATGATTGTAAACCTGTAGCGTTGGTTATGCCAATGAAGACATTTAAACAAAAGACCGAGTTGTGTCAGAAAGGTGGCCATTGATATATACGTATTTTATACTGACCTGTTGCCAATTACAGTTATAGTAACTATAACCCAACACCTGACGAATAACGGTATCCCTGTGAATAATTAGTGTTATTTATGTCCTTTCAAATAAACCTATGCCATTAAAGCACAGTATACATGACAAAACACAATGACCACAAACAGGTGAAAAGAAATCATCATTGTTCTACAAGGGCACGTGGCAAGCTGTGGGTAGAGTTGGTAAGCGAACAATCAGTTCTCGTTTTCAACGTGTTGGGTGCAGGAGAAATGGGCTTCAGACAAATTGTTATGTTCAGATTGAAGTCTGGGTCAGAGCATCTCTGCCACAGCAAGGCCTGTGGGCAGGTCCCGTTCAGCAGTGTAGCTACCTTTATGCAAATCACAACAGTTTTGGGAGAGCAAAAATAAAGACGTATATTCCCTAATGTACATTTAATGCAGTTATTAGTTGGTTATTTTCATATTTTAAAGTACAGTGTTTGATGTTACTTCTTGGCTTGTTTGTAAGAATTGTTAAACCTTCCATAAGGTGGTGAAACAACAGACATCACCATCTTCTGGGCAGTGCTTTTATCTAAATATGAACCAATGACAAGCACCAGAAGGCGGTCCCAGGTTATGTGGGAACGCCCAGATCTGAGTAACGCACAAACACACTCACCTGATGTTAATTGGTAAAGCCATCTGGCAGTGTGAAGTGTGATGCCTGATTAAAAAGTGGTACAGGTCCTTTATTATTTACTGAAAGTAATTTTCATTTAGGCAAGAGTCTCTTTTTTCTGTATTATAAATATTTATACTGCACTTTTGTCAAGAAAGTTTCGCAGAAAGTACAGCATCAAAATGCTCTTTAAAGAAAACCGCTGTCAAAACTTTCAAGCCAACATTTTTTACAAAACCAAATGCCAGAATTGCTTCAGATCCAGAGAAACTCACCTATTAAATAATGATGATTCAAACCAGGTGAGTTATTATTCTGGTATTACAATCAAATGTGTTACCAGACACCATGCTCCTGCGTGGTTACTAGGATTTAAAAACACCCAGTTTGCGTCTTCTGTTGCTTAACGACTTCCGATTTAACTCAGTGTTTCACAAAGTTATTATTTATTTAAAATAAATGAAATAAATATAGAATAGATCTCAAAGGAAGGCTCAAGTCAAGCTCCAATTCTGTTCTCTTTTATTGTAGTAAATGTGGGCCATTAAACACATTAACTATCTGCCCCAAATCCAACATGATGGAGGTTTGATTATTACGCTATTTGTGAACTCGTTCTCCAGTCGGGTTTGGGAGATTCATATAGATATGACAGATGCATATCAATAACAGCATCTATCTTATCTATATATAGGCGATATGTATTGGTCTGATAAGCCATACTTTCCCGAGGTTGTTCCATTTCACTTTTCACACCGCATGTTTACAGCATGTTTTGTCCGGACCTTGGGTTCCTCTTTTATATAATGGCCCAAGTGATTCCTGCAGTTATACGAACTTAACCATGTCCATGCATATTTCTAGGCTATTATTACTTCTTTATTGACAGGCATAATCGCATTCATGTGAATGTCCGCTAAATGTTAAACCCATACCCTCTACTAATAAGACGTATTCTACATCATTGTCCCTTATATTCACATTGTAGTCTAGATGAACATAAACCTGTCTAATCTTAGGTAGATTTATTTAAATGAGCAAATGAGACCAAAGTCTTCATGAAGGCATTCGCTGGTGCATTTCTGAGCAACATGATATTCTGTGTGTTCCAGGCTAAATGTAGAGGATGGCTGCTCCTGGCAACAGCAGGTCAGGACTTTGTGAATCCAGCTCACAAAACGCCAGTAAGGAAGCAAACTAATTTGTATTTCAATGCATTTTTGGAGTACGTGAAATGAACATGGAGAAGTGTTGTCATCAAGCTGCAGTCCAACACTGGAATACTTTATGAATACTGACCCATCATGACTCTTCCACTTCACCCCACTAAGATCTAAATCAAGATGTTCCCCCTTCTTTCTGGAACGTGAATACAATGCTAAAATGAAAAATTGCTGAAATACTTGTTTGTTGAATTTCAGTCAAATGCTCATTTATCTTTTATCGCTTTGTATTTTAATCGTTCTTTTGTCATGTGCATTCTGCCTTTCTGTCCATGTTTAATCAAAAGGGCTTTACTGACTTTACACTAACACGGTTTGTAATGCCAAAGAACAGGGATGGACTGATGTATGAATGAATAGATGTGAATGTGTCCATCACCCTGTCTGATCCTTGTGTTCCCATATAGAAGTGGCAGAGGAGGTTCTTTGTGCTGTATGAGTGTGGTCTTCTGTGCTACGCCTTGGATGAACAGGTGAGAGCCGGGGAACTTTAGAGTTAACTTGCAGGGTCCAAAGTTAGCACTCACCAGTCACTAAATGCCAGTCACTAAATGCCAGTCACTAAATGCCAGTCACGTATTGTCTTTAGCTTAAAAAATCTGTCTGTCTGGTAAAAATGTCCAATCTATCGATCCACAGCCCGGTACCAAGCCCCAAGGCACCGTTAACATAAACCAGTGCTGGGGAGTTGTGGATGAGGAGCTGCGGACTGGACAGAGGAATACTCTCTGCCTCATTCTCTCTGAAGAAAAACAGATCTACCTCCGGGGGCGGAGCAAGGAGGCCATCACAGCGTGAGAACACACACACACACATAACACACACAACCCCCACAGGTACACACACACACACACACTATATGTTAATACATTGGTGGATTATATGGAGGAAGTCTGTGGCCAGCGCTAGCTTGTCTTGATCTGGGAGTGGAACAGATGTTGATCTGTAATGTTGACTGTCCTGGAATAGTATAATGGTTGTTAGAAAACGTACAATTTTAATGGAAATCCAAACCTTTCTTCATTTTGTGATTTCCCTTATTTCACTCTGTCTGTTTTTTTGCTCCTTTACAACTCACCCCTTTCTTGCCTTTTTGTGTGATGTTGTCACACTGCCAGTGTCAGAGCTGTAAATCGGAATGAATCCTGGCGTAATCCGTTAAGACTAATGCAGTTTGTAAACTGTCGGCCCCAGATTAAAGTTGGGGGTGTTAATTTGTGGGTGTGCGTGTACACAGAACTAGGTATCCGTGAATACCACAGTGTTTGTCAGCCACGGTATGTTTTTTTGTTGGACTATTCAGATTGTTCGGTCATGGTCATTCCTTGTTTGATATACTGGTACCGGTCCTGACAGGTGTGGATTTTTGTGGACATCTTTTTGGAATAACTTATTTTCAAAGAACAGGCCATGTCCAAGAAACAGAAGTAAGAGATCTGAATATTTGTCTCTAGGAATATTGTAGCGTTAAGAGAGTTTGATAGCTCTACAGGTCTTGAATGGTGTCATTATGTCTCATAATAAAGTTAGAACAGAACATTTTATTTGTAATATGCATGGACCACTAGATATGAACAAAGAATTTGTCATTGTGAAAAGATCAACATCAAAAATATTACTGTAGGCTCCTTCCACCGGGCACTTGACCGCTGCTGCCTAAAGTATTTGACTGGAACCTTTGTGTCTGTCAGATCCCCTTGAAATAAGTATTGTTTAAACCAAATCATTTTATGTTAGAATATCATAATTAGAATTTCATAAAGCTTCAGGTTGTTCGTGATGTATTAAACTCTATGTTCATTCAATGCCTTTAAGGGATAATCTGCTACTTAAATTCTACGCGTATTACTGCCCGGTTCTCCAATCTGTCTCCCATTTTGTAATGAGTACTGCTCTGGCTATTTCAGGCTTCATCATTACCACTGGTTTCCTCAGAACTAGCTGTTGCTTATATAGTTTTGTGCTGAAACTGACCTTAACTATTTAAGAATTACCCAAAATGTACACAGCATATTATCAGGCTAGCTTGTAATCAAGTGCACCTCGAAGTGCCGGCATGTTCAGGAAGCTACATCTTGAGTCCTAGGTGACTAGCGCTAGTGTCTAGCCTAGATTGCTACCTAGTCTGCTACCTAGTCTGCTACCTAGTCCACTGGTTAGATACCAAAATTGTCCTCTGTAAGCTTGAACTAAAATAGACCAGTAATGTGCCCAACGTACAGAGACAGACATTGGACAACAGATCTGTGACGCTTACCCTTTTTTCTGTGTTGTTAGTGTGTATTTTTTCCCTTTACAGGTAAGCTCAGTCAGAACACATTTTTATTTTACAACGACATCCTGATGTATAGTTACAGGGGATAAAATAACGCATTTGCAACTGGGGTTTATTGAGTATGTGTCACGTTGTCTTAGAGGCTTCCTCTAGAAACAAGTCTGCTTATGTTTGCACCTATGAGTTTACGGTATACGGGTCACTTAGAAATGATTAAAGAAGCAATTACTATTCCAATAGGCAGTTTATCAGTGAATTCTTTAATTTCGCTATAGTACGTATATGTATGGAAAAAAAACTAGGATATTTCTAAATGACTGCAAACTTTTAAACGGTAGTCTAACTAAATTGATAAAGTAACAAATCTGTTCGTATTTATTAACACTTGTGTATTGTTGTCAAGCAGGTGGCAGGAGGCGCTTGTTGTTCATCCTAAAGCCAACAAACTGACCCAGAAGAAGAGGAAAGGGGTCAGTGACACTACAGGTAACCCTATGGCCTGATTTTACACATTCGATCACATTTGTCAGTTTAGCATTTTACAGCATGATGGTTTTGTGGCCAGTTGGTTGAGTGTAGTGCTTACGATGTAGGGTCGTGGGTTCGATTCCCACTAGGGCCTGGGTAGGAATATGCAAGTCTGTCCTCCAAGATGCATCTGGTGAATATGCCGGTAGGTCTTATGTGAGGCTGTGCCACCTTCATGTTCAGACAACTGCGTTTTACCACATTATTTAAATGTGGTATGTACTCGTCCTGGTTTGAAAAGGCACAGAAAACATTGATTTTGGAGTGAACTGTCACTTCAAAGGGATGTTTATGACTGTGTAATCAGCGATGTCTTGACTTTCCTGGTCCGAAGACTCAGCCAATCGATTTTACCCTTTTTTTTAAAATGGTGCAACCACTGATAAATGACCTCGTTGATTGATTCCAGTTTGGTAAGACTGCATATCTCATGATTACACATTTCTCGATTGAGCTCAGGCTCCCTAGAATATCTGATGGAATTATCTGCTGGTTCAGCCTGGTCAGATGAGTGAAAACACTGTATGTGACAGTTGATCTGATGGATGTGTGTGTGTGTGTGTTTGTGTGTGTAAGATGCATTTAGCATGTGTGATTAAAGGCCTGGTCAGATGGCCACATTAACACAATTAGCTGTAGTGATCTCTGCAGGATTAAAGGCCACACCCCTCCTAAAGTAATGAGATTAAGTTTAAAAGCAGCCGCTGTGTCCTATTATTGCACCTAATTTCTGATTAAGTACACTGTTGACAAGGGTCTAAAGTGCTTTGGTCAAAATGAATTGCACTAGCGAATAGCTTATGTTGCCATTTGGGAACGACCCTGAAAAGGAGGTGCTACTCTGGGACTGGGAAGGGCTGGAGGAACATTATTAGGGGATGGGGCGTGGGATTGGACTCAGAGACTGGCTGTGTGTGATTGGAAGTCACTGGGAAGGGGAGTGGTCAATTTGTATGAAGTGCTGTGATTGGAGTAGAAGAGAGATGGGGAATGCAGTCAGTAAGCATCGCTGATGGTAATGGTTTGTTTTCATGGTCGAGGAGTGGCTGTTGAGTGTCTCACAGGTTTCATGGTACTTTTTAATGCTGCACAATCTTTTTCTTTTTCCTTCTCTGGCTCTAGATCTGGCATTCGTTCCATCTCTCAACTACTCTCCATTTGCTCTCACGCATTCTCGTGTCTTTCTCCATTCCCCTCTTTTCCTTCCAGGAGCCGGGCCAGCTAAGGTACCAGTGACTAGTGGCGTTGACCAGCTGGACAGGAAAAATAGTTGGAGTGGTAAAAGTAGTGTGGAATGTGCTGGCAGTGTTAGCGGTAGCTACACCAGTTGTCCTAGTTGTAGCTTTAGCAAAAGTGCTAGCAGCAGCCTCAGCAACTGTGTCAGTACTACGCCAGCTAGTGCTAACACTATCAAAGCCACGGTGGAGAAGACTCCGACTGGTCGCTCCTGGCGCAGCCAGGAGGAGGTGCCGCAGCAAAGGATAGGAGGTGGCAGAGCCAGGACCTTACCCTGCAGCCGTAGCAGCCCATCCATCAGCTCCCTCTGCGCCTCCTCTCCTTCAATCAGCAGCAGCGCCTCCCTCAGCCAGCTCAGCCAAAGCGTCTCCAAAGATGGTAAAAGCAAATTTATGCTCCTGTTTGTTTTTTAATAGTCCAATAAAATGGCCATGTGCATCATGACAGGGTTGTTGCTTTGTGTTACTATGCAAGCAACTGCTGGGAATGTTTCTGTGTTAATTTGTCATAATATTTGTTTTTATCTGGTCAGGTTATTCCAAGAAATATCACAAAATATATGCATCTTTATTTACTTAATGATTTAATTTGACATGATCTTAGAATAGAATAATTCATATTTTGTTTCTTTCATTCTAACGTACTATAATTTTTATTTTTTATCTACAACAGGCTGACGCATATTTTTCAAATATGCTATTCACTGCAAAAGAAAGGGCTAAAGGAACTGAAACCGAATATGAAATGCAGCTAGAATGACTAACATGTTCAACATGGCTCTGGCCTTCACCTTCTGGAGATTGCATGAACATCACACGTTCTTAAACATTGATTTTATTGTTAAAAAGCCCTTTACTTAAAACTTTTTCCGTTCATTCTCCCAAACCTCCTTCCTACAAGTTAATCTGTTTCCTGGACCCAAGTCCCAGACTGAGAGCGGTTACTCCTCGCTGGAGAAGAAAACGCCAGCTCCCAATACCGACCCGCCACCTTCGTCCCTGTCCAGTGTGTCTCCCAGAGACCCCAAAAGGTTTGTTTTTCTTCCCATCAGCGGTCCCCTGGCACCACAAGGCTCTTCCTGGTCCGCTTCCTCCCCTGGCCCACGTGCACAGACTGGCCGGTCCTCAACTGGTTCTGTTTTGGACCGATTATGGACTGGCTACCAATCTGCTACCAGCATGTCTTTTGGCTGGATGAGTGGTGAGACAACCGGTGGCTTGGTTAAGGTGAACAAAGAGAAGATTGAGGAACGAAGTCACGGTTCCACGGCGTTGAAAGCAAACTGTTCTGCCGATGTGCCAAATACAAGACCAACCCGGGATAAAGGGGCGGTGGGTACATTCAGAGGCAAGACAAGTGACAAACTCAACCGAGCGTTTGGTCTGGAATACAGGTGAGATTTCAGTTGTTTTACAGTTTAGTTCATCAGAAGTTGCTGATGACTGACATGGCAAATTGACTGAGCATACTGTTATATGCAATCTGTAACTAGTGAATAACGAAGTAACATGTAGTCTTGTTTACATTATACGCTCACAACACACATACTCTTGTTTTCCAGGTGTTGTCCTGGAGACGCATCCCGCATGTCACTTATCCCTACTAGGACCGCCCCTTCCTGCCTGCTTTCCTCTTCCCATTGGCCAGCCACAACCTGCAACTACACACACCCCACTGCCTACACACTATTGGATCCACAATCACTGTCATGCTCTCATTATACTGAACACATTCACTGTTTATAAAGAAATGAATTGCCCTTAGTATTATGTACATTTTTGAGTTTGTGTAGAAATAGTGTTTTCTGTGTGTATTGTGTATTTTATCTTGTCTGTTTTATACATTCTATATTTTATGACTGTGTTTGTTGGCTTTAGGAGGTCACAGGTGATGAACACCATGGACACTTGCTCTTCATCTGAACCAGCCACCTGTACTGGGTCATTCTCTGAAACCCACTCCTCACGTCAGACCAGCAGACGCAGATTTACAATTAACAAACCGGTACTGATTTGTGGAAAGTGTATTATGCTGTCAGTACAGCCAAAACATTATGTTTGTCCTATAATACCTGTACTATAATACCTGTCCCTGTACTATAATGCCTGTCCCTGTACTATAATGCCTGTCCCTGTACTATAATGCCTGTCCCTGTACTATAATGCCTGTCCCTGTACTATAATGCCTGTCCCTGTACTATAATGCCTGTCCCTGTACTATAATGCCTGTCCCTGTACTATAATACCTGTCCCTGTACTATAATGCCTGTCCCTGTACTATAATGCCTGTCCCTGTACTATAATGCCTGTCCCTGTACTATAATGCCTGTCCCTGTACTATACTACCTGTCCCTGTACTTTAATGCCTGTCCCTGGTCTATAATACCTGTACCTGGTCTATAATACCTGTCCCTGTACTATAATACCTGTCCTATAATACCTGTACCTGGTCTATAATACCTGTACCTGTACTATAATACCTGTCCCTGGTCTATAATATCTGTCCCTGGTCTATAATACCTTTCCTATAATACCTTTCCTATAATACCTGTCCCTGGTCTATAATACCTGTACTATAATACCTGTGCCTGTACTATAATACCTGTGCCTGTACTATAATACCTGTGCCTGTACTATAATACCTGTACTATAATACCTGTCCCTGGTCTATAATACCTGTGCCTGTACTATAATACCTGTACCTGTACTATAATACCTGTCCCTGGTCTATAATGCCTGTACTATAATACCTGTGCCTGTACTATAATACCTGTGCCTGTACTATAATACCTGTCCCTGTCTGCTAAATTATTTAATCATAAATGCAATCTCTGTTCTAGGAGCTGTGCTTGGACTCAGCGGTGAGGCGTTCTGCCACAGATGTCTCCAAATCGTCCATGCCTCACTTTCGCCGCACAAAATCCCTGGACCGGAGAGGTGCAGAAGCCACGGTATGTCTGGCTTCTGGGGAGATCTACTCTCTTAAGCTGGACCCAGGCAGGTCCCATTAACTAATGTTCTGGTTGGCCAAGAACCAATACTGTCAACTGCTTCAACTTTTGATACCATACCTGTATTGAGTTGCCCGGAGACTGGGAAGGAGTATTTGGAGTTATTGTTTGTTTGTTTACTGGGTTCAGAACCAGGACATTTGGACTTCTGTACAGAAATACAGGTGATCCTGGTGAACCGTAACAGATAACATTGTTTTAAGATGTTAACGAAATGTCTCCCATCCCAGCCGGACCTTCTCAACTTCAAAAAGGGCTGGATGAGCAAATTGGCAGAAAATGGCCAGGTGAGCTGTAAATGAACATTGAGTGTGTAACTGTTGTGTAACTGTTGTGTAACATTGTGTAAGTGTGTAACTGTTTGTGCGTCTTAACGATCTTTTTCTTTTTAAACTGTTGAGTGTTTATCAATCTTTTAGTGGAAGAAACACTGGTTTGTTTTGACTGACCAAACCCTGAGGTTCTACAGAGATGCTGTTGCTGAACAGGTATGCATGATCTAATATATTATCATCATTTCAAATTGTCTACCAAATTTGTTTGAGAAAATCTATTTGTGTGTAAGAGAGGGAGAGCCTATCGCCTCTGCCTATCCTAACTGGTAATTATGTATCGTATTTAATTTCAGGCCGGCCATGTGGTTGGCGAGGTTAACCTGTCAACTTGTTATGACATCACAGACTATCCAGTTAAAAAAAACTACGGTTTCCAGATTCATGTGAGTAGACGTGCATCCTTTAATGTTCTGTACACAAGAGATGACTCATCACATTGCATCTCCCCTCCCCTACACCCAGATGGCAGACGGAACGATCACCCTGTGTGCCATGACCTCTGGGACCCGGAGGAGCTGGGTTCAGGTTGTCATGACAAACATCCGGCCCGGCGTGGCCCCGGACGTCACAAGGTAAAGGCTATGTTTGCACACGAGAAAGTGTTAGGCTTTATTAATTTAATTAAAGTCATAGCAGGGCGAACAATCCCAATACAATAAAACATCTGCTTGCTCATTGCAATTAGCAAATTTACAAATGAAATGGTGATGAAAAATGGCATCCCTCGCTGAATCCCCTGATGGTCAAAGAAGTCTAATACATTTATCTCCACCTTTTCTTGCTCTGTCCTCCATGCTGCTCTGTAGGAAAGACATGAGACAGAAAATGTCCTCTCTCAGAGCCAGGTTAAAACCACTGTGGTTGTGAATGTCAACCTTAGACACTGTATCTATGACAGCCAGGTCTGGGTCGAAGTCATTACAATACATATGTAATATGTTTCCTAGCTTAATTGAGACAAAACCCTGCAGTGTCTATGGTATTCCAGGAACAGGGTTGCCTAATTCCAGTTCATGTAATCCAGAAAATATTAGGTCTGATGTACAATAAATGTATGTGTTTTCTAGTACAAGACGTGTTCCTTATGTCATAGCTAGCTGTCTTAGTGTTGTGTTCATTTGACAACAGTTGATTCTCTTCCATCTCTTTGCTATTTCAGTTCTTTACCAGAGCAGGATGTGTCACCAAGGCTACAGGATCAAGCCTGTAATGAGATGCGCTCTGCACAGGATGATGGGGATCCGGATCAAAGGAAGAACCGAGTCCGTGACCGTGCTCACGACAAAACCAATGACTGGGTCGATATCAGTCGCCACAAAAGCAAAGAGGTGGCGGACCTCCGTAGACAGACGCTTCCTCTTGCTGGACGGGACAACATTGGCGGCCCCTCCCCTGGCCCCTCCTCCCCTGCCTCCTCTCCGTTAGCCTCTTGCTCTTCCTCCTCCTCCTCTCAGTGTCTCAGAAAGACTGCAGCTCATCAAGAGATAGAGGGGAAAGAAGATGCAACTCCTCCTGTGCTTACCCAGGGGACATCACAGTCAACTTCTTTAAAGGAAACAAGCGATTCCGGGGCCAAACCTGATACAAAGGCCCCAACAGATCAAAATAAGTATTATCAAGAAAGGCCAGTTTCTGAGGCAGACAGCGGCTCCACCTGTTCAACACCAGAGATGTTGGTTGGGCGTGGCGATGGAGGTGCTGGCTACATCCCTACAGAGCCTCCTGTGAATGTCTCTAGCATTTACCCTAGCGATTGCCTTGGAAACACAACCAGCATCAGCCCTGTTGAAGGAATTTGCAGTGTACAGGTGGAGACAAAACCACTGAGAATAGAGGGGCAGTTTCCCACTAGTTACTCTGATCAATCCCCAGAAGAAATGGAGCAACGGTCACCCGATTCTCATTCGGGACAATTGGTCAAACAGGCAAGCACTCTGGTCAGACTGTGGGTTTGAGTCTTTTTTTCTTGTGCTTTCAGACTGTGTGTTTGAGTGTGATTTTGTGTGTCCTCAGTTGGAGTGGACCCAGAGAGAGCTGTTCAGACTTCAGCAGGTGAACATCAGTTTAGAGGAACAGCTGCAGCGAGACCGAGAAAGAAGTGGCACGGAGAGACAGGTAATACAGGTGAGATGGGTATCTCTAGGTGGTGTGTATCATGTCAGATGGGTATCTCTAGGTGGTGTGTATCATGTCAGATGGGTATCTCTAGGTGGTGTGTATCATGTCAGATGGGTATCTCTAGGTGGTGTGTATCATGTCAGATGGGTATCTCTAGGTGGTGTGTATCATGTCAGATGGGTATCTCTAGGTGGTGTGTATCATGTCAGATGGGTATCTCTAGGTGGTGTGTATCATGTCAGATGGGTATCTCTAGGTGGTGTGTATCATGTCAGATGGGTATCTCTAGGTGGTGTGTATCATGTCAGATGGGTATCTCTAGGTGGTGTGTATCATGTCAGATGGGTATCTCTAGGTGGTGTGTATCATGTCAGATGGGTATCTCTAGGTGGTGTGTATCATGTCAGATGGGTATCTCTAGGTGGTGTGTATCATGTCAGAATTCTAGATCAATTAAATTTGTTACGCGTTTGCCAAGAACAATCTAGCTTTGTTTTTGGTGATTCACAAACTCTGTAGTCTTGAAGCTCTGGCTTCCTGCTCTCCCATTGTCCCTCTTCTACACTTGTGTGAGTTATCTTAACCACCAACCCATGGTAGACTGAATACTGCTAGCCAGCTAACTTTACATCAAACACCTCAATGGCCATGATTTGAAGGATTACCTTCCGGAAGTGCTCTTACATGGTCATATGGACCCGTACCCGTTTGAATTGTAGTATGGTACTGTGGTGCTTATTACATATGGCGAGTTCCTGTTGTTATTAACGGCAAATTATTTGTCTGTGGCCAGTCTTCTACTGTTTTATGCATGGTCAACATTGGTGTTTCAAAATTATTATAGTTTATTTTACTATTTCTGAATAGTGTTGAATACACTGCCTGCCATGTTAGAGAAGCACGGTATGGATTCTGGAACTTTTGTATGTATGTTTTTGGAAAATGCCATTTTCCAAACCACAAAAGGGTAGAGTCATGTTGAAATAAATGATCTTTCAGAATGGGCTGCCGATTTCCTCTAAACCATCCTCTTCACCACAGGCATGTGCTTTGCAGCGCTTTCAGAAGCTGAACCAGGACCTGCTGTCTGAGTTGGAGGCGCAGAGGCGAAGCCAAGAAGAGGCGCAGGAGACTGAGCTGCAGCGTAAAGCCAAGCTCATTGCCTTGCAAGCGCGCGCTCTGAGTGCAGACGAGGCCACATCTCTGGCATGTGCTCAGCTGGAACAGGAGCGTCAGCGTTTCCGTGAGCTGCAGGAGGAGGGGGAGCGCGACCGCAGGCAGGAAGTTGAGAGTCTGCGTCAGCGGTTGCTGGAGGTGTCAGCCCAGCTGCGAGCCACACGGGCGGCCCAATCCCAAAAGGAGGAACGCTTGCAGAATCACCTGGGTCTCCTGCAGGAGAGTCAGGAAAGGGAGAGGAGGAGCCTGGGGGCAAGCCTGGCCCAGGCGGAGCGGCGGACGCAGGACCTGCAGGAGCAGCTATGGCGGGCGGAGCAACAGGTGGAGACGTTGCATAAGGGTCAGGAGTGGGCGAATAGTGGAGGGGTGGCGGAGGCTCAACAGAAGCTGCAAGAAGAGCTGGACCGGACATTAGCTGTCGGAGAGCGTCAGCAGCGGGAGGGGGAGCTGCTGGAGAGACGCTGCCAGGAGCTGCAAAACCAGCTGGCCGAAGCGGACGGGGAGGTTGGTCGGCTGAGGGGCCGTCTGCAGACTGAGGAGACTGACTACTACAACCTGGAACACTCTTACGAGAGAGTGTGCGAGGAGCTGCAGCAGGCTATAGGCCAGGTGCAAGATAAGGAGGCTGCATCCCGGGAGGGCTTTGAGAGGCTCCTGGAGAGAAAGGAACAAGAGCTGAGTGAAGCCTTGGTTAAGATGGCTGCCCTAGGAAGCAGCCTGGAGGAGACGGAGCTGAAACTGAGTGAGGTGAAGGAATCCTGCACCTGTTCTTCCGCTCTTCGGCAATTTAATGCAACTCTCCACAAACTTGAAGTTACCTCCAGTGGTCTGGAGACCCCGACCATTGACCATTCTATTGACCATTCTATTGACCATTCCATAAGTGACAGCACCCCTGTTCTAAACCAGCTAGGCTCGTGTTCAGTCGACCCAGCCTACCAGTACATTGTTGCTGCCGGTGACAACCCAGACAGGTTAATGTCAGTGATCCAGGTTCTGGAGACCAAGCTGTATGTGACTGAAGAAAAACTACGAGAAATTACCCAGAGACTGGAGGAACCAAAGGGTCAGTGGAGCAGCAGTCCTGCTGCCGACCCCCATGTTCTCTCCCAGCTCACCCAGAGTCGGGCAGCAACACAGCGGCTCAGCCTTTTGCTCCACAACCGGGCCAAACAAATCCGGCGCTTTGTCCTAGAGACGGAGGGCCGAGCCAAGGTGCTGAATGCGCAGTATCAGGCAGCTCTAGCCTGTGTGAAGGGCTGCAGAGAAAGCATTCAAGCCCTGCTAAGGGGAAGTCCTGTAGGCAACAGCAGACCTGACCTAGAAGCAGCGCTGTGTGCCCTGGAGATGCAGCTTGTTACTGCTGCGGCCTGCCTCCGGGAAGGGGAAAAAAACACCGATGACCAACTGTGGGAATGCCGCCTAGCTCAAAAGGAGAAGGAGGGCTTGATTGATGATGGGACAGATCAGAGGGAGGAGCAAGTGTGTGCCAATGATGATGAAGCTGGACTGGATATGTTTTGCAAAGCGTTAACCGTGGAGTCCTCTGTGTTAGAGAGAATTGCATCCGTCATGCAAGGCCGAGGTGGTGTGTTTTGGTCAACCGAGGGCCTGCTCAGTTTAGACAAAGGTGATGCGGCACATGTGTATGCCGACGTGCTCACCAAATGGATGGCACTCGAAACCGATCATTGCAAACCAGTAGATGGCGATACTGTGGCAGAGGGTATCATTCTCAGTGTCTGTGTCAGGGCAGAATTGGCCTACAGTGCTCTGACCTTACAGTGTCCGTACCAGGGGGAGCCTCATCAAGCTGACCGCGGTTCGACCAGGCTAGGTTCTGAGCCAGAAGAACAGTTTTGCAGTCCTGGAGATAAAAAACTGGGATCTGGTCGAGCCAGAGGTCTGGCTGATGTCAGTCCTCCAGAACTGGCACCTTATGAAGAACAACTGCAGCTGGAGTCCAGAGACCTCATAGACAACTTGCTGGAGAGTAATCAATCAGTCCGGATTAAAGACAAGGCTGACAATCATCATGACCAGACCGATAGACTTGCTGCCAGTCTACGGAAAAGGGCCAAGTTCCTGCGCCAACTCACCCAGGACATCACCAACAGCAGTGTGACTGGTAGACGCTGGTTGGACGACCTGGACGCATCTGCAACACTTCTGGCTCGCATAGAGATGACCTTAGTGGTTTTGCGTTTGCAGCTGGATCACGACCAGGAGTTGCAGCGGCACAAGGAGGCATGCGACAACTGGCGGGGAATGTGTCAGGAGCTGGAGGCGACGTTAACCGAGGAGCGCTGTGCATTTAGCCATACCCTGTCCCGACTGCAAGAAGACGGCCAAGCCGTCAAGGAAAAGCTGGAACAAGCTGAGCAGGGCAGAGCTGCTGCGGAGAGAGAAACCCAGCGAAAGATCGGCACGCTCTTAGCTGACATCGAGAGCATTGAAGATCGCCACGAGGAGCAGGTGCAGAAGCAGGAAGAAGAGTTTCAAGGGAAGATGCAGGAGCTCCAGAAGATCCATGAGGAGGAGATGATGCATCTCCATAGTCGCCATGTTTGTTCTACCTGTGTTGTAACAGATAGACAATACGAGTCCTGCTCGTCACAGACAACTCCTCCTGAAAACGATACCTCTCACCTGGACTTCAAAATGGATTCTGCCCTATTGGAAGGGAAACCGAATATGGATGTGAACTGTGAAATAGGCCTAGTTTCCATGGCACCAATGAAGGAGCAAATACATGAGCTTGAGACTCAGGTTACCACAATGGCAGAGGAGGCGAGGAGTCGGAATCTGCAAAGGCAAGAGGTTTCCATGAGGGAGGCTTACCAGCGAGACCTGGAGAACTTAAAGGTAGAACACAGAACGCGAAAATGGCCAAAATGTCAAATAGATTTTCTCATGTAAAGAGGAATACTTTAAAAGACGTCACACCAAATATTCCATGAAAACAGATGTTATAATGCAAATGTGCGGAGCTTACGTGTGAAAAACATTCCTTCCAGGCATCCTGTGAACGAGGCTTTACTGACATGGAAGCAGTGCATCAGAAGCTAGTGGCTGACCTCCAGAGGCACCACCAGAGGGAGGTGGCCAGACTCCTGCAGGAGAGAGACCGTCTATTGGAAGAGGAAACAGCCGCTACAGTCGCAGGTAAAACCCCATGTTCGTATTCTCCAGTCGTATGTTGCTGACAGACATGGCATGAACAGAGAATACACTGAGCGACTTTAACAACATGTAAGAAAGTATAAACATTGTAGTACAATGTTTTGCAAATGACAGTTCCATTGTTATTTAGCATATTTGTAAACCAATAATAAAGTGGCAGTTATCATTATTAATGGTTTGTTCATCAGACGTTAACCACCCTTTATCGTAAAGTGTTCACGCATATTGTTGCAGGAATGGTATCTAGAACTGTAATGAAATGTTTAAATATGACAACAAATACGTTTCACTTCCATTATTTCACTTGTTTTTATGGTTTGTGTAGCAATTGAGGCAATGAGGAAGGCTCACCTGGAGGAGCTGGCAAGATGCCAGAGGTCTCAGTGGACCGGAGGAAGCTCTGATATTGCTGCCCTTCGCTCTGAGTACGAGTGAGTTTCTCTCATCAGTGTTTGAAAGCATGGTTACCGCTTTATTTTATTTTTTTGTACATATTATTTTTAGGGATATCAAGCTGAAACCAATGTGTTATTTTACAGCAACATAAAGCGTGCAAAATTGTGTAATATATTGATGTCTGTTTTTATCGTTTCTCAGTCATCTATAATGTACTAGAGCCCTAGAGAATCAAAATGTGAGACGATGATTTTTACAAAAGTTGGCACTGTTAATATCAGACTGAATCGATGCCCGAACATTCATGTACATTCACCAGCCGCTTAATTAAGGACTCCTCTACAACTGCTCGTTAATGCGAATATCTAATCAGGCGATAATCACTTGGCAGCAACACAATGTATTTACCGGTAGGAATGTAGACATTGTCAACAATTTAATGCTCTGTTAATTACTTACTGATTGACCAGGTCGCAGCATATTAGATTATTATAAAATCACATAACTGCAAACTAAATATGAAATAATATGATATGTCCTTTGTATAATCTGTGCAGGTACCAAATGGTTAACTGTCCCTTCTTTCTGTAATGTGCAGGGTTGAACTGCAGTCGCTGCACAGAGAGCTTGAGGTATTATCAGAACAGTACTCCCAGAAGTGCCTGGAGTGCATCCAGCAGAATCAGGTCCTAGAGGCTGAGAAACAAGCCCATGTACAGTGCCAGAAGGAGAAACAGGAGCTCAGCACCCACAAGCAGGTAAGGCTTAAAGGCTAGAATCCTGAATTTAAATTACCCCAGTCCGAATTGGTAGGGCTAGGTTTAATACAGGGGGGAGGCATTGATGATGCACGGAGATCACCTACGCATTTGTCCCATGCTTCACTGAGGAATAATTAGGTTTTGTAACAGAGGATCTTAAAATCCACAAACCGATTGTTCTACAGGAGCAGGATGTTGCTTCCAGAACCAGCACAAACAATTCCAATGTGTAGTGGAGTCATTTTGACTTCACTACAATGCGTGTTTTATATGGCAGCATGAATATCTGCATTGTCATTGTAATCATCCAATACGTTAAGGAGAATTGAAAATTCAAGCTGGCCCTCTTAGAAATCTACACCTGACCATTGTGTTTCCCCACACTGCTTGTCCAACCTGTAACAATGCTTTATGATATTTCTGCATTTAATCCAATGTAATTACAGTGTCTTAAAGAGAAACTTTCGATGGTTGACTTTTTGCTGTTGGTGTCTGCCAGTCATTCTCCCTAATTTCTTTATTTAGGGGTCGACTCAGAAGTTAACTGAGGAGATCTCGCGCATGCATTCCTGTTTTAGTGGAAAACTGTCTGCCTCTGCCTTTCCGGGAAAAGACCTCTATGAATTTGAGGTATTTGTATTATAGCAAACTTTGCTCTGTCACTTTATAGTTATTCAACAATAGATTGTCAGTAGACCTTTCTAACTGATTCATTTATAAAATAACTGTAAAGACGTTACAGCTTCTGGTGCTCGATGACTTTTGAAACCTCCACTGACAAATGATCTTAACGCTCATGTAAATAGTTCTCCTCTGTTGTGTTGCAGGTGGTCTCACGGGTGAGGGAAACGGAGCTGCACTGGCTCAAACAGGAGACTCAGTCTTTGAAGGAGGAATTGAAAGCTGCTCTGAGGGTACATATATTTACTACAAATTATTTCTTTACCTTCATCATTTCTCAAATACATTTGACCAGTTCTCTCGATCTACTGGTCAATCTTTGTTCCTACTCTCATCTATGGTCATGAAGATCGCGGGTACAAGCGGCCGAAATGGGTTTTCTCAGGAAGGTGGCTGGCCTCTCCCTTAGGGATAGGGTGAAAAGCTCAGTCATCCGAGAGGAACTCGGAGTAGAGCCGCTGTTCCTTTGCATAGAAAGGAGCCAGTTGAGGTGATTCGGGCATCTAGTAAGAATGCCACCTGGGCGCCTCCCTAGAGAGGTGTTCCAGGCACGTCCAGCTGGGAGGAGACCATGGGGAAGACCCAGGACTAGATGTAGAGATTATATCTCCACACTGGCCTGGGTGTGCACGACCCATATACTCTAGTAGCCAGACGCAGCTAAATAAATATCTAAATTTTTTTTGGACAAATACCCAACATATACAATGGATCTGGGAAAAATTCTAAATTGAACTTTGACCAGAACAATTGTTTGGATGATACTTCATCAATATGATTAAATATATGGAACATGAGATGTTTCATGGTAAAAAATGAAATCTCTTTTGGTCGGTGATATCCTGTCCCATAGGTTTCTGAAGTAGTGTGCAAATTTGCTCAACATTTCTAGCATGTTGTCAGTAGTTAATTCCGCTGGTCAGTAAAACATTTGTACGCAGGATAAGGAATATGCCACAGACAAGCTCAAAGCTCTCTACGCAGAGATTGGCGTGAGCCGGTCCAATGTCCAATGTGACATCACGAGACCGCGAGAAGTCCTGACCGCTCCAGTGTCTCCTACCCAAGAAGAACGAGGAGTCAACAGTCCGACTGCTGTCATGAAGCCACATGGTAAGAAGAAGGAACAATTAACCCCAAATAATAATAATAATTATAATAATAATAATAATAATAATAATAATAATAATAATAATAATAATAATAATAATAATAATAATAATAATAATAATAATAATTATAATACAATAATAATAATAATAATAATAATAATAATAATAATAATAATAATAATAATAATAATAATAATAATAATAATAATAATTATATTACTTGACTTAATCTTGTTTTTCAATGTGTACATTATAGACACAGCAACAATGACAAACAACCCTGATTTCTTGAAGATAGAGAGGTCCACCCTCACCAGGCAGATCAGAGTGGGCAGGTCAAAGGTCAGTTTATATGCATGCCCGGGTGTAACTCGCCAAACACACGTTGATTACCAATCTTGCAACTACTATAAATGTAATAATGATTTTGCAACTTATATTTCTTCCCGTCATATGCGTCTGCCAGAGTCTGAAGGAGGGTCTTTCTGTCCAAGAGAGAATGAAGCTGTTTGAGCCGATGGACTGATCTGATATCATCTTGTAATTTTGCTCGTTCTTATGAGTGTTTGTAATGTTTTCCTAAAAACAACGTGCAATGTGTGTATTGTTAGCTACAATTGTTTACAATGGAGTGTTTTTAGAGCGTTGATGTCGGTGGCAAGTAACAAGCACTGTGATTAACGTTTTAGATTATTTATTTTTGTCTGTGGAATAATAAATACAAGTACAAGCTAACAAAATCCCATGGCAAGTCTAAATAGACATGCCTTTTTATTGTAGTCAGTTTCACTATAGCCAGACAGTCATGTGAACTGTTTAATTACAGTATGAACAAAAACGGACCCGTCCGAACACTCGAACTACTGATAATTTAACAATGCATTAATTAAAAAATAAAATTATTTTAATACTTCTGTGTTCTGATTTTTTTACAGTCAGTTATTGTACATATTTGACACATTTTGTTTCTGTTTTCCTAGTCCATCCTGACCACACGATGTCGCTATTGTAGCAGAAAGAGCGTGTTTATTGGGCCTTTTAGTAACTTCGAGGCATTTTGCTTTTCTACCATTTTCTACCGTTTTTTCGCCCTTGATTTAGTTAAACGAACAAATCCAAAATGAATGGCGACAGATGGATTAATTAACTGGTGTGATCATTTCATGAAAGGAATATGTACCCACAAGGTATTTGTAACGTTGATTTTATCGGTGAGTTGATTTTCATTGAATAAACCACGGTTGGTTAGATAGTTTTACAAATAACGGGTTGCATGTTTGAAATCTGTACTGGCTTCCCACATAGCAAAAATCATCTGGCCCAGACCATTCGTAAGTTCTGGGCCAGATCCGCAAAACGGACCTGGGCCGGTGTCTTTTGGCACAACGGGCCAATACCGGCAGGGATCCGGTTTAATCATCCGTCAACATGTGCTTAGTGCCAACATTCGGTTCTATGGTGTAATGGTTAGCACTCAGGACTTTGAATCCTGCAATCCGAGTTCAAATCTCGGTAGAACCTTCTGATTGTCACATGCCTGAAGTTTCGATGCCAAGCCGAAACTCATATGGCTCAGCAACAAATCTTACATTTCTCAAACAGGTGTGAACTGGCACTACGGCTGGTGTTTTCAATGTGATGCATCATATCTGGCCGGTTAGCTCTGTTGGTTAGAGCGTCGTGCGAAGGTCAAGGGTTCGATACCTGTACTGGCCATCAATGTTTTTCCATCTTGAAATGTTGTACTGCGGTCTTCTGTCAACATGTGCATAATGCCAACATTAGGTTCTGTGGTGTACCTGTTGAAGTCCTGAACTGGTGGTTTTATTATAAAAACAAACCAACATGAAGCAAACACAAAATCCTGCGTGTCC
>CM055756.1:11828221-11918722 GCA_029465975.1 Dallia pectoralis | reverse complement strand
AGCAGGTGCCATTGTCCTGTTTGTCAGCTTCGGACCGATACGAGTCCTGAAGAATGAACACGTCCCAAATGGCCGACCTGGAGCCTGTGCTTTGGCTATTGGTGGCTGGCAGTATAATGACAATAATTATGCTGATGTGTGTAGTGGCTCTCGGCTAATAGATGCACACAAAACGGTCCACATAGGAAACTAGTCATCTATGAATGACTAGTTTCCTGTGTGTGTGGTGTGTGTGGTGTGTGCGTGTGTGTGTGTTCAGGTTGTATGGGTGTAGGTCAGATGTATATGTATGGTGTGTGTGTGTGTGTGTTCAGGTTGTGTGGGTGCAGGTCAGCTGTATATTTATGGTGTGTGTGGTGTGTGGTGTGTGTGTTCAGGTTGTGTGGGTGCAGGTCAGCTGTATATTTATGGTGTGTGTGTGTGTGTGTGTTCAGGTTGTGTGGGTGTAGGTCAGCTGTATATTTATGGTGTGTGTGTGTGTGTGTTCAGGTTGTGTGGGTGCAGGTCAGCTGTATATGTATGGTGTGTGTGTGTGTGTTCAGGTTGTGTGGGTGCAGGTCAGCTGTATATTTATGGTGTGTGTGTGTGTGTGTTCAGGTTGTGTGGGTGTAGGTCAGCTGTATATTTATGTGTGTGTGTGTGTGTGTGTGTTCAGGTTGTGTGGGTGTAGGTCAGCTGTATATTTATGGTGTGTGTGGTGTGTGTGTTCAGGTTGTGTGGGTGTAGGTCAGCTGTATATTTATGGTGTGTGTGTGTGTGTGTTCAGGTTGTATGGGTGCAGGTCAGCTGTATATTTATGGTGTGTGTGTGTGTGTGTTCAGGTTGTGTGGGTGCAGGTCAGCTGTATATTTATGGTGTGTGTGGTGTGTTCAGGTTGTGTGGGTGCAGGTCAGCTGTATATTTATGGTGTGTGTGTGTGTGTGTGTGTGTGTGTGTGTGTGTTCAGGTTGTGTGGGTGTAGGTCAGCTGTATATTTATGGTGTGTGTGTGTGTGGTGTGTGTGTTCAGGTTGTATGGGTGCAGGTCAGCTGTATATTTATTTAGGTTGTGTGGGTGTAGGTGTGTGTGTGTGTGTGTGTGTTCAGGTTGTGTGGGTGCAGGTCAGCTGTATATTTATGGTGTGTGGTGTGTGTGTGTGTGTGATAAGGTTGTGTGGGTGCAGGTCAGCTGTATATTTATGGTGTGTGTGTGTGTGTTCAGGTTGTGTGGGTGCAGGTCAGCTGTATATTTATGGTGTGTGTGGTGTGTGGGTGTGTGTTCAGGTTCATGGCTGTAGGTCAGCTGTATATTTATGGTGTGTGTGTGTGTGTGTTCAGGTTGTGTGGGTGCAGGTCAGCTGTATATTTATGGTGTGTGTGGTGTGTGTGTGTGTGTGTTCAGGTTGTGTGGGTGCAGGTCAGCTGTATATTTATGGTGTGTGTGTGTGTGTGTGTGTTCAGGTTGTATGGGTGCAGGTCAGCTGTATATTTATGGTGTGTGTGTGTGTGTGTTCAGGTTGTGTGGGTTCAGCAGGTTGTTCAGGTTGTATGGGTGTAGGTCAGCTGTATATTTATGTGTGTGTGTGTGTGTGTGTTCAGGTTGTGTGGGTGTAGGTCAGCTGTATATTTATGGTGTGTGTGTGTGTGTGTTCAGGTTGTGTGGGTGTAGGTCAGCTGTATATTTATGGTGTGTGTGTGTGTGTGTTCAGGTTGTATGGGTGCAGGTCAGCTGTATATTTATGGTGTGTGTGTGTGTGTTCAGGTTGTGTGGGTGCAGGTCAGCTGTATATTTATGGTGTGTGTGTGTGTGTGTGTTCAGGTTGTGTGGGTGTAGGTCAGCTGTATATTTATGTGTGTGTGTGTGTGTGTGTTCAGGTTGTGTGGGTGCAGGTCAGCTGTATATTTATGGTGTGTGTCAGGTTGTGTGTGCAGGTCAGCAGGTTGTGTGGGTGTTCAGGTTGTCAGCTGTATATTTATGGTGTGTGTGTGTGTGTGTGTGTGTGTTCAGGTTGTATGGGTGCAGGTCAGCTGTATATTTTTATGGTGTGTGTGTGTGTGTGTTCAGGTTGTGTGGTGCAGGTCAGCTGTATATTTATGTGTGTGTGTGTGTGTGTGTGTGTTCAGGTTGTGTGGGTGTAGGTCAGCTGTATATTTATGTGTGTGTGTGTGTGTGTTCAGGTTGTGTGGGTGCAGGTCAGCTGTATATTTATGGTGTGTGTGTGTGTGTGTTCAGGTTGTGTGGGTGCAGGTCAGCTGTATATTTATGTGTGTGTGTGTGTGTGTTCAGGTTGTGTGGGTGCAGGTCAGCTGTATATTTATGGTGTGTGTGTGTGTGTGTGTGTGTGTGTGTTCAGGTTGTGTGGGTGTATGGGTGCAGGTCAGCTGTATATTTATGGTGTGTGTGTGTGTGTGTTCAGGTTGTGTGGGTGCAGGTCAGCTGTATATTTATGTGTGTGTGTGTGTGTGTTCAGGTTGTGTGGGTGCAGGTCAGCTGTATATTTATGGTGTGTGTGTGTGTGTTCAGGTTGTGTGGGTGCAGGTCAGCTGTGTGTGTGTGTGTGTGTTCAGGTTGTGTGGGTGTAGGTCAGCTGTATATTTATGGTGTGTGTGTGTGTGTGTGTTCAGGTTGTGTGGGTGCAGGTCAGCTGTATATTTATGGTGTGTGTGTGTGTGTGTTCAGGTTGTGTGGGTGCAGGTCAGCTGTATATTTATGGTGTGTGTGTGTGTGTGTTCAGGTTGTGTGGGTGCAGGTCAGCTGTATATTTATGGTGTGTGTGTGTGTGTGTTCAGGTTGTGTGGGTGCAGGGCAGCTGTATATTTATGTGTGTGTGTGTGTGTGTTCAGGTTGTGTGGGTGCAGGTCAGCTGTATATTTATGGTGTGTGTGTGTGTGTGTTCAGGTTGTGTGGGTGTTCAGGTTGTGTGGGTGTAGGTCAGCTGTATATTTATGTGTGTGTGTGTGTGTGTGTTCAGGTTGTGTGGGTGCAGGTCAGCTGTATATTTATGGTGTGTGTGTGTGTGTGTTCAGGTTGTGTGGGTGTAGGTCAGCAGGTTGTAGGTTGTGTGGGTGCAGGTCAGCTGTATATTTATGGTGTGTGTGTGTGTGTGTGTTCAGGTTGTGTGGGTGCAGGTCAGCTGTATATTTATGGTGTGTGTGGTGTGTGGTGTGTGTGTTCAGGTTGTGTGGGTGCAGGTCAGCTGTATATTTATGGTGTGTGTGTGTGTGTGTTCAGGTTGTGTGGGTGCAGGTCAGCTGTATATTTATGGTGTGTGTGGTGTGTGGTGTGTGTGTTCAGGTTGTATGGGTGTAGGTCAGCTGTATATTTGTGTGTGTTCAGGTTGTGTGGGTGTAGGTCAGCTGTGTGTGTGTGTGTGTGTGTTCAGGTTGTGTGGGTGCAGGTCAGCTGTATATTTATGGTGTGTGTGTGTGTGTGGTGTGTGTGTTCAGGTTGTATGGGTGCAGGTCAGCTGTATATTTATGGTGTGTGTGTGTGTGTGTGTTCAGGTTGTATGGGTTTAGGTCAGCTGTATATGTATGGTGTGTGTGTGTGTGTGTGTTCAGGTTGTGTGGGTGCAGGTCAGCTGTATATTTATGGTGTGTGTGTGTGTGTGTGTTCAGGTTGTGTGGGTGCAGGTCAGCTGTATATTTATGGTGTGTGTGTGTGTTCAGGTTGTGTGGGTCAGGTCAGCTGTATATTTATGGTGTGTGTGTGTGTGTGGTCAGGTTGTGTGGGTGCAGGTCAGCTGTATATTTATGTGGTGTGTGTGTGTGTGTGTTCAGGTTGTGTGGGTGCAGGTCAGCTGTATATTTATGGTGTGTGTGTGTGTGTGTGTGTGTGTTCAGGTTGTGTGGGTGCAGGTCAGCTGTATATTTATGTGTGTGTGTGTGTGTGTGTGTGTGTTCAGGTTGTGTGGGTGCAGGTCAGCTGTATATTTATGTGTGTGTGTGTGTGTGTGTTCAGGTTGTGTGGGTGCAGGTCAGCTGTATATTTATGGTGTGTGTGTGTGTGTGGGTGTTCAGGTTGTGTGTGTGCAGGTCAGCTGTAGGTCATTTATGGTGTGTGTGTGTGTGTGTTCAGGTTGTGTGGGTGCAGGTCAGCTGTATATTTATGGTGTGTGTGTGTGTGTGTGTTCAGGTTGTGTGGGTGCAGGTCAGCTGTATATTTATGGTGTGTGTGTGTGTGTGTGTTCAGGTTGTGTGGGTGCAGGTCAGCTGTATATTTATGTGTGTGTGTGTGTGTGTGTTCAGGTTGTGTGGGTGCAGGTCAGCTGTATATTTATGTGTGTGTGTGTGTGTGTTCAGGTTGTGTGGGTGCAGGTCAGCTGTATATTTATGGTGTGTGTGTGTGTGTGTTCAGGTTGTGTGGGTGTAGGTCAGCTGTATATTTATGGTGTGTGTGTGTGGTGTGTGTGTTCAGGTTGTATGGGTGCAGGTCAGCTGTATATTTATGGTGTGTGTGTGTGTGTGTTCAGGTTGTGTGGGTGCAGGTCAGCTGTATATTTATGGTGTGTGTGTGTGTGTGTTCAGGTTGTGTGGGTGCAGGTCAGCTGTATATTTATGGTGTGTGTGTGTGTGTGTTCAGGTTGTGTGGGTGCAGGTCAGCTGTATATTTATGGTGTGTGTGTGGTGTGTTCAGGTTGTGTGGGTGCAGGTCAGCTGTATATTTATGTGTGTGTGTGTGTGTGTGTTCAGGTTGTGTGGGTGCAGGTCAGCTGTATATTTATGTGTGTGTGTGTGTGTGTGTGTGTTCAGGTTGTGTGGGTGCAGGTCAGCTGTATATTTATGGTGTGTGTGTGTGTGTGTGTGTGTTCAGGTTGTGTGGGTGCAGGTCAGCTGTATATTTATGGTGTGTGTGTGTGTGTGTTCAGGTTGTGTGGGTGTAGGTCAGCTGTATATGTATGGTGTGTGTGTGTGTGTGTTCAGGTTGTGTGGGTGCAGGTCAGCTGTATATTTATGGTGTGTGTGTGTGTGTGTTCAGGTTGTGTGGGTGCAGGTCAGCTGTATATTTATGGTGTGTGTGGTGTGTGTGTGTGTGTGTTCAGGTTGTGTGGGTGCAGGTCAGCTGTATATTTATGGTGTGTGTGTGTGTGTGTGTTCAGGTTGTGTGGGTGCAGGTCAGCTGTATATTTATGGTGTGTGTGTGTGTGTGTGTGTGTGTTCAGGTTGTGTGGGTGCAGGTCAGCTGTATATTTATGGTGTGTGTGGTGTGTGGTGTGTGTGTTCAGGTTGTGTGGGTGCAGGTCAGCTGTATATTTATGTGTGTGTGTGTGTGTTCAGGTTGTGTCAGGTGCAGGTCAGCTGTATATTTATGGTGTGTGTGTGTGTGGTGTGTGTGTTCAGGTTGTGTGGGTGCAGGTCAGCTGTATATTTATGTGTGTGTGTGTGTGTGTTCAGGTTGTGTGGGTGCAGGTCAGCTGTATATTTATGTGTGTGTGTGTGTGTGTGTTCAGGTTGTATGGGTGCAGGTCAGCTGTATATTTATGGTGTGTGTGTGTGTGTGTGTTCAGGTTGTGTGGGTGCAGGTCAGCTGTATATTTATGTGTGTGTGTGTGTGTTCAGGTTGTGTGGGTGCAGGTCAGCTGTATATTTATGGTGTGTGTGTGTGTGTGTGTGTGTGTGTTCAGGTTGTGTGGGTGTAGGTCAGCTGTATATTTATGGTGTGTGTGTGTGTGTGTTCAGGTTGTGTGGGTGCAGGTCAGCTGTATATTTATGGTGTGTGTGTGTGTGTGTGTGTCAGTGTTCAGGTTGTGTGGGTGCAGGTCAGCTGTATATTTATGGTGTGTGTGTGTGTGTGTGTGTGTTCAGGTTGTGTGGGTGCAGGTCAGCTGTATATTTATGGTGTGTGTGTGTGTGTGTGTGTGTTCAGGTTGTGTGGGTGCAGGTCAGCTGTATATTTATGGTGTGTGTGTGTGGTGTGTGTGTTCAGGTTGTATGGGTGCAGGTCAGCTGTATATTTATGTGTGTGTGTGTGTGTGTTCAGGTTGTATGGGTGCAGGTCAGCTGTATATTTATGGTGTGTGTGTGTGTGTGTTCAGGTTGTGTGGGTGTAGGTCAGCTGTATATTTATGGTGTGTGTGTGTGTGTGTTCAGGTTGTATGGGTGTAGGTCAGCTGTATATTTATGGTGTGTGTGTGTGTGTTCAGGTTGTGTGGGTGTAGGTCAGCTGTATATTTATTATGTGTGTGTTGTGTGGTGTGTGTGTTCAGGTTGTGTGGGTGCAGGTCAGCTGTATATTTATGGTGTGTGTGTGTGTGTGTTCAGGTTGTGTGGGTGCAGGTCAGCTGTATATTTATGTGTGTGTGTGTGTGTGTTCAGGTTGTGTGGGTGCAGGTCAGCTGTATATTTATGTGTGTGTGTGTGTGTGTGTGTTCAGGTTGTGTGGGTGCAGGTCAGCTGTATATTTATGGTGTGTGTGTGTGTGGTGTGTGTGTTCAGGTTGTGTGGGTGCAGGTCAGCTGTATATTTATGTGTGTGTGTGTGTGTGTGTTCAGGTTGTGTGGGTGTAGGTCAGCTGTATATTTATGTGTGTGTGTGTGTGTGTGTTCAGGTTGTGTGGGTGCAGGTCAGCTGTATATTTATGGTGTGTGTGTGTGTGTGTTCAGGTTGTGTGGGTGCAGGTCAGCTGTATATTTATGGTGTGTGTGTGTGTGTGTGTGTTCAGGTTGTGTGGGTGTAGGTCAGCTGTATATTTATGGTGTGTGTGTGTGTGTGTTCAGGTTGTGTGGGTGCAGGTCAGCTGTATATTTATGGGTGGTGTGTGTGTGTGTGTGTTCAGGTTGTGTGGGTGCAGGTCAGCTGTATATTTATGGTGTGTGTGTGTGTGTGTGTTCAGGTTGTGTGGGTGCAGGTCAGCTGTATATTTATGTGTGTGTGTGTGTGTGTGTTCAGGTTGTGTGGGTGCAGGTCAGCTGTATATTTATGGTGTGTGTGTGTGTGTGTTCAGGTTGTGTGGGTGCAGGTCAGCTGTATATTTATGGTGTGTGTGTGTGTGTGTGTTCAGGTTGTGTGGGTGCAGGTCAGCTGTATATTTATGGTGTGTGTGGTGTGTGTCAGGTGTGTGTGTTCAGGTTGTGTGGGTGCAGGTCAGCTGTATATTTATGGTGTGTGTGTGTGTGTGTGTTCAGGTTGTGTGGGTGCAGGTCAGCTGTATATTTATGGTGTGTGTGTGTGTGTGTGTGTTCAGGTTGTGTGGGTGCAGGTCAGCTGTATATTTATGTGTGTGTGTGTGTGTGTGTTCAGGTTGTGTGGGTGCAGGTCAGCTGTATATTTATGGTGTGTGTGTGTGTGTGTGTGTGTTCAGGTTGTGTGGGTGTAGGTCAGCTGTATTTATTGTGTGTGTGTGTGTGTGTGTGTGTTCAGGTTGTGTGGGTGTAGGTCAGCTGTATATTTATGGTGTGTGTGTGTGTGTGTGTGTGTTCAGGTTGTATGGGGTGCAGGTCAGCTGTATATTTATGGTGTGTGTGTGTGTGTGTTCAGGTTGTGTGGGTGCAGGTCAGCTGTATATTTATGGTGTGTGTGTGTGTGTGTTCAGGTTGTGTGGGTGCAGGTCAGCTGTATATTTATGGTGGTGTGTGTGTGTGTTCAGGTTGTGTGGGTGCAGGTCAGCTGTATATTTATGGTGTGTGTGTGTGTGTGTTCAGGTTGTGGGTGCAGGTCAGCTGGTGTGTGTGTGTGTGTGTTCAGGTTGTGTGGGTGCAGGTCAGCTGTATATTTATGGTGTGTGTGTGTGTGTGTTCAGGTTGTGTGGGTGCAGGTCAGCTGTATATTTATGGTGTGTGTGTGTGTGTGTGTGTGTGTGTGTGTTCAGGTTGTGTGGGTGCAGGTCAGCTGTATATTTATGGTGTGTGTGTGTGTGTGTTCAGGTTGTGTGGGTGCAGGTCAGCTGTATATTTATGGTGTGTGTGTGTGTGTGTGTGTGTGTGTTCAGGTTGTGTGGGTGCAGGTCAGCTGTATATTTATGGTGTGTGTGTGTGTGGTGTGTGTGTTCAGGTTGTGTGGGTGCAGGTCAGCTGTATATTTATGGTGTGTGTGTGTGTGTGTGTGTTCAGGTTGTGTGGGTGCAGGTCAGCTGTATATTTATGGTGTGTGTGGTGTGTGTGTTCAGGTTGTATGGGTGTAGGTCAGCTGTATATTTATGGTGTGTGTGTGTGTGTGTTCAGGTGTGTGGGTGTAGGTCAGCTGTATATTTATGTGTGTGTGTGTGTGTGTGTTCAGGTTGTGTGGGTGTAGGTCAGCTGTATATTTATGGTGTGTGTGTGTGTGTGTTCAGGTTGTATGGGTGCAGGTCAGCTGTATATTTATGGTGTGTGTGTGTGTGTTCAGGTTGTGTGGGTGCAGGTCAGCTGTATATTTATGTGTGTGTGTGTGTGTGTGTTCAGGTTGTGTGGGTGTAGGTCAGCTGTATATTTATGTGTGTGTGTGTGTGTTCAGGTTGTGTGGGTGCAGGTCAGCTGTATATTTATGGTGTGTGTGTGTGTGTGTTCAGGTTGTGTGGGTGCAGGTCAGCTGTATATTTATGTGTGTGTGTGTGTGTGTTCAGGTTGTGTGGGTGCAGGTCAGCTGTATATTTATGTGTGTGTGTGTGTGTGTTCAGGTTGTGTGGGTGTAGGTCAGCTGTATATTTATGGTGTGTGTGTGTGTGTGTTCAGGTTGTGTGGGTGTAGGTCAGCTGTATATTTGGTGTGTGTGTGTGTGTGTTCAGGTTGTGGTGGTGTGTGTGTGTGTGTTCAGGTTGTGTGGGTGCAGGTCAGCTGTATATTTATGGTGTGTGTGTGTGTGTGTTCAGGTTGTGTGGGTGCAGGTCAGCTGTATATTTATGGTGTGTGTGTGTGTGTGTGTGTGTGTTCAGGTTGTGTGGGTGCAGGTCAGCTGTATATTTATGGTGTGTGTGTGTGTGTGTGTTCAGGTTGTGTGGGTGCAGGTCAGCTGTATATTTATGGTGTGTGTGTGTGTGTGTTCAGGTTGTGTGGGTGCAGGTCAGCTGTATATTTATGGTGTGTGTGTGTGTGTGTTCAGGTTGTGTGGGTGCAGGTCAGCTGTATATTTATGGTGTGTGTGTGTGTGTGTTCAGGTTGTGTGGGTGTAGGTCAGCTGTATATTTATGGTGTGTGTGTGTGGTGTGTGTGTTGTGTTCAGGTTGTGTGGGTGCAGGTCAGCTGTATATTTATGGTCTCTCAGGTAGTCTCACTCTGTTAATGTTATACTTCTGGTGACTCTGGGAGCCAGGTTTCTCACAGTCATATCAGGATCAAGTCCACAGAGGTGGTAGATTATATGTACACACACACGCACGCACGCACGCACGCACGCACACACACACACACACACACACACACACACACACACACACACACACACACACACACACACACACACACACACACACACACACACACACACACACACACACACACAGCACATTGAGAGGTAGTGCACTGGAACTGATGCAGGTTCAGTTGGGCCATATTGGACCGTGCCAGCTACTGCGTCCCCACTGGCAGCCTATTCCATACGCAGTGCACTACATCTGACAGTAAACAGGGGACATTTTGACTGTTTGTTTGGTCAAAAGGAGTGACCCAAATGGGGAATGTGGAGTCATCGTTTAACAGTGACGTCCCCCACACAGACCAGGCATCTAGACTGATATTGCCAAGCCAGCACAAATAGCCCCCTGTGTTGTCGTTCTGCCTGCGCGCTGTCCTTTCCTCTAAACCTGAAGCCCTGACCTGACCCCCCCCCCCATCTGTAGCCCCACGCTACACATAAGCCACCACTGTGCCCAGGTAGGGCTCCTCTGACCCGTTCCCTGTTCCCCATATTGGGCGCTGGTAACCAAGGAGACGTAACATGCAAACGCAGCGCCAGCCCTCTGCCAAGCACGTCTCTTTATTGACCCTCTCTGTTCCTCTCCCTTCCCTCTCCCACATCCCTCCCTCTCTCCCCATCTTCTCTCTCTCCCTTCCTTCTCCCACATTCCTTACTCTCTCTCTCCCCGTCTTCTCCCTTTGCCCCTTTCTCCTCCCAGCTGCCTCTTCCTCCCCTCTCCGTGCCTCGTCAGATTTGGAGCAGGCCCGCCCCCAGACCAGTGGGGAGGAGGAGCTTCAGCTTCAGCTGGCTCTGGCCATGAGCCGAGAGGAGAATGAGAAGGTAAGACACGCACAGAGACACACTGTATACACAAACACACACTCACACACACACTCACACACACATACTAAATACACACACACACACACACACTCACTCATTATGTTGGGGATTGTGGTTGCCTTTTTCCCACATACTCACTCCCCTGCATAGATCATATCTTTCTCTCTCTCTGACACTTTCTATGTTTTTCTCTGCCCCCCCCCTCTCTCTCTCTCTCTCTCTCTCTCTCTCTCTGACCTCTAACTGGCAACCATTTCCTCGACCTGCCACGAAAAAGCTACATCATCCCCTTGTGGTGCAATCAATACGGCAGCTCTAGCCAATGGAAGACATTGTTACTCAGAGCGAGGCCCAATCAGAAAGAGAGTTGTTTTGGTGCAACTGCACTGCCTAAGTGACTCAACACGACAGGAGGGGGTTTTATTGATCCACATTTAGCCAGGCGTGGTTTTGAGTGCGTTGAATGTGCCTTGTGTCCGTCTTATATTGTTAGTTGAATTTGCTGTACTGACACTGATGACAGAACGCACAAGAACCCTTCATGTGTCATTTCATATAGAATATATGTCAGTGGCCCCAGTGGTAATCGAACACAGAACCGTTGGCGTTTGTCGTGCCAAGCTTGACTCGCTAAGCCCCAGAGGATCAATTTACTCATTTTTATCAACAATTTAATGTGAGGCTGAGCAACTTTTTCAAACTTTACGATGTTCAGTTTTTTTCCGTCTAACTAGATGCAGGAGATCCTGCCCCTATAATAGAGTTCTTCTTGACCCCCCTCCCCACCCCACCCACCACCCGCGCCCCTAGCCTCCCCTCCCGATGGACATTGATGAACAGACTCAGCTCCAGATCGCTATGAGCCTCAGCAAGGAGGAGGCCCAGAAGGTATCACAGAGATGTAGAGAGCTCGTGACCTTTAACCCCTGCTTCCTTCACCCTAACTCAAAAATAAAGTACGTTCCCACAGTCCCCAGATGTTTCAGAAGTTCCATTTGGGTATGTGCTTCCTTTTCCCCCGTCTCTACTTGGATTTCGGTGAATGCAGGGAACTTTGGGAACGTTTTAGGAATTCTGCAAGCCTAATCCCTAAACGTTTGACCTCCTGCGTCCGCTGTTCGGTCTAACCTCACGTTTCTCCTCGCCAGTAACGCTGCATGAACACAGCACCATCTTTACTCACCTGTGCACCTTAGCCCTGTTTGACCTCTGACCCCTCAGCATCGAGGACAAGCAGACAGTTTTGCCTGACAATTTCGGTCTGCGTTCCTTTCGCTCAGCAATTGCCGAAGCCCGACTGAACAGATAAAGCGCCTGTGTGGATGTTTTAGGAGTTAAACATCCACACAGTATCACAGTATCCGATAGCAACGGTCCGGTAGATGACCCAGTCGATGTGACTTCCTTAACTGGTCGTTGATGTGTGAGACATCTGAGCAGGGGAACACGCCATTTCTCTTTACAGATTGGAGTAGTCTGCGTCCATTCTGTTTCCACTAACCAATAGCACGCTCTCCCTTTCTCTTTAGACCAATGGTAACAGACCGCCTACAGAGTACTGGCCAATCCGTGTTCAGGGAAGACAATTGTCCTTTGCCCTGATTGGTTATCTATGGAAACCGGTCATTCTGGTTCTGGTGTGGCTTGCCTTGCATGGTCTTCTGTAAGACTGCCTCGCACATTACGTCGAACCACACGATGCACTTTGGCAGCGGGAAATGGACCGGGACAACTGGGAATTCCCTTCATTCATCTGCCAATTAATGACCTGCATTTTCCTCCACTTAATCGATTGGTTCTCTTTTAGCCGGATCCGCCACCTCCGGTCGCCGCGGAGATGGACGAAGACACCCAGCTCCAGATAGCTCTGAGCCTCAGCAAGGAGGAACACCAGCAGGTAATGCCAACCTGACCCCAGAGTCCTGTCCTGTGTCCAGTGCATTACATCTAGATCAGAGCTAGCAAACCGAAAAATCTGTTTAGGAAGTAATTTTTTGAACCCATAACCCATAGTCTAAAAGCAGTGTTGGTTCAGCTCGGCACTAGTCAGAACCACACTAATAGAACAGTAATAAATGCAATGGTGCTGCTTACAGAGACCGAATACACCAAACTGACAGAAACATACAATGATATATAATCTGTCACATCTCACATCTCTGTGCTGTTCACTTGTCCCTGTGTCTCACATCTCTGTGCTGTTCACTTGTCCCTGTGTCTCACATCTCTGTGCTGTTCACTTGTCCCTGTGTCTCACATCTCTGTGCTGTTCACTTGTCCCTGTGTCTCACATCTCTGTGCTGTTCACTTGTCCCTGTGTCTCACATCTCTGTGCTGTTCACTTGTCCCTGTGTCTCACATCTCTGTGCTGTTCACTTGTCCCTGTGTCTCACATCTCTGTGCTGTTCACTTGTCCCTGTGTCTCACATCTCTGTGCTGTTCACTTGTCCCTGTGTCTCACATCTCTGTGCTGTTCACTTGTCACTTGACACCTCGGTTCCTTCTGGACGGCTTCTCCTCAGTGTCTTTCTCCTTCTGTGGGACCGCCTGGATTTAACCACTGTTAGCTCTCCTTTGTTTCTTCTCTACCCGTTTATTTCTCTCTCTCTCTCCCTCTCTCTCTCTCTCTCTCTCTTTCTCTCAGGTAGTGCATTTTCCTCCACTCCTCTCTTTTCCACTCACTGAGTGACCTATGTTTGTCTGTACTGCTTCTTCCTGCCTCCAGGAGGCACCATTCATTTTCATTTGTCCTGCCTGGCTTTTAGGCGTGTTTGTTTTCTGTGTTTTCTGTGTTGGTTAAGGCATGTTACCTGTCAATGTATTTGTGTCTTCGCCTGCAAAAACTACTTTCTCAAAAAGTATAGCAATAACACATTTTTTAATCAAGCAAATAAACTGCCAATCTGGTGGGAAGGTTTCTGCTTGTAACAAAACATTTGTAAACCAATCAAACTCTTTTGGCTCAACCGTGTTTGTCTTGAATGAGTGAGCGTTTCCTGTCACATCTAACACCATTCGTCTGTGTGTGTGCGTGTGTGTGTGCGTGTGTGTGTTGCCAGGAGCAACAGAGTCGCCAAGGAGACGAGTCATTGCTGCAGAAAGCTCTGGAGGCGAGCAAGCGAGAGGCGGTGGCTGGTGGAGTTGGGGTAAGAACGCTTTGTCCCGATGAAGGACAACCATGTTATAGAGGCAAAGCATCATGGGTAATCCAGAGACGAGCGGCACACAGTTGAGACACTAAAGCTCGTACACACTGTACCATACACACACAGAATGAGTAGATTATAAGTGAGGTTAGGTTTGCATTAGGTAAATGTATGAGGTTTTACATTCCGCTAGACAAAAGAAAATGATGTTTATAAGCAATCTGTGACTGATTGAAACCCCTTCTTGCCATCCCGCGTTCAGTCGGCCATGATGGACCTGGTGGATGTTTTTGCCGTGAACCCAGAGTTTCTGCCTGGTACCAGTGTTAACCCCAGGGACCTGACGGGACCTGAGCGTCACACACCCCTCCACCACCCTATTCCCGCTGCCGGGGCAGGCTGTCTGGCTGGGACTAGAGCCTCCTCTGACCCCTGGGACTCTCTGGGTAGGCTGTTTTATTCCCTCTTCCCTCTGGTTCTATATCCGGGATATTTGCAGATCAGAACCAACATGGTTTGGCATCATGACCAGGCTACTAACCCCTATCAGAATTTGGATATATATAGATATAGTTTCTTTGACCTCAACGTCATCCAACACTAACTGCATATCACTCCCGAGCATTTGGAAAAATATTAAAATAATACCCTTCCTAATATTTCCAGTTGAGTCTCGCTCCACCCGACCTGTCAACGATTCTCTCTGGATGGCCCAGCCGAGCAGCGGAACCTCCTCCCTTCCATGGGAACGTACCCGGTCGCCTCCGGATCCCTGGGAGAACGCGGCGGCGGCGGACCCGTTCTCCGGGCCGGCTCCTCTTCGAGTTCACCCACCCCGACATGGCAGCCCTACAGGTGATTGGCACAGGGATTTGTCCCAAATCTAGGAAATAACCGGCTAAAAGTCAGAATGTCAGCGCAAGAATGAACTCATGACCTGGAGAAATCAACTGCCATGTCCTTTCTGACATTGTGCAAATGTTTGCCTTGAATGCCAGCCTCAAAGTATGCATTTCACAATACACTAATTGACGCTTATATACTTTCACTCTCGCTGGTAGACGGGGACATGTTTGACGAGGCAATGGACGGAGGCCATTTTAGCCTGAGCAGTCGTGGGGAGCGAGAGGTCAGTCCGGAGCTCTTTGACATGTCCCGTCTAGGAGAGAGTCTGGGAGATCCAAACCAGCGGAACTGCCGGACCCCAGAATCTTTCCTGGGTCCAACAGGGGTTTCCCTGGTCAACCTGGACACCTTGATCCCAGTCAATCCTCCGGCCAAGACGAAGAATCCATTCCTCTCAGGTGAACATGTGTTCACAAATGAGCACGCGCATGTATAGAACCTAATAGTTTTCAATCAATTTCCCGTCAGCCAGAATGTTTGCATTTCTACAGAAAAAGTAGAAGAACCTTGAAAACCTTGTCTCTCCTCCCAGGTCTCAGTGCTCCATCGCCCCTCAACCCGTTCCAGAGTGAACAGCCTCGTCTGACTCTGAACCAGATGCGTCCCAGCTCAACGTCTCCTGTCCCCCCGTCAGGGCCCTCCTCGCTGCCCTACAGCGCTTCTCTCCCGCTGCCCGCCGCCAGCCACCAGCCGGCCAACCTTCCCTCCTCTTTCACCCAGCCTGCCCACGGAGGTCTGGATATGCCCGGGCTGCCGCAGCCTCTGCTACCCTTCTCGTCCACCTCCTCCCTGGGGGACCAGCACAGTCAAAACCCCTTCCTATAAGGAGCTCCAGCCAGAGCCGAGTCGGGACATCAAACAGAACTCGATTCCCTTCCTGGTAAACTAGACCAGGGTACATGACGCTGGTTGAAAGAAGTTAGCTACATAGTGAATAGGATGCCATTTTGGAAGGCAAACTGAGACGATAGAGAACCGGTCGGTTATATTCTAGAAATAAGGCCGATCTAACCACAGCAACTGGAATTCTGACGGGACAAAACTGAAGTCTTTTTCAGTCTACATTTTTCTTTTCTTCAAATTGTCTCTAGTACTTCAACCCTTAAGAGTGTAACCTCTGCTATGCTCTGCGCTCAAGCCCCAACATGGCTAGTTGCTGCCCCGTGCCGAAAGGAATTCGTAGACACAGAGAGAATATTACCCAGAATGCAGACCACTGTCCAGTAAAACATTGTGACGTCAGTTATAATGTAATGCTAAGGACAGATTCACACGACCTTTGCCGGAGCACACAGCCAGCTGTAGAAAGCACAAGCATTTTGACGCCATAGTGCTTAGCTATACTTTACGGAGTACTTCATGTATCAATTGCTCTACTGAGCACTTCCTGTTCCCTCGCCCCGCCCACTCTGCTGCAAACTCCTTCGATTGGCTTTTCACTGTTGCTGCCAATCGTGCACTGCACTGATATTACACCAGATATGCCTGCTTATCTCTATACAACGGACCAGAATGCACTGGGACAGGTGGCCCACTGTTTGGCACCACTCTACTCTGATTGGAGGATGCTATGTTACATAACATTCAGATTGAAGTGTATCTTATAGAACAGGGGGTTCAAACCGGTTCCACGGAGGTCCTAGTGTATACAGCCAGGTGAGGGTAGAACCTAACTGATAAGTGACCTAATTAATCAATCACGTACAAGCAAGCAAGTTTATTTATATAGCACAATTCATACACAGAAGCGATTCAGTGTGGTTTACAAACGAAAATAATAATAAAATACATGCATTTTATATTCATAGCAACCTGTTTACTGGCATGTACATTTAACACATTACATCTCAGTATTAACTGTGTACATTCAAAAGGTATTCAGGTGAGAGCAGAAACCTGTAGTCACTCGGCCCTCCACAGAACCGGTTTGACACCTGTGTTATAGAACACATTGATTTTCATTCTATTTCTACATACAAACGTTGTTTGAGAATCTTTCACATTACCAACTATAACCCTGAATTCTGGAAACAGAATGAGAACATGCCCCGTCAATGATGGAACACCAGCCAGCCAAACCCATTCACTTAGAAATCACTCACTGAAAACAGATTGTGATGTACGAAGAAAGAAAAGCCTTTTCTGAGTGAGTATTGTGATTGTGGAACAGGACTGATGACAATGCGATAATCAATTTGTGTTGGCGTGGAGAGGGCTTCTTTTGATGGGCAACAATGAAATCTGCTTTTCCAGAGACCAGGGCTAATGTAGGATTCACTATAGGGGCAAATGCTGATATGCATTGAGGTTAATGGGAGAACGAATATTCAAATGAGGTGAAGACTAGCAAGTTGGAATTTGCCCCTATAAACAAGGAAATGTGAACTAATGTATGAATTACAGAATTTTTCTCTCTCTCTTTCAATGCTTAATCATTGCTTGTTGAAACACTGATTTACATCAAAATATAAGGGGATAATTAACAAAAAAGAAATCTTGCATTTACGCTTCATTCATGGTCTTTTTTATATATCATATATTTAGAGATTTGCTTTGATCTAATTCTACCTTCCACATCTATATACATGATGTACTGCATTTTCTGGCCTTGTCCTAGATTTTTGGACAAAAAATGTACTTAGTCATATTTATAATGAATTTCTGGAAGCACAGTTATTGCAGTTTACCTTGTTTTTACAGCATGCCACTCTGCCCCCTGGTGGACAAACATGTGTATGGCAGTCGCTGTAACCTCAGTCGTTCCCATAATAATCAATGTGGCATATGTTGTTTTCATCCAAATAATAACAGAGTTTTCCCTCAGACTCTGTATACCCTGGTGGTTTGTAACATTTTGGTTTAGTTTACAGACATACAAACCCAGTTGTGATTCATAAATGCATACACAGATGCATGTTAAAACATTTGAGTATCATTAAAACTATTTTATTAGAAAGAATATATTGTATAGAAAATACTATACCTGCAAAGGTTACCATAACCTTGATTCTCTCAGGCTGATTCAGTACACATCACTACAATCATGAGGAAGACTGCCGACTCTACTGTTGTCCAGACAACACTCATTTACTCCCTACATGATTCAATGGAAGTTGATTAGATGGGAAAAGTGTGGGTGCAAAACACCCGGCTCAATGTCAACAGTGAAGAGGCGACACTGGGAAACTGGCCTTGAAGGGAATTTTACAAAATGAACAATGTCTACACTGTCATTCTGATTAATTTTATTTAAACATATATAACTGATACATTTACATTTTGCGCATTTAGCAGACGCTCTTATCCAGAGCGACTTACAATAAGTGCAGGCATTTCACATATAGCTAAAACACACATCAAAAAAGCAATAAGTACATTGTTCCTGGGTGGGTGCAGGGGGAAGTGCTAGAGATAGAAGAATGATTCGGTAGTGAAGTTTCAAACGGTCGAGAGTTGTGGAGCTCCATTCATGGAGCTACTGGAGGTACAATTTGAAGAGGAATGTTTTTAGACGTTTTTTGAAGATTGGTAGAGTCCGATGATCTGATCTCCAGAGTGGAGTTGTTCCACCATTGCGGGGCAAGCACGGAGAACAATTTAGACTGAGCAGATCGAGAGTTGCCCTCCCGTAGGGATGGCACTACCAAGAGGCCTGAGGTGGCAGAACGAAGTGCTCGCGTGGGTGTGTACGGCTTGATAAGTGACTGGATGTAGGAGGGAGCGGTTCCTCTTGCTGCCCCATAGGCTAGCACCATGGTTTTGTAGTGGATGCGTACTTCGACCGGGAGCCAGTGTAATGTGCGGAACAGCTGAGTGACGTGGGAGAACTTTGGTAGATTGAAGATCAGGCGGGCTGCTGCATTTTGAATGAGTTGCAGGGGTTTGATGGCGCACACTGGGAGACCAGCCAGAAGGGAGTTGCAGTAGTCGAGCCGGGAGATGATAAGTGCACTTGTGCGGCTTCCTGCGTAAGATACGGCCTTACTTTCCGAATGTTGTAGAGCATGTACCTGCAAGACCGGGACACCGCCTTGATGTGTGCAGAAAATGAGAGGGAGTTGTCAAGCGTCACGCCAAGGTTTTTCCCACATTGGGTAGCAGGGACTGTGACGTTGTCCACCGTAATGGACAGATCCTGGAGCGGGCAGGCTCTTCCTTTGAATAAGAGCAGTTCAGTTTTACCTAGGTTGAGTTTCAGATGGTGATACTTTCTTAAAAAAACAAGAACATTTCAAAGTCACCCCAAACTTTTAATGGCAGTGCGTGGCGAAAGTCTGTTGAGTTGGTGGTTACATCTCCCAAAATCCACTGCCAGTAAAGTCACTTCACGAGGAACTACTTTCTTGAAGGAAAACGTTATCGATCCGTAAAGGTGGAGTCCAGCCAATCCAAAACATCCTGGAGTCCCTGGCCGGAGCGAGCGCTGAGCTCCAGGGTGCTGATTGGCTGCGGTGCAGAGTTGATGATGTCATCCATCCTAAACAGTGACTTCATCTCTATTAGACTCATGGTACAGGGGAGGTCCCTGGAGTGGGGCGAGACAAGGGGGCATTAGAGGGGAGGGAGAGGCACTGTTTACACAAATGTATGGTACCATGGAGTTCTCAAAGAGAAGTAGAAAGTTGGAGAATGTCGTCGTTACAGATTAGTTTTTATCAAGGCATTTCTTTTATGCCTCAATGGACTGGAAAGTGGGGAATTAAATGATTTTTGCTGAAAGATTCAAAAGAATGCTACAGCAACACATGGGCAAATTATAAAGTGGGAGTATACTGTAAAAGATATATGTACGATAGATGTGTGCCAAACCTGTCTGGGTTAAAGACATACATTGACCGCGGCAACTCCCATTACTATCTAGAATGTTCTGGATTTTTTTAACCCTCTCAAGTCCACCACACGCCTAACCTCTTGTTGAAGATCACCAGCACTGATGCAGTGTGGAGGTGCTCGGCTGAAAGAACGGACAGCAGCTGGATACAGGATGAAGAAATCTGAGTGACGTTGGCAGAGTCCACCATGAACTACAAGGGGAAACACAATATATATATATATACACACACACACACACACATGTGTATGACTACAATACGTGGACAACTTCCTAATTGTTGCCTCAGAAAATGTGTGGTTTAGTGGCAGGGCATATATTGTCACTTGGCACAATATCTAGCCCCCTTTCTAGAGCAAATAAATTACCTATGTTAACTTGACACGTCATATAACCCATTTGATACGTGTTCTAGACTCACAATAACCGAGGAACAGTCCTTGTAGTAACTAGGCCATATAGGTCCCATACATCCTCCTAGTTCTCTCACGGTCACCACCTTCTTCTTTAGTGTCAGGTCTGTCAGGTTGGTGCCAACCTGGGATAGGCAAAAAACAAAAATTCAGATTATTCCTTTTTTTTCGAAAGACCGGTCAAATTGACCCAGCATCTCAGTTGTGGGCTCACCGTGGGCAGGGTGACAGGGGGCTCCCCTAATTCCGTGGTCCCATCTCTCAAACTGATCTGTAGACGGCCTGTTAAAGATGGTTAAATTATAGCAGAAAGAAATAAAGATTGACAGAGCGCAAATGGCTACTGTATTAAACAGGTTAGATTAGATTTTTTTGTTGTTGCGAAATTGTAGTTTTTTATGTTCCCCACTACAAATCAGTTAAGAAGGAAACGTAAAAGAAGCGATACAACATAGATACAATAACGCTGAAGCCTTGTTGTTCTTTATACTTATCTTATTATAAAAGGATATTATGCTATCGAGCTTTATTCTTATTATCTTATTATTAAAGGATATTCTGCAAACGTTTCAGCAGCAAAGTCTTTCCAACACCGGTCGCACCGAGCAGCAAACACATTTGGTCGAAAATAGGATTAATCCATAAACAAATCCCGTGGGCGTTTCTTGTGGACCCACCGGATAGGGTAAATTTCAGCAGCTGTGATAGCACACATTAAACGCCAGTCATTGCAAATCCAGCCGCTCATTGGTCAGTCAGTCGTAGGTCACTTCCTCATACAGAAACTGCTAGCAGGTCCCGCCCTCCTCTCAGAAGGTAAACAGAACCGATGGCAGTGAGAGTGTGAGTCCATCTGAAGTAGGTCTGGGAGTCAAACAGTCCTGGTTGTGTGTGCGAGTGCAGAAACAGCATCTGCGGTTACAATTTGGGGAGCATCGGATTGCGATTATGGAGGCTGTTCTGAAGAAGGAGCTGGGAACGTCCATGCTGAAGTCATCTGGTCATTCTGGAGGTGGTTGTATAAGTGAGGGACAGAGCTATGACACTGACCACGGGAGAGTGTTTGTCAAGATCAATTACAAGAGTCAGGTTGATCAGTTTTTCTTTTTCTTATTTCCCCACTGCATCGTTTTTTCCATTACATAGATTTAGATGTGCAGTATTTGATTTTAATTTAAGAGACAGTATTCATGAGGTCACATCTACTTGTCAGACTTTGTCTATGTCTAAGCTAGATGTACCCCACATTTATGCATTTGGTGCTCGGACACTTATAAAGGTATGCTTCCTCGGTTTCACTTGTCCTTGTCTCCCAGGCAAAGCGGATGTTTGATGGTGAGCAGGCCAGCCTGGAGGCCATCTTGATGACAGACACAGTGAAGGTGCCGAAGCCTGTGAAGGTGATAGAGCTGGATACAGGAGGGTCTGCATTTGTCATGGAACATGTTGACATGAGAAGTCTCAGCAAGTAGGAGTTCCCACTTCTATACAATACACCTGTCTGTGTGTAATATAGTTAAATACGCCTGTCTGTTCTTATATTCACTACAATACACCCGCCTGTGTCTAATATACAGTTAAATACACCTGTCTGTTCTTATATTCACTACAATACACCCGCCTTTAACATTTTTTGCTGTACGTTCGTCTTTGCCTGTTTTCTATTTGTTTTACTTCCTTGTATAATTTTGTACATTCATAATATTGGAGTTATTGATATGGATTTGTTAATGGTTGGCTAATTGATTACCTCAGGCACTCCAATCAGCTAGGGAAGTGTCTTGCTGATCTGCACCTGCACAACCAGAGACAGAGAGACAGTCAGAACAAGGATCAACAGACAGTCGGTAGAGATCTCACCTAGTCACATATTCTAATTTACCTAGTCCCGCCTTCTCACATATTCTAATTTACCTAGTCCCGCTTTCTCACATTTTAATTTACCTAGTCCCTCTTTCACACATATTCTAATTTCCCGAGTCCCTCTTTTCACACATATTTTATTTGACCTTGTCCAACTTTCTCAACTACAACTTTCTTACATTAGAATATATGACAATTTCAGACTACTGCATGTCTTTTCGCACCGCTCTGTCCAATATACACAGGAAAGGGAGCCCAGGTTGCTGTCATTGAACAGTTTGGGTTCCACGTTCCCACGTGTTGTGGGTACCTCCCTCAGGTAGGCCACTGTGGAACAAGTGTATGATTTCTGTCAAACCTAACATTATAAAAACCAAACCTAATTTCCCCTCTCCTAATAGAGAATGTGTGGTAACAAGGGATTTTAGGACAGACGGATATCTACTGTATCTCTTCGTTGTCAGGAGAATGAGTGGCAGAGTGATTGGGTGACATTCTACACTCGAAACAAACTGCAACACCAACTCAACATGGTGGAGGAGTCTTATGGAGACAGAGAGGCCAGAGAATTATGGTCCCGGCTACAGGTACCTTTTAATTCAGCCATGAGCACTTATCTGGAAGTACTAGGATATAGAGCAGCAGAGGTAGGCAGTACTAGGATATAAAGCAGAGGTTATAAGTGCTAGGATATAGAGCAGAGGTAGGCAGTACTAGGATATAGAGCAGAGGTAGGCAGTACTAGGATATAGAGCAGAGGTAGGCAGTACTAGGATATAGAGCAGAGGTAGGCAGTACTAGGATATAGAGCAGAGGTAGGCAGTACTAGGATATAGAGCAGAGGTAGGCAGTACTAGGATATAGAGCAGAGGTAGGCAGTACTAGGATATAGAGCAGAGGTAGGCAGTACTAGGATATAGAGCAGAGGTAGGCAGTACTAGGATATAGAGCAGAGGTTGGCAGTACTAGGATAAAGAGCAGAGATTGGCAGTACTAGGATATAGAGCAGAGGTTGGCAGTACTAGGATATAGAGCAGAGGTTGGCAGTACTAGGATATAGAGCAGAGGTTGGCAGTACTAGGATATAGAGCAGAGGTTGGCAGTACTAGGATATAGAGCAGAGGTAGGCAGTACTAGGGCTATAGAGCAGAGGTAGGCAGTACTAAGGATACAGAGCAGAGGTTATAAGTACTAGGATATAGAGCAGAGGTAGGCAGTACTAGGGCTATAGAGCAGAGGTAGGCAGTACTAGGATATAGAGCAGAGGTAGGCAGTACTAGTGCTATAGAGCAGAGATTGGCAGTACTAGGATATAGCGCAGAGGTAGGCAGTACTAGGATACAGAGCAGAGGTTATAAGTACTAGGATATAGAGCAGAGGTTGGCAGTACTAGGATATAGAGCAGAGGTTGGCAGTACTAGGATATAGAGCAGAGGTATTGGCAGTACTAGGATATAGAGCAGAGGTAGGCAGTACTAGGATATAGAGCAGAGATTGGCAGTACTAGGATATAGAGCAGAGGTTGGCAGTTCTAGGATATAGAGCAGAGATTGGCAGTACTAGGATATAGAGCAGAGGTTGGCAGTACTAGGATATAGAGCAGAGGTAGGCAGTACTAGGGCTATAGAGCAGAGGTAGGCAGTACTAAGGATAAGGAGCAGAGGTTGTAAGTACTAGGATATAGAGCAGAGGTAGGCAGTACTAGGATATAGAGCAGAGGTAGGCAGTACTAGGATATAGAGCAGAGGTTGGCAGTACTAGGATATAGAGCAGAGGTTGGCAGTACTAGGATATAGAGCAGAGGTAGGCAGTACTAGGATATAGAGCAGAGGTTGGCAGTACTAGGATATAGAGCAGAGGTAGGCAGTACTAGGATATAGAGCAGAGGTAGGCAGTACTAGGATATAGAGCAGAGGTAGGCAGTACTAGGATATAGAGCAGAGGTAGGCAGTACTAGGGCTATAGAGCAGAGGTAGGCAGTACTAGGATATAGAGCAGAGGTAGGCAGTACTAGTGCTATAGAGCAGAGATTGGCAGTACTAGGATATAGCGCAGAGGTTGGCAGTACTAGGATATAGAGCAGAGGTAGGCAGTACTAGGATATAGAGCAGAGGTAGGCAGCACTAGGATATAGAGCAGAGGTTGGCAAACATTTGGGCTGGAGGCTACATTGTGATAAAAAATGTAAAAATCTGGATTTTTTTTCATCGGCTTCTTGATATCCCTGCTGTTGACATGCAAAGCCTTATGGGAATTTATCTACAGTGGACTAATGCAACAAATACAGACATCGTATTTGGATTAATATTATTTCATCTCAGTTTGTCGTCTGTGTTTTCTCAACTGCTTTCAGTATCTGCAGCGACTCTCTCCCATCTATCTCTAAGTTCTCTAATTCGTATGACATCGCTTCTCCTTAGCTGCAAATCCCTAAACTCTTCACGGATGTGGAGGTGTTCCCGGCCCTGCTTCACGGTGACCTGTGGAGTGGCAACGTGGCCGAGTGTTCGGACGGCCCGGTCGTCTTTGACCCCGCCTCCTTCTACGGCCATGCCGAGTTTGACCTGGGCATCGCCGGACTGTTCGGAGGGTTCAGTGACTCCTTTTACTCCGGGTACCATGAGAAGATACCCAGGGCCTCGTGCAATGAGAAGAGACATAAGCTGTACCAACTGTTCCATTATCTCAACCATTGGAATCACTTTGGTGGAGGATACAGGGGGTCTTCACTGAGGATCATGAAGGATCTGGTGAAATGAAGGTGGCATTATTAGACATTTATTGCATTGGCAAGGACCTGCCTGAAAGTTGGGGCTCACTGAGCTTACCAATCTTAAACCAGAATGGTCCTCCCCTTCTTAAGAGTGTTTGTGGTGTTGACTCATAGCTAGTTTGAGCCTAGTTTTATGCCGATTCAGAATACGGAAATTAATCTGATTTCATTAGGGTGATTTCTGAAGTAATTCATGCTTCTGTTATTCTGACACCTTTTATCTAAATATCAATACACACTAAATGAGTATGCTATAGGCAAGACATTCCTTGAAACACGCTTCCTAAGTGGTTGTAACTATAACATTTTTTGAGAACTGCATGTATAAACCTTACATCCAATATTGTAACACATTTATTTTTGTATGAACTGATGAGTTGTCCTAATTAGCTTTGTTTTAAAGCTGTGTGAAAACTAATAATGCAGTGCAAATAAAGTACATTACTTGCATGTTTTATGTTTTTCATTTCTCTAGACCCTACTAACCTTCTCCAGGTAACTTTAGAACCAAAATGGTTCCACCGGTCCTAGTCAATTCATATCGTTCCCGTAATAAAATCATAACAGCACTTCTGAAAGTGTGACTAGATTACTAGTGATGCATGAGAAAAAGAAACACGCATGACGAAGATAAAAATCCCGACGGTGGGTGACGTCAAACGAGGGTGCGTCACTTAAAAAAGAAACGCGTTTGTTCTTTTTGTCTTTAGCCACTCGCCGTACTTTGGGGCGGCGCTTTAACGCGGAAACTACAACAACAGAACGAACCGTGCCAGGTGATTCCCTCTGCTATCTGGAGGAATAGTCATTAATTATCCGAATATATTTGCATATATCAAGGTATGAGTCATGCATGCTACAACATCTGAGGTATATATATTATATACATTGCACATGTACGAGCTAAGTATGATGTTTATTTGACCATTTGTTGCCACTCAGCAACCCAGTACAGCACTAGCTGCATTGGATGACACATCTACTATGATACACATTGACATCCTCATCTGTAATGTAGGTAGCAAGGTGAGACAACATACACGTGCTTTTCATTTACTCTGTTATACCGATATCTTCTAGCTCATCACAATGGCCCAGACTGACATGGACACTGGTGAGGATGGAGGAGGAGGTGCAGAACCGGAGGTGGTCGCCCATGCCAGTGTCCTGGGAGGCTTCACCGAGAGTACCGAGGTTCAGGCCCTGATCTCGAGCCTCCCGGAGGTTCACGAGAAGCTTACGACACGCGAGTTAGCGTTCGAGAGGTTTATAGGTGGGGAACAGAGCCCTCTGTGTTTCTTCATTACATATTAGAAAACAAGATGCACCACAAAAATACCTGCATTTAAACAAACACACCTTTTTTCTTCCTTCAGTCATTATGGATTGTTATCAAGAACAGCCCCATCTACTGGATCCACATCTGGGTAATAACACACACACACGCGCACGCACACGCACACGCACACGCACACACACACACACACACACACACACACACACACACACACACACACACGCAAAATGTCTTCTGCAGTAATTAAACATGCTCTTTGGGTATTTCCTGTTACGATGGAGTTGATATATGTTGACCATAATAAGACCATGTGGTTGTTCCCTGGCAACACAGAGTGGATGTTGAACCTGCTCCTGGAGGTGATCAGAAGTGAACAGTCTCCGCCTCTCCTGGTTCACTTGGGCTTCAAGTTCCTTTACATCATCTCCAAGGTGAATTCCCACTTGTGTATCAGTGGTGGTTCGATGATTCGCGTTCACGTGACAATAAAACCTTTCCAGAGAACTGAAGCTGTCTGGTATATTTGCAGAGCTTATACATTGGCTTTAATCAGCTTGTGAACGCCACTGTGGCATTGGACGGCCCGTGGTCAAATTGGTCACTATTGTTAGTTTGCTACCAGGAATGTACGGTCAAGGCATATGTTCTGTTCTGCGTGTGTGTTCACTGGAGTGTCTGACCCAGACATCTTGGGTGAGTTGTCTTCTGCCTGCGTAGCATGGGCACAATGTTTCTAAATCCCAGAGAGACTCATTCCAACCCTCTGGTGTTTTTGTCTTGGCCAGGTGAGAGGGTACAAGATCTTCATGCAGCTCTTTCCTCATGAGGTAGCGGATCTCCAGCCAGTCCTGGACCTTCTGTGTCGTCAGGATCCCAAAGACCCAGAGGTAAGCGTGAATGGATTTATTTTAACCAGCCCAATTACTATCACTCACTCGTTGTTTGTCAAGACTAGAAAGAAAGAAATGGTACAGTAAATATGTACTTGAAGAACATGTTTAGAGCTGTTATGTATTGCTTTTTAACTATTGTTGCTTTGTGATTTTATTTGGCTGGGTCTTTTGCAACTTTGACTGAACTATGGACTGACCTATTGTGCCACAACCTTCAGCATTTAACCATATTTTCCTGCCACACTAGAAAGGTGTGATCCACTGTTAATATGACATTCCTGACTCTCCCTGCCCATTTTAGACCTGGGAGACTCGCTACATGCTGCTGCTGTGGCTATCCATGACCTGCCTGATTCCCTTTGACCTCTCCCGTCTGGACGGTCACTTGACCTCTGACCCCAGCCAGGCCAGAGAGCCAATCATGGACCGCATCCTTGTTGTCGCCAAGGTAACTAGCCCAAGCCGTTTCTGCCATCTGGGGTGCTGAATTAAATTATTTCAAGTGTTTATACGTAGGTCGTATATTTTATACAACCAACTTTTTTTTGTATTTCATTTTGTTCAGTCTTACTTAATGGTCAGTGATAAATCAAGAGATGCTGCGTCTGTGTTGGTGTCAAAGTAAGTATATAACCTTTTTATGTAAAATGAAGGATGTTGCCAAACCGAATTAGAGCTTTTTATGTTTTCCAGAAAACAAGATGTTGACCTTCAAGAAATAACACATTTCCCAGAGTCAGGCAGGAGGATGTTCAGCTCAGTGTTGTTTTGGGGGTTACTCTGCTACTGCTGGCACTGGGTGACATGAATGTGTGCATAAGAATACTTTTAGCCACAAGTGTAAATACAAGTACAAGTGTGGATACAAGTGTAGAAGCACACTCATTTATATTAAATGGATTCGATTATGGCCTATGAACATATATCTCTGCCTACCATAATCAGTTTAAGGTCAGAAGAAAAGTATACTTCCTGTTTGTGTCATGAGTGTTTTTAAGTACCCCCCTGTGGAGAGGCCAAGTACCCCCAGGGGTCCTAGTACCCCAGGTTGGGAACCACTGTTGGTATGGCTGAAGGTTACCATAGTTACCATACACAGCACTTCAAAGTAGCAGCAATCCTTTTCTTGCATTTTATTTTCTAACCAATAGAGGGCGTGCTTGTTTGTGAAGAGACATATGAACAGCGGCAGTCCAGGGTGTTGCTAGTGTCTTATAGAGTTAAAGCGTGTGTGTGTGTGTGTGTGTGTGTGCGTGTGCATGCAGGTTTGTGACACGTCCTGATGTCAAGCTGAGGCGTCTGGCAGACTTTCTGGACTGGAGTCTGACCTCCATTTCCCAGGCTGATGACCAGACTATGGAGGGGACTGTGGTTCTGGATGGAGCCCTGCAGTCTCTGGTAATATCAATGTGTGTGTGTGTGTGTGTGTGTGTGTATATGTGTATATATATATGGCCTTAGGTGTATATAACATCATTCTCTGTTTAGTAAAATAACATCATAATGGTCATAAATACAGTATAGACATTGTTAATGTTGTAAATGACTATTGTAGCTGGAAACGGTGGGTTTTCAGTGGAATATCTACACACAGGTGTCCAGAGGCCCCACTTGTCTGTAGAGTTGCAATGAAAAAGCCATATCTCATACTGGCCAATAAAAGGGAAATATTATGATGGGCTAAAGAACACAGACCTCTTCACCGTTGATGTAGAGGCTGAGGTTTTGTGGGTACCATTTCAAGAAGCTGGATAGGATGTCCAACACGCTCGTACAGGTGTGATGGTCAGGTTAAAGTTAGTCTTAAGATTAGTGTTATGATGGGTTTTTTAGTGCTCAGGGTTAGTTTAGGGTTCGGGATTATAAAGGTTAGAGTAGAAGTGTGTTTGTGTGCATGTTTCTCCAACCAAAGGCTCTTTGTGATCACGCATTAACCTATAGCACACTGTCATGGCGTATTTGTTCCCTGGGGCCACCCATTTGTAGAGTGTTCAGATGTTTTGGCATCATGACCTTTCCAGCACCTTCCGTACCAGGTTAGTTGACACGCTAAGATGATCACATCTAGCTCTCCACTTCCTTGCGAGGACAAAAAACTGTAGAAATTGTGAAGACACCTAGTCGGCCCACGTTTCGTGCTATTTACACGCACGCAGCTCCCTTAGACGTGAGGTTCTGGTCCCTATCCATTCCAATATCTGTCGCATGATGGGCGCTTCATCTGGGGGGCGGGGCGGGACGGGGGAGGCTGGAAGTTAGCAGCAGGTGGTTTTGCAGGCGCTTACATGTTTGTGGGTTTGGCAGGTGCACGGAGCTGCACCTGTTTGGCTGTCGTGTAGCCTGGTCTCGGATCAGTCATTCCCCCATAGTGGCTGGCTGCCCAGGAATTGGCAAGACAGCACAGGAAGACCTGAGGTATCGGTTGGGGCGTGGCTACTAAACCTGCAATGGTTCTTGTGGCTCCAAACCCTAACTGTAATCTCACGCTTTTCACGCCTCTAACCACCTGAAAGGATTTGTTGACAGTATTTATTCCCGGTTAGCTGTTTTTCTGCGGAATTTAAAGCGATTCGGTTATTTGCTGGTAGGAGTGCCGGCGCTTCGAGTTTTTGCGAGCTGCTTCTTGTTTCAGTTATCCTGAAACATAAGAGCTAACAGTTTCGTCAGTACCTGGCACTCGGCGCAACGCCATGCCATGTACACACGTACAAAACGATGTAGAAAACGCCAACGGTCTGTTTACTCTAATGGGCCTATGGGTCCTGCAGTAGCCTGCTTGAGCTCTTTGTTTCGCCTTGTTGGACATGGAATTTGCATCTCGCAATGAAAGCTCTGGAAAAAAACACTACGCAAATGAGTATTAGGAACGTTCATACAGGGAGATGTTCAGTGGAAGAGCGAAGTTGAAACGTGTGTTGGTGACTTCTGTGTTCACATCTGTGATATTTATATAAGGGATGTGTTCACATCTGTGATATTTATATAAGGGATGTGTTCACATCTCACCTGTGATATTTATATAAGGGATGTGTTCACATCTCACCTGTGATATTTATATAAGGGATGTGTTCACATCTCACCTGTGATATTTATATAAGGGATGTGTTCACATCTCACCTGTGATATTTATATAAGGGATGTGTTCACATCTCACCTGTGATATTTATGTTCTCATCAATATCCTCGCCTTCAGGCTCAGCTTTTCAAGCACGGCAAACGAGACGACTTCCTCCAGTATGGTAAGAGATAAAATATCCTTGAAACAGGCCTGACCCTCACTTCTATATGCTCCCAAGATATCGGTGTGTGTGTGTGTGTGTGTGTGTGTGTCAAGCTGGTCCCTTCTGTGTGTGTTTCCTCAGCATCTGTAGTATTGCAGTGTTTGGATCAACGGCGTCTTGCTGAGAGCAGCCAGGCAACTCTGAGGAAGCTGGGGGTCAAACTGATCCAGAGACTGGGACTGACCTTCCTCAAGCCGCGACTGGCCAAGTGGAGGTGAGTATCTCGTGGACCCACACACACACACACACACAATCAAGTGTTACACGTCTATAGAAACAGTGATGAGGTTTGGTCTTTGCGCTTGTTTTTCAGGTACCAACGAGGAAGCCGGTCCCTGGTGGCCAACCTGTCTCTGTCCCGACCCGGGTCCACAGTGGACACAGTCTCCCCAGACGAGGAAGCACAGAGCCTCGAGGAGGACTATGATATTCCAGAGGAGGTGGAGGATGTCATAGGTCAGTCTGTGATTATCGTTCTCTCGTCGTGTCTGTATTTCTCTCAAATGCATTGAAAGTGCCTCTGTTGGAATGGTCTAAAAGCTGGAATTACCATGTGACCCCTTTATGAGAAACAATAAGACTTGTTTTAAACCTATACTGTAGACTTAACCCAGTCACACTTTCTCTCTTTGTCTTTCTCTTTTTTCACCTTTATGTCGTATTCTTTCTTACACCATGTCCCCCTTTTTTTTTTACCTTGACATATTTTTTCTCTCACTTTTATATTTCATTTTGTATCATTTTCTTGTGTGCAGCTACTCACTGTCTTTACCTTCACAGAGCAACTTCTGGGCGGTCTTAAAGACAAGGAGACCATTGTCCGCTGGTCCGCTGCTAAGGGGTAAGGCCTTATTGTCTCACCTCACACTTCTTGTTTTCCCTCACCTGAGAGAGACGCTGTGTTTTAGCGTTACGCAATCTAGGAACTGAACAGCTCATTATGGCGACTAGGCGTTCCAGAATCTTCCAGCACCCGCAGCACTTGGTTATCTAGTCTCCGATTAAAGCCTCAATGTATTAATGCATGATCGTTCTTAAAGGGGTGTGGCTAAAGCCACATGATCTAACATGTCTCTGGCTTTCTCAGAATCGGGAGGGTGACTGGGAGACTGCCAAAAGAGCTGGCTGACGATGTGGTTGGATCAGTTCTGGATTGTTTCAGGTAACGGCGTTTCCTGCTCTGTTTGTTTGTGCTAAGTGTCCAACTATAAACTGTCTATAACCTACTATATATAGAAATTCTCTGGTACTGGGTCGGACTGGGTGGGACGAGTGGGCTGGGTGGGACTAGGTAGGACTGGGAGGGACTGGTGGGACTGGTGGGACGAGTGTGGCACTGGGTGGGACTGTGTTGGACTGGGTGGGACGAGTGGGGCTGGGTGGGACTGGGTGGGGCTGGGTGGAATGGAGGGACTGGGTGGGACGAGTGTGGCTGGGTGGGAGTGCACTGGTCAAACTACAAGGTTCAGTGTGTGAAGTGTAAGAGATGACTGTTCTGGGTTCAGATGGTGACAATATAACTAAACAGCCCAGATGACTGTTCTGGGTTCAGACGGTTGACACTATGACTAAACAGCCCATATGACTGTTCTGATTTGATAACAACAATCTCTATTTTGCATTACTGTTAATTCTGTTCCATTTATGTAATTGTGTTTCTTTTAGTTTCCAGGAGACAGACAACTCATGGCATGGTGGTTGCCTTGCCCTTGCAGAATTGGGGCGACGCGGCTTGCTGGTTCCCTCTCGCCTCCCAGATGGTATGTAACAAAACCCTGCACAGCCACACCAGTAACTCCCTGGTCACATGTTAGGATTTCTCTGTGTCACGTAGACAAACCCCACAAAAACACACCCACTTCTGTGGTTTAATTTGTGGAAGTTTTACCTTGATTTGACACTAAGTTTTTTTTTCTCTACGCTGTCAAAATTGGTGCAGTACAGAACATTGTGAGATTGATCAATATGGACAGATTTTATTTGAGTTTGTAAAGTTATGGACAATGTAGAATATTTACAATTTTGCCCCCCCCCCACCCTGTATCTTATTGTAGACAATGAAATAACATTTAAATATCTCCATCTTGGTTATATTCGGTTGGTAAAATGCTTTCTGTACAAGTTCTGTGCATGGCATTGCATAGTCTTAGAGCTCTGTAAACATTGGCAAGAACTGCAAAAGTCCTGTCTTCTGTTGTTTCCCGTTGCTGCTTATTGGACCTACAACTTATCTGGAGCCATGCTGGTCAAAAGTCCCTTGGTCAGGAAACCCCAGATATAATTGGCATAGTTAATTGAGGCCGTGAGAGGTTTACATGCATCGTGTTCTCTTCCTTTGCGCTTTACCTCCAGTTTTCTGCGCCTCCCTGGCCCTCTTCGATGGTGTCCGGGGTACTGTTTTTCGGGTTCCTCCCATGGTTTTTCTCCTTACCCAGCGGGTCGAGCTCCTCTCTTCAGCCTGGTCCTGATCTATCGGTTTGACCTCCTCTGTGTCGCCTAATTTTGTGTCTCTCGCCTTCTCCCCTTCGATGTTGGTTGAACGGGGACATCTGCTGCCTGAATCTGTTGGTGTCAGACGGACCGACAAACTGTTGCCTGAGGAGGTGGAACCAGCCAGCTGGCAGAGCGCAAGGGCCGCAGTCTGTCTCTGTTGGTCACTGGGTTCCTTGTTGGTCTGGTCAGGGTCTGTAGAACTGCAGTCCCGGTCATGACCACCTGAGGCAGGCATTTTAGAGCAAATACTGCCTGGTTGAGCCCGTAAAAACTCCCTTTTGGGAGTGGCCATTTTGGAGCAGTGTTCTGGGCTGCCTGGTGTGGCCTTAAGGCTGAGGTTTAGGGGCAGGTCCTCCTCTGGATCAGCAAAACTTGCTCTGCTGGTGTGGGCGTTGGACGTCTCCTGGTCCCTTTTGGAAAGGTTTAATGGTGCCGGCTCGTCGTCGCTTTCAGCAGCATTGTTGTCTTCCCCTCGCTCGGACGATGAATCGTCGCATCCGTCTGAATCGGAGGTGGAGGGAGCTGCATCGTTGGCTGTTGACCTTCACGGGGAACATAGACAGAGAGTGGGCACAAGATTTCACATTTAGCGCCAGCTTTAATGGACTCATGGGTAGTGTTTTGCTGTGGATTGCCAGGCTAGTTGTCGTGTGTGTTTTCGCATCTCTTCACTTACCCTGCTTTGTGTGGCAAAGTGTCCGCTTGCATTAGGAAACTCTGGGAAGTCTCCTTCTCGGCGTCTCCAATTGGTTGCGAGGCTAGCTCTGCCGCTGATTGGATGCCTGCGCCTCGCCATGTTTCTCCTAGGACCGTGTAGCGCAGAGCCTCGCTAGAATCTTTCTGCTGGAAGGGGTGTGGAGGGCTAGGTCTGTCAGGGGATCCCGCGGCGGAACTCCCTGCCATTGGGCTTAGTCGGGTGGGCTTATATCCACTCTGCTCCCCCTTGCCGGTCTCCTCTTCCGTCGGTCTGCTGTGGGTCTCACGCTGGAGTCTAGGGTGGGGGTAGACGTCATACTCCCTGGGTCTCATGCCGAGGCTCGGCCCCGCACTGTACATGTCCAGGGAAAGGTACTTGGCGCCTGGGACAGGATTGTGGAGGGGGTGCTCTGGGGGTCGGTACGGACCGTAGGCCAACGGAGGACCGTATCTGTACGGGTACGATGAGATAATGGACGGGTGGGATGGATTCAGCGGCTGGGGGATCAAAAGCCGCTGGGGATGGTCCAGGAAGCTTGGCTGGAAAGGCGGGACGTTGGGCCCAGGAAGGTGGTGCGTCCCCGGGATAAAGTATGGCTGGTAGAGAGGGTGGAGAGCCGGGTGGCGGTCCTGGAAGAGATAGTGGGTGTACTCCGGTACCATGTGAGCGGAGAGGGACTTCAGCGGCAAAGAGGTCGATGCCATTGGTCCCCAGGCGAAGGCGGGGCTATGGAGCGAAGGCACGGGCGGCGTCTGAGGCCGCTCTTCAGACCGGTGAACCGGCGACTTGCGCCCACCCTCTGGGGTCTCTCGGTTGGGCGCGACTGGTGAAAAGGCCGACGAGTTTCGCAGAGGCTCGTCCTCTTTCCGTTCACTGGTTTCCTGCTTCTTCACACCGGGAACGTCTTTGCCGACAGGGCTTCCGCGCTCCTTCCTCTCACCCTCCTCTTTCTCCTCCTCGTCTTTTTTCCCGACTTTTCTGTTACACTCAGGGCTCACCTTCGATACCTGCTCCAAAGAATGTGGAAGGGAGTTCTCTTTCAGGTTGGAGGGGGAGAGTTCCCCGGCGGCGGCTGGTGCCGAGGCTTTGGATTGCCTGACAACGTGGCTACTTTTTTGCGACACCAGCGATATAGAGTTCTTGCACAGGTTGTACTTCATGTGGTTGAAGAGGTGAGACTTCTCGTTGCAGGTGAAGGGACACTGGAAACACTGGTAGTTGTAGGGCTTGCCCGGGGGCCGAGGGATGTAGTGAGGCCTCTTGGGTTTGCGTGCCTGGACCGAGTCCATGTTGAATCCTGCGCGTTTGCTGTTTCACGGGAAAGATAAAACGGGATTGCAGTTAACGATTTTGCAGTGGTCCACGAAGCGATTTCGTCACATGGAAATACATGTTTGAAAAGGCATTTTTACACGTTTTACATTGATTGACAAATTGGAACGCTGTGCTATATTGACATAGATGTGACACGTTTTTTGTTTTCGTTTCTTTTGATAGAAGGAGCACATTTAAAAGAAAATGTGTAAATGGATTTGGCTTTTCATTGTGCTTTTGTTGCAGTTTGTTAGTTTTAACACCACGTTCTCACAGAGACTGACTGATGAGGATTAGTGTAGTTAATGGGCAGGTCCGACAGGTTCTGCTTGGAAAGTAAGAGAGGGCGGTTCTGCTTTCATACACTCACAGGTTTCTGTCTGTCTCTGTCTATCTGTATCTCTCTATCACTCTCTCTCTCTCTCTATCCTCCCTCCACAACGGAGAGAAACACTGCACCTTCAGGGCATCTAGTTTATTTGACATGTTCCCATGCACGCTTTAAACACTACCAGTCCAAAGTTTGGACACGCCCACTCATTCAAAGTTATTTTTTTAAATTTGACTATTTTCCAGGTTGTAGAAAAATAGTGGACACAAAATATGTAAATGTAGTAAACAAACAAGTGTTACATCTAAATGCCAAGTCATGTGATGTAGCGTTCTTATTAAGACTTGGAACACTAGCCGGGTACAATTAATGATGAAGTAGAACAGAAAACCAGCAGGCTCCGGGCCTCAATGGGTAAGAGTTAAATACTCCTGCTATACTCAGCCTAAAGTCACAACTCCAAATAAATCACAGACAGTTTCTCCAGCAAAACACCCCCATACCATCACACCTCCTCCTTCATGCTTCACAGTGGGGACCACACACATGGAGATCTTACAAAGACTTGTTATTGGAAAGGTTGGCACACATATTTTTGACCAATCTGAACAAAGGACATGTATCTACCGGTCAAATGTCCATTTATTATCTTTCTTGGGCCGAGCACGTCTCTTATCACCCATCTCCTTCAGTAGGATTTTCTTTGCAGCAGATCGACAATGGCTGCCTGGTTCAGTCTGCTGAACTGCCTTACGCGGACATTTTTTTGTTACATGAACAATGTGAAGCATTTTTTGGGCCGCATTTTAAGGTGCAGTTAAATGAAAAACTGTCAGTTTTAGAGCCTGGTAACTTGAATTAACTTTTCCCCTGCAACAGAGCCAACTCTGCTTGTTTTTGCTTTGTACTCGAGGCAATTTCTAGTTCTTGAGGTTTTTCCGGATTGACTGACCTTCAGGTCATAAAAGAATGATTGCCTGTTGTTTTGGTGGCTTGTTTGAGCTGGTCAGGCCATACAATGGACTACTTCTACTACTTTATTGGTGTATAATTTTATAGTTTTGATATCTTCACTCGTTGCGTGTCTGCTCTTCAAGCCCCCTGGCTAACCTTTTCCAGCAACAGTCACACTGTGTCGCCTTGTAACTTCCAGGAAGAACAGGAGCCTTTTCATTGTCTATGCAAACAGCCTGCGTGTTGGGTTGGCACGGACTCGTCACAGTCAGGGGCGGCTGGCCTGCTGCTCTCCTCGTAGCGGGATCCGTGCCTGGAGCGGCATGTTCTATAGCAATCACAGACTATTAGCTGTCTATCTGTTTACATTTACCGTTGCCGTATAACCGAATGTCAGATGTCGGCCTCTGGCGAGCCAGACTAGATATTAAACAGGCAGGGCAAGTGCTAAACTGCTAAATCCTAACTGTAACGTACAGGTAGCCTAACGCTTAGTGCCCTTTAGCAGTAAGGTTGCTAGATCAAATCCCAGAGCTGGTATCTTACACAAGAGAACAATCCGTTGTTTTCGGTTCGTGAGCAAGTCCGTTAATCCTGGAGCAGATTTACCCCATTACACCCGCCCCCCCATGCTTCTTCACATCGGCTGGGCGTCGTGTTAAAATGCAACACAGATCTTGGGTTGGATCTAGTGTGCTTTTCTGCCTTTAAACCCTAACCTCTCCTGGAGACTTTCCTTGGATCCCGTCTAAGAAGGACTGCGCCTGGCAGTGTGTGAGATTACCTCATCCAGAGGACGTGTGAAGACCTGCCTCTCACTCTGCGACTAACCTCTGGGCTACCTACTTGTCTGACGGCGTGGGAACCTGAAGGCACCTGTTTCCCAAGACTACACCTGTGCGGCGGTGGGGCGATGGATACCGAGACACGTTATGCTAGACAGGAAAGGAGCAAGTGTCGACCTGGGGGGTGAACATAAACCCACGAATGATAGTCCCATCAGGACCAGAATAGAGTCAAAACCCAAACGGATTTGATGTCTGAATGTTGAAAAATATTTCAGATTTATTCAGTTGAGGGAACTATCACCTAAGGCCATGTCTTCAGGTTTAGGACGCGCCCTCTAGTGCGCACACACACACACGAACACACACACACACGAACACACACACACACACTGTTCTGGGCTATGCCTGAAGAGACCGAACCAGTCTGACATGCACTGTCGCAATATGTCGCCTCTCAAGTTCCTTGGCAGGTGTGGCTCATGACAGAACGGCGCTCCTTTCTTACAGAGACACAAGTGGTGTGTGAGGATTTTCTTTAAGCTGCCTTATATCACAATCCTGCTTACAGCCAAGAGTGTTGGAAAGTCTCTGAATTAGCCGTTAGAAATAATGTCACGTATGTGCATTTCAATGTCCATTTAACCGGGTGGTAATTCTTCAGCGAATCAGAAATGGGGTGGGCTCCGGTTCTGAGCCGATGACTCCGGAACACGTGCAGGATTCAAACCCTAACCCGGCCCACATTTATATATGCACCCCATTTCCTCACCGTGCAATCAGACAAAAATGAACCATGAAACGCTCAGAAACATTGAGTGGCACCGAGAACATACAGATCCAAATATGTACAAATCATCAACATTTCCTGTGGACCAGTTCCTATGTCTTTGCAGGTGTGATACACCTGTACCCTCAACTCACCGATCCAAACCATCTACGAGGCAATAAGGTAGCATTCGGATGAATGGGAGAAAACAATTTGCTTTGCAGCCATCTAAAGCATTCAATCCACTACCGTTTAACTATTCCAGTTACCCAGTCGATGAAGTAGTGAGAAAGTAGTCTTACCGGCTCTTCTTCAGCGACGCGACCTCCAAAGCTTCAGGTCCACCTCAGAGTGCCTCTCTGAGATTACCAGAGACAGGGATGGTGGCAGTCGTTTCAGAACAGGAGCGCTTGCGCGTGTGTGTGTGGGTTTCCCTGCCGGGATGTGATGTGTATGTGAGCTCTGATCTTCGGTGTGTACCTGTATGAGAGGTTTGTCTGCTACCTGGACAAGCAGTTTAAAGAGGCGGAGCTTTGTCCTCCACCTTAACAGTAGGGATTTCTCGGGGGCGTGGCCTTCAACAGCAGGGCCCTGAGGCAACCTCCATACTCCTGAAATATTAGCCCGGCCCCGAGCCACAAGTTACCTGATGGGATAAAGCGTTTATCTATGTGGTGCTCACTGGGTATTTCGCCATCTCTCTGTTGTTATGTTCCTTTCCGTGTCTTCATCTCTCTGTCTTTCGCTCAAGCTTAGACGTACTACACAGGTGCACAAAATCGTTATCGGGGAAGCTCTTTCAATGTGCCTTTTCGGTTGCAGGTTAAAACCCGAGCTCCTGTAACGTGTGGGGTTTGTGAGGATTTTAACGTTTTCTTTAAGGGAAAGTGAATTTGCATACAGGCAAATGTGGCAGTTTGCATTGGCCCTAGAGTTACCGTTAGCGACTAGCACGGCTTTCAGTCTGTTCCCTGTTCTGTATTGACATCCTAGTAAAGAGACCCGGACCTGTGTGTTTATGCTGTTTGATGTTAGCGTAAGTAGTTTACTTAGCATGAGCGTTTTGAGTTTCAGCGATGCTTTAATTTCTTTGTGAGTCATGCCTAAGCCCAGCACTGGCATGTCTGAGAAAAACAGGTGGGACTCATTTAAACATTAGTAACGTCACACATTTATTTGTCATGATTTTGGATGAACTGAGAAACGCCTGTGTAAGTCTTCATAAGTGAGCGTTTTGGCTGTTTTGACATGATATTCTGTATAGCATTTGTCCCTTGTTTTTTCTTCTAGTAACTCACTTTCCTTCCACTGTTTTCCACAGAGCTTCACAGTGGAAAACACGGTTTGATCTTTGGGAGTATTTAATTGAGTAGTTCCCTTCAATTGCTTTTGGAACCGTGATTTCCCATCGTTTAACCAGTTTCAGCCACTGGATCCGGCTTTGTCACAAGTCATGCTGTCCTAGGTGCTCCCATGCATCCGAAACAATCAAAGCGAGGGTAAAATCTAAATGAAATACCCCCTGGGTATTGAATATACACCAAATAAACACATCTCCCCTGTCTACAAGCTGAGAGTTGTTCAGATCAACGCTAGGGAAATAGCAACAGCACGCAGAGACTTACACTATTTATCGGTGTAGTGCTTTTTATCCCTGTTTTTTTGTTTTGTTTTGTTCACACCTCTGGCACACTAATGATGTGGGTTTGAGTTTGGCATCGGTGCCATTTACCAAATCAGTGGTTTCCAACTGAACCCTAATCTAAAGCCTGAGGTTCTGATAAGTGATTGTTTGATATGCAGTATTGTAGCTGAGGTCGCACACTAAACCTAACTGGGTTGAAGAAGTTCTCCAGGAATTAGGTTAGAGTTAAAACCCTAATGATGACTAGTTCTCCAGAAACAGGATGAGAGTTAAAACCTAATGATGACTAGTTCTCCAGAAACAGGATGAGAGTTAACCTCCTGGAGAGTAGTTCTCCAATAAATACGTTTAAAGTCTAAACCTTTAAAAGCTTAGTTCGCTTTAGAATACATTTGGAGTTTAAACCTTACAGATTTGTGTTCACCATATAGGGTTCTGTACTAAAACTATTTGTCATTGTGTTAACTTCAGGACTTTTGGACTAACTGAGATGGTTCTCTCTCCCTCCCCCTCTCCCTCCCACCTCCCCTCTTTCCTTCCTTCTGTCCTTCCCTCTTTCCTTCCTTCCTCTCTATTCCCCTCCATAGTGGTACCTCTAATCCTAAAAGCCCTGGTCTACGATGAGAAGAGGGGAGCCTGCAGTGTGGGTTCTAACGTCCGAGACGCCGCCTGCTATGTTTGCTGGGCGTTTGCCAGAGCCTATGATCCCACAGAGCTAAAGCCCTACGTCACACAGATAGCCTGGTAACCAACCAACCTGTCCTACACACCCCCAGCGTCTACATGCCCTACACACCCCCAGCCTCTACCAGCCTCTACCTGCCCTACACACTACCAGCCTCTACCTGCCCTACACACCCCCAGCCTCTACCTGCCCTACTTAACGGATCCATGCAGGACAAATGCTAAAGAAAAGGGGAGAAGAGGGACTTGTTTATGTGTCAGGTGTCTCACTGTACAATATCTCTCTCTCTTTTATCACAATTTAATTTAAATGGAATTATTAGCATTGAATGGGTAACAATGTCCTGTCTCCCTCTCTCTCCCTCTTCCTCTCTCTATCTCTCTCTATATCTCTATCTCTTTCTCTCTCTCTGTCTCTCCCTCTTCCTCTCCCTATCTTCATCCCTCTCTCTGTCTATTTCTCTCATTCCTGTACGGGCCTGTGGGCTCTGTGACTGCAGTGTCAGTTTTAACCCCCGTGACCACACACACACACACACACAGACACCAGACTCTCCGTTTGTTCCCATCCCAGTCAGCTTTGCCAGGTTTCGTCTGCCACAGTTGGTTTCGATGGCGTTTTGGCATATTTGCTCAGGCATGCCCTGTCCTGCTCCTGATTCACTGAATCCTGATGACATTTTGATTGAGCTTTTACTGTGGCCTTTTTACACAGCGCAACCGTTAGCCCACGTGTTGTCACTGTGTACAAAACACACGGGGGCCACGCTAACACACACACACACTATTTAACACCTATTCCCAGATGCAGTCCTTGGGGCCCCTCTCCTCATTCACAGGTTATTTCTCAGCCTTTGTTTTCCACCCTCCTGGCTATGAACTGTTGCCTAACTGAAACCCCAGAGATCATTCAGGGCAGTTAGTCCGGTTAGGTTGGGGCTCAAAGCCTCCTACGGAGAGAGAGATGGGACAGCAAACGGCTGTTATTCCCTCCACGGCTGGCTTGCATGATGGAGGCCACACACCGTGAGCTCTTCATCATGTTCCACAAACTTCTACAGGAACTGGCCATTGTTGTGTGTTCCTCTCTTGTTCTCTGTCATATGAGAACCCCGATATGCACCAACCTATAACTCTTGATGTGTCCATTCCTGTCTTTCTGATTCCGTTCTTCCCTTTCTCTCCGTCTCCTCCAGCGCTCTAGTGATAACCGCCGTGTTTGACCGAAACATCAACTGTCGTAGAGCGGCTTCTGTGAGTGACCGTGTTCTTGCTCTCTCTTTTTCAATATCAGTCTGTCTTGTCTCAACCTATTTCAATTTCTCTTGCACTTTTTGTCTCTGGTAGCCTTTAAATGTGTTGATTTTACTCTGGAACGTGCTAAATGTGACTGCCTCTGTATACCAGTGTCTGTTGGCGCTAGCCTCTAAACAATGTGACTCTGCCTCTATATATCAGTGTCTGTTGACTCTGTGGTCTAGCATCTAAACAATGTTTTTCTCTCTTCTCTGTCAGGCTGCTTTCCAGGAGAATGTGGGGAGACAGGTTTGTAAACCCAGTAAACCATCCATGAGTTTTAAATGACTTGCACTTCTACATATAAGAGGAGCATTGATAGTCACCATGCAGTCGTACTGTTGCATTTACTGACAGTGACCCAAGAGTCAACTGGGGGGAAAACGGAATCACAATTAAATATGTATCCGGGGCTCTGTATCCGGGGCTCTGTATCCGGGGCTCTGTATCCGGGGCTCTGTATCCGCGGCTCTGTATCCGCGGCTCTGTATCCGGGGCTCTGTATCCGGTGCTCTGTATCCGGTGCTCTGTATCCGCGGCTCTGTATCCGGGCCTCTGTATCCGGGGCTCTGTATCCGGTGCTCTGTATCCGGGGCTCTGTATCCGCGGCTCTGTATCCGCGGCTCTGTATCCGCGGCTCTGTATCCGGGCCTCTGTATCCGGGCCTCTGTATCCGGGGCTCTGTATCCGGGGCTCTGTATCCGGGGCTCTGTATCCGGGCCTCTGTATCCGGGGCTCTGTATCCAGGGCTCTGTATCTGTCTTCACAGGGCACATTCCCCCATGGGATCGAGATAGTTGTTGCAGCTGACTACTTTGCTGTGGGGAACTTGTCTAATTGTTACTTGACCATAAGGTAAGTTGGAAAACACTCTCATTTCAGTCGTACATGACGTCGTTTAGTCGTACAGAGTCGGTTAACAAACATCTATATGAAGTTTCAAACGTCACACCTGAGACCCATGTGGACGGCTGTGTGATTTAGAATTTGAATTGTATCCACCGCGTTTTCTGGAAAAAACCTCCTCGTTCCAAACATTCCTGTCAAGGTTGAGCCACATAGAGTCTTGAGAAAAAAACAAAACTTTGCTTATAGGTAATTGATATCTTGAGATGGCAACGTAATTTAGATAGATATTCATAACCTTTTGGACAAACAACTCTGTCACGAATCCCTTAGATTGTAGTTTGAAGTGTCATGTTCGTGGAATTTATTATTATATAAACAAACGCTTACCATGAACAGAGAAACGAGACACTGAATGAAAAGGAAACTGCGCTTACATAAAGCGACAGCGCCTAACATAACAAAACATCGATTCTCAATATGACACCGGCACTCACCTACACAGACCGTAACTGAGGACTAGTGACATTCCCCAGTGACTTGGATATCCCTCTGCTAACCACTAACTATGCTCCGGTGATTAGCTAGACAGAAACAGCTGTGCTCGATCCCAAACCAAATCACCAAAACAGGAAGTGCACCCCACGAAACTCCCCGTGTGGAACAAGCAATTTAATTTGTCACGCAGGTTTACACTTAGTTTTAACATCTCAGAAATGAGCCCTGACTTGCTTGTGAATGTGATGGTCTGTAGCTCCATCGGCCTCACCTGAAACCCTGTGTGTCCTTTGTCCCTTTTCACTAGAGCCCTTTGGCACCCTAATCCTCCGGGGGGCATTTTCAACACTAGCCAATAGGAATAGAGAACATTTGCAGCCCTGCCAGGGCCTGTCAAATGGGACACCATCCCAGGCCTCAGGCTTTGTATCTGTCGCCGGTGTCAGAACAAGCATTCCAGACGTCAGACTCGGATCTAACCTAGGGGTTGGGTGGCTCTAATTCGCCGCAGGCTGTTCGCATTGCGCTACTGGCGTCTAAGAGGTTGTCGTTTTGGCCGCGGAACGATGGATCTGCGTACCGTAGACGATAGCGATCCTGAAATATTTTAGCGCATCGTGTTGTTCAGTTTGTTTGTCACACACTGCTGTGGTTACTTAATTACTTGTACTCTGTTCGATCACTGATGTACTTTCCTTTCCTCGCCGTGATCTCTGTTCAACGCTGTTGTAATGAAACCCGCAGTAGCAAAGTACTATCCTAAACTGGGTGGTTCCAGCCCTGAGTGCTGATTGGACGAGAGGCCGCGTATCTTAGATTTCGACACAGGTATGATAGATGTTTTACTTGGACTTTGTTTGCCTTCACAATGAGGCGCCTCAGGGGATTGTGGGACATGACAAGCATACCATCGCTCCAACACCTCGTTCTTAGAGACACGGGCACTGCTGAGAGCCTGCGTACAGCGCTCAGTCACGCCAAATTGAGAATACACATCGAGTCCTTGTATTGTCCGATGCATTCTCGATATGATTCGTCAGCGGTTTTAGAACAGTGTAATGGTATGTGATGTATATACACTCTCAGCCAATCAGCATTCAGGGTTCAAAACCACTCGTTTATATTGGCCCAGGTGTTGCCGAATAATAATGTCCTCGCCTTGTTGGTCTTCAGTGTGTACATCGCCAGTTTCCCAGAATACACCAGGCCCATGATCGATCACCTGGTAGCCATGAAGATCAACCACTGGGACGGGTAGGGAGTTCCTCTTAACTCACCTTGCCACGTACATTTGTTTCTGACTGAAAACTCGACCTGTGTTGGAGGCTACAATTTCAGGTCATCATGAATGCAGCCAGTAATACTGGTACTCTGAGGAGAAGCAGAACCGGGGGACGTTCATCTGAGCATTTAGCCTTGTTGTGTTTCAGGGGGATTCGTGAGCTGGCTACAAAGGCGTTGCATAATCTCACGGCTCAAGCCCCTGATTATATGACAGAGACAGGTGAGTACTTCACTTTCCTTTGTACTCACCTGTTATAATGTGACGCACCTCTAATTTCCATTGTTAACCAGTGAATAGAGTGGGGAACATTGTGGCCGTCGTCTTGCGCCTTGTGTCTGTCTCATTGAAGTTCGCGATCATCCCTTGTGCTTATTGATCATGTAAAGTCCTAGCTGATTAGTTAAAAACAGCCGCTCAGTTGTTGTCAGGGAAACGATACGACGAAGATAAAATAAGAATTTTGACACCCTGATAGGAAGACGCGAGCGACTGACACGCAGGCGACTGCTCAACCAAAGCACATACAATAATCTAGTTCACGTTGTATGTTGATGCTGTCTCTTCAGTTTTGCCCCGGTTGTTGCCAGTAGCGATTGGCATTGACCTCGAAGGTCGCCATGGCGCCATTCTGGCATGTGCCGAGGTAGGACACGCCTTGTACAAGTTGGCCATTGAGAAAAACAGGTATGTTCCAGTGTTTTTCTACAGCCCGTTTAATGAGCTAGCCAATCATATTGATACGGTACTGATGAGGGACTTCTAATCTGAACAGAAACAAAAACAGGGAATCTAAAATATGAATGCATTTTGATTTGTTTGGAATACTGTATTATTTCATCCATTACTGCTACTGTATGTCCACACGTGCACCCATAATGACAGCGGTGACTTTACTTTGCCTGCAGAATGGTAACTGAGCTCATCTGTCCAGACTCTGTGGAAGCACTGAAAGGCATTCACCAGAAGGTAGGTCTCCCCTCTGGTCGCTATAGCTATAGGTAAAGGCATTCACCAGAAGGTTGGTCTCCCCTCTGGTCTCTATAGCTATAGGTAAAGGCATTCACCAGAAGGTTGGTCTCCCCTCTGGTCTCTATAGCTATAGGTAAAGGCATTCACCAGAAGGTTGGTCTCCCCTCTCCTCACTTATAGGTTGCTACTCAGCTGTACGGTAGCAGAATTCTAACTACTACTTTTTCCGTCAGAATTCCCAGTTGGAAGGATAATCTCTGAACTTTGTGTTTATTTTGTCTTCTAGCTTTTGGACAGAAAGCAGTACAGGTAGGCGCTATTGTTTTATTCAAATGTGCCCAATTATTTTGTGTATCACCTTTCTTTTTCGTCAGGTTGTATAATATACCGTATTGTTGTGTGACCTTATTTCCTGTCCTGTCAGGGGCTTCGGCGGTGAACTGATGAGGCCTGCAGTGTGTGTCCTTATCCAGAAGATGTGTCTGTGCAAGTTGCCATTTAAAGACGACTGTGTCATCAGTGAGTTATGTATTATTGGAAGTCTTTGAGTATTTAGCACCAGACAGCTAGTCTGGTTGAATGAGTGCATGATTTTAATACTTGGTCCACTTCCCAGATGGGACAGAAGGCCAGAATTGATTCTAATCATTCAAGTTAGTTGTTTGCTAGCTAGCTAATGTAAGAAGGCTAACTCGCAACATTAGCTAGCTAGCACTAAGTAATGACAGGATCATAGCTAATGTTAGTTTATCTTCTATTAATAACTTTAACCTGATGAAAAGTGTAACTGTTACTGGCTTTGATAGCAAGTTTCCCTGCTAGTTAAATAATAGCTTGATAGAAAAACAAGCTGTCCTTGGAAAAAAGTATCTGCCTCCTGCTGCTGCTGATTGGACGGCTGAGAGAACCAATTAGATGCGACGCTGCCCTGAGAACATATTTCAATAACTAGTCCAACCTGCGGGTGGCGCTGTGTTTCAGCTGGCTGGCAGTGGTTGATTGATGACACCTTGAAGAGCCTCCATCTCTTCTCAGCCGGACCCAGAGACAGCATGAAGGTAACTAAAAGGCTAAATGACTGCACGCTGGCTGACTGACTGGCTAGCTAACTGAATGACTGACAGGCTAGCTAACTGAATGACTGACAGGCTAGCTAACTGAATGACTGATTGGCTAGTTAACTGAATTACTGACTGGCTAGTTAACTGAATTACTGACTGGCTAGTTAACTGAATTACTGACTGGCTGGCTAACTGAATGACTGACTGGCTGGCTAACTGAATGATTGACTGACTGGCTAACTGAATGATTGACTGACTGGCTAACTAATTGAATGACTGACTGGCTAGCTAACTGAATGACTGACTGGCAGGCTAACTGAATGACTGACTGACTGGCTAACTGACATGCCTATCCATGCCTCCACTAGAACGTGTCATTGTGTGCGTGTGTTCATCCCCACCTGTAGGAGGCAGCGGTGTCAGCCCTGGCTGCTCTGTGTGAGCAGTGCTACCAGCCCCAGCCTGGGGTAGCCGACCCCCAGACCCAGGGTGAGTGAAGACCAGCAGGCTGGGAAGGCTTTGACACGGGTTATATTGCAGCCATTAAGCAGACACCAATTACACACTAAATACGTGTTCCCCATGTTTATGTTCACTGTATTCTGTTGTAGGACGACCGTGTACTATGATTTGATAGGGAATCTTATTTCCTTTGTTTTCCTCTGTGTGTGTGTGTGTGCGTGTGCGTGTGCGTGCGTGCGCGTGTGTGTGTGCGCGTTCAGAGCTCCTGGTATCCCAGTACATTGCAGGGTTGAAGAGTCCAGAGGTTCTGACCCGTTGTGGCAGCGCCCTGGCTCTGGGCTCTCTACCCCGATTCATGATCTGTGGGAAACTGGACCAGGTAAACCAGCAGCTTCAGTCTGTAGGCCACCTGGTTTCAAGTGGTTCTGATATTTACCACTACGCAACACCCCGACGTGGCAGACTACATGTGTGTGTGTGTGTGTGTGTGTGTGTGTGTGTCTCAGATCCTGTCCGGGCTCAGGCAGAGCAGTAGTCAGAGAGAGGTGATCTTCACAGAGGCCAGGAGAGATGCTGTGAAGGGGATGGCACAGTAAGTCTGTCTGTCTGTCTGTCTGTCTGTATCTATCTGTCTGTCTAGCCAATGGCACAGTAAGTATGTCTGTCTGTCTGTCTGTCTCTATCTATCTATCTATCTGTCTGTCTAACCAATGGCACAGTAAGTATGTCTGTCTGTCTAACCAATGGCACAGTAAGTATGTCTGTCTGTCTGTCTGTCTGTCTGTCTCTCTATCTATCTATCTATCTATCTGTCTGTCTAACCAATGGCACAGTAAGTATGTCTGTCTGTCTAACCAATGGCACAGTAAGTATGTCTCTGTCTGTCTAGCCATGGCAATATTACAAAAGAAATATTACATATAGTCAATCTATCAGAACAGCAATATTACATACAGTCTATCAGAACAGCAATATTACATAAAGTCTATCAGAACAGTGTTATATAGGCGTGCTAAAGTGTTATATAGGCGTGGTTTGGTTTGTGTGCATAGAGCAGCTGAGTATAAAACACCTGCAGTGAACCCCAACTGTCATATCACAGGCAGTTGTTTTTAATGTGTCACATGCCCCTGGAGTATTGGGATTGCACAGCAATATGTATAACTTCATGGGATTTCTATTTACTCTCTGTTTCTTCCAGCGTGAACACCAGTCTGTCAATTGTTTCTGCCTGTTTTTGTCTGAGCTCTTCATGTTGCCTGTTGTGTTCAGGTTGTAAGCCAAGCTTTAACAACCACCGGGCTATACCTGTAGGACCTGAATTACACGAAACTCACACGCAGCCTTTCCATGTTTTTCTCTTTCTTTCTTTCTCTTTTTAGAAATCTGTGGTTTTCTGTTACCCTCGTTTGACACAATTTGACTGATCCTAGCGCATTTTTCTTAAGCTACAGTGGATATAACTTTACACACCCCTTTTTTTTTTACAAAAAACTGTTAAAAATGTTTATATGAACATAAATCATGTCAGAACTTTTTCCACCTGTAATGTGACCGATAATGTGAACAATTCTGAAATCTTTGAGGGGGAAAAATAAAAAATGAAAACCTTACAATGACCTGGTTGGTGGGACGACCATACATCTCATTTACACAGTGCTCTAGAGCTTTAATGTTGTTTTTGAGAAAAAGTATGTTCCTTGATCGATTTTTTTTTAACTTTTTTAAAAAGTACATTATTTAAAGATGAGATTTTATTAATATTTTCAGAGTGACATCAAGTTGTTGACTAACAATCGAAAAACTATTATAGCTTATCTTGTTAATTTTTTTAACCAGGTTTCCAGTTTTTACTTAGTTTTTTGGACAGGTTGGTGCTAGTAGGAAAGACCAGTTCTGTCAGAGCTTAACGTGTTGTTTGAATGGGAAGGTTTCAGTCGATTTTCTAAAGATGCTCAGGGAATGTTAGAAGGATGCGTAATTCTTCCTCATGTTTTTTTGTCTTTCAGAGTGTGTGTGACAGCAGGGGTTTCCACCGAAGGCTCGACTGACACGGTGGTGTGTGAAGTGAATGTGTCGCTGATCTACAGAGCTCTACTGGACTGTCTGAGTGACTACACCCTGGACTTCAGAGGAGATGTGGGCGCCTGGTCAGTTATACACAAACACTTTCCCTAATCAGAGGGGTTGAAGTCCCCTTGAGCACGCTGTTTCACACTTGGTTTGCCCCAGCTGTGTCTCAGGTCAGGCGGGTGAATGACGTCAGGACACCCCATTTGAAACCCTGAGTTCTGGAAAAGTCTAATATCCACTAATCAGAATGAACCAGATTTCACCAAGTTGCCCCAGGGCCATCTGTCACCAAGTTGCCCCAGGGCCATCTGTCACCAAGTTGCCCCAGGGCCATCTGTCACCAAGTTGCCCCAGGGCCATCTGTCACCAAGTTGCCCCAGGGCCATCTGTCACCAAGTTGCCCCAGGGCCATCTGTCACCAAGTTGCCCCAGGGCCATCTGTCACCAAGTTGCCCCAGGGCCATCTGTCACCAAGTTGCTCCAGGCCATGTTTATTGTCACAGCGGGCGAAATGTACGTTTCCTGAAAATCACCTGGTGTGTCACTCAAGCCGGAGCGCCCTCTGTGGGTTTCTTTTCCCTTGGTGTGTCACATGGACGTGTCACATGGACAAAATCTCTTGGAATGAGAAGAAGAAAGACATATTTGCCCTGAGGCACGGGAATCCGGTCCTTTCAGTGAAACTGAACAGAGTTCTGCCAATGCAGGTTCCATTACAAGAGTTTGGCCCGGTTTTAAAATGGCTTCAATATTATGTCTAGAACCATCTATTATAAGTGTTTGGACAAGTTGCAAATCGGAACAGGTTTTCAACTGGCAGCCATTTTAGGTCCTCTGGTCCCAAACCGTTCATATATAACAATATGAGAACTTGTGCTACTTCATTTCTTTTCTTGTCTCTACCTGTATATGACCGTCTGTGACTTCTTCTGTGGTGATTGTCCTGATAACCACCTACCCACACCTACCCACACCTACCCACACCTCGGAGAATGTTTTTTGCCGTGTCGCAGCCTCCTCTTCTCCGAAGTTATTATTCAAATTAGCTTGTCACCTCCCGGGGGCAGTGTTTGTTTCTGCTGAACTTAGGGACTAGGTGTGTGTGTGTGTTAGTTGTGTGTGTTAGGTGTGTGTGTGTGTGTTCATCTATTCTTCTTATCTCCAGGGTACGTGAGGCAGCCATGACCAGCCTGATGGAGGTGACCGTGATGGTGGTTTCTAGGGCTCCACAGATCCTCTCCCAAGACCTGTGAGTTGTGACCACATTCACACTCTGGCCTGTTTCCATCTAACTCCTGCTTTATGAAGCCCCTCGTAAACCAATCATAAGGCTTTCACGGAGTGCTTGGTTAACCAATCACCTTGCTCCGGGCCAAACGCTAAGCCACACCCACTTTGTTTTGTTTCTTTGGGAGGAGCCTGGGCCTGGAAACGTCCTAGACCATTTAGAGAGAATGTATCTAACCGCTCGGATTGGTCGTAAAAACAGCTGGGCTGTGTCTGATTGGCTGAACTTATTGGGACCAGACACAATAATAATAAACATGTATTTGATATTAGATGAATGAAAAAGTTATCAATTTGATACTTAACAAACACATTTTTTGGCAAATATCTATATGGAAAAGTGATTTAGAGGCATTTCTTTATTGTTTTTTAATTCAAAAAAATTGTAAAACACCCAAAGAGAATTCAGTTAGATTCTGCTAGGAAAAGTGGCTTACAATAAGCTTCCTAGAAAAGTAGGAATCTATAAGATTATTATAAGTATCTAGGGTAGTTCTTCAAAAGCCACATTTATTTTAAAAATATTTTGACGATCTGAGGACGGATGGACGTCCGGCAGAACTGACCTCATGACCCAGTGGCCCTGTAGCTTTTTATAGTTTTACCATGTCATCCTTAAACACCTCTCAGTTATTATCTGGGTCTTACTCCCTTCTCAGGGTGAATGGGATGATGTGCAGCTTGGCCCAGCAGTCAGCGGAGAAGATCGACCGTTACCGAGCCCACGCTGGCTCTGTGTTCCTCACGCTCCTTCACAAAGACCATCCTCCGGTTCCTCACATCCCCCACAGAGAGGAGCTGCTCAAAATATTTCCTCCGTGAGTCCCGAAACCGGAACTTTAGAGATTATTTTAGTCATTATGTGGCACCATTGTATTTATATTTGTGAAAGATTGAACCTGAACATATAAGTCAACTGTGTTTCTCCTATCTGATTCAGAGAGTCTGAACTGTGTTTCTCCTATCTGATTCAGAGAGTCTGAACTGTGTTTCTCCTATCTGATTCAGAGAGTCTGAACTGTGTTTCTCCTATCTGATTCAGAGAGTCTGAACTGTGTTTCTCCTATCTGATTCAGAGAGTCTGAACTGTGTTTCTCCTATCTGATTCGGAGAGTCTGAACTGTGTTTCTCCTATCTGATTCAGTGTGGGGTCAGAGAGTCTGAACTGGAACGCCCCATCCCAGGCCTTCCCCCACATCACCCAGCTCCTCCGGCTGCCCCAGTACCAGTACCACACCCTACTAGGCCTCACCGTGTCTGTGGGTGGACTGACTGAGTCTACGGTACGTGTCTGTAGCTCTGTGTCTGTGGGTGGACTGAGTGAGTCTACGGTACGTGTCTGTAGCTCTGTCTGACTGTCTATCTGTCTCTACCCCTGTGTCTGTAGCCCTGTTATAGCTCTGTCTGTAGCTCTGTGTCTGTAGCTCTGTTATAGCTGTCTGTCTGTAGCTTTGTGTCTGTAGCTCTGTCTGACTGTCTATCTGTCTCTACCCCTGTGTCTGTGGAGGTCTGTCAGTAGTCATCTGTGTGTAACCATTTTTTTACCCAGATACCACACCTTGGTCCTTTGTGAACTCTTTAACGGTCTTCGGTTGGACTCATCTTACAGTCACATAAACCAGTGGTGTCATATTGTGGGTCTCAGTTTATTATGACGCAGATGTCTGCACAACAATATAAGACTGCTCTGCTCTCCACTGAGAGTCAGTTGGCCAGCAGAGGGCGCTGGATCTCATCTAATGAGCTGGTGTCCACAGAACTGAGGAGTCAATTAGCACTGCTCACTCTCTTTCTCTTCTCCCTGTCTCCACAACACCTCCTCTCTGTCTCCACAACACCTCCACCTCCTCTGTCTCCACAACACCTCCACCTCCTCTGTCTCCACAACACCTACTCTCTGTCTCCACAACACCTCCACCTCCTCTCTGTCTCCACAACACCTCCACCTCCTCTCTGTCTCCACAACACCTCCTCTCTGTCTCCACAACACCTCCATCTTGGGGCGAAACACACTCCAGACATCAGCTGGAAAGCATTTTCCTATAAACAATAAACGATATATCTGAAGTCATCCAGAACAGATTGAACTGGAGTGGTTTTTCCCTTGTTTTGGCAGACATGGTCTCAGCCTTTACTTGCCCACTGTCAGTGTCGACGCACTGCAATGAAGGAAGACAGAAAACGTGCGAGGTGTCTCTGAAGTGTCCTTCCTCTAACTGCCAGATCTCCTCCATCACACCTGGTCTGCCATACACAGTGCCCTATGTTTAATTTGACAGCCTTAATAAAGCGCACTACATTTGACCATGGTGGAGGGTAAAATAGGGTCCCTGGTGTGAAGTAGTGCTATAATAAGGGGCCCGGCTTGCCAGTTGGACCACCTCAGACCCAGTCGGCTGAGCTGAAAGCCAACCCCTCTGGCGTAGGTCCTTCCCCGTAGGGACACCCGCTCAACACTGGCAATGGTTTGTGGTGGCTGGGTTTATTTTTAACGCGGCCCGGTGTTTGTGGGGTTACAACGATAAGCTGAGGGTTTTTAATAGGTGCTGTTAGGTTGGTCAGTTTCATCTGCCAACGCCGCCTGTCAACCCATTTCCCAGGGAGGTCATTTGGCCTGGAGCGCTCCTTGCTTCTCTCTCTCCTTTTGTCTCCCGCTCTCTTGCACTCTCTCGTTTCTCCCTCATTTCCCATCTATCTATCCGTCTCGCTTAACCGTTCTGTCCTTCTTTTTTCTTTCCTCTACCTCCTTTCCTTTTATTCTCTCACTCCAGCTTTCGTTGTCTCTGTCTTCTGAGTAAACACACACTTCTCAGGGAACGAACCCGGGCTGGACGGAGTTGGATCTCTCACACACACACACTCACACACTCACTCACTCACTCACTCACACACACACACTCTCACACACTCACACACTCACACACTCACACACTCACACACTCACACACTCACACACTCACACACACACTCACACACACTCACACACACACACACACACTCACACACACACACTCTCACACACTCTCACACACTCTCACACACTCACACACACTCACACACTCTCACACACTCTCACACACTCTCTCACACACACACACTCACACACACACACACACACACACAGCCCTGCTCCATCCCGTCTCTCTCTTACCCTGGTCCATTGTCATTGAAGCATTGGTCAGATGTTGTGTGCTATATAGGATATGGAGTGGCCCTTTTCAGATAAGTGGTGGACCTTTCAGACTAAATGTTTGCTTAGTGTTGCTTCCCACACACTGTCATTCCAAACGGACCCAATTTCAACGGTGTGGCAATATCATATTTTACTGTTTAATTCTTGCCGGGGTTCTGGTTTATGTTCACATACTTTTTGGCTGATCAGTTGCAGCTTTCGTTGTTGAAAGTTGACTGTGTAATAAGATGTCCCTCCTGCTGCTATAAACTGTGCGGACTTTCTCTCTGTTTCTCTCTCCTCTCTCTCTGTTTCTCTCTGTTTCTCTCTCCTCTCTCTCTGTTTCTCTCTCTCTCACTGTTTCTCTCTGTCTCTCTCTGTCTCTCTCTCTAAATCATTGGTGGTTCTGTCTCCAGGTGCGTTTCTCCTCCCAGTCTTTGTTCGACCACCTGATGTTGATCCAGCAGGACCTGGACGCTCTGAGGCACTTTAGTGACACTCTGCTGCGCGTCTTCAGAGACAACCTGAGAAATGACAGGTTAGCACTACTACCGACACACACACACACACACAGATGTGTTTTCCTCACAGATCAACTGCTTTTGTACACAAGTATCAGTTCATTGATGGTTAGTCACGTTTATTTAAAACCTTTTTGGAATGATATTAATTTCTGGCTGGTCTGTCTAGTTAATCTCAGTCTGACAAACCAGTCTGAAAAGAGACAGTGTAATAAATTACTGTATGTTTAGCAATGTTTCTAATAACAACTGAATGAAGATACTATTTGTGTTAAAAAGTTTCTTAAAAATTACGTGTTATAAAACATAGGGTTTTTCCCAATAACAGACCTGTTAACCTGTTTGTCTATAGAGTATCGATCCCCTTACTGAAGATGCTGGACCAGATGCTATCTAGGGCTTGCTTTGACAGCTTCACAGCAGAACAAGAGTATGTTCAATTATTATTATGTTACTGTTGTTCCGGTTGTGCCTGTTATGCAATAATTATTATTATGTATCATTCTCAATTCGACTTAATTTTGTTTCTGTTGTTTACCGTTTTTGTATGTTAAGTTGATAGTGTTGATAGTTGAGAGGCATTTCCTATTTATACTTTGAACCAGTTTAGTTTTTTAAATTCTCCATAAATTCCTAACACTCTGCGACTTCTATCAATAGTCACCCGTTCTGTGTGGACCTACTGACACTCTGTAAAGAAGAGATAAAGAAGTCCAAGGATGTTCAGAAGCTACGATCTGGTATCGCTGTGTGAGTTGTATATTTTAAGCACAACAGACTCACTCAGGCACACACACACACACGTCTAACTCAGCTTTGTACATTACAAGGGGACATCCAAATTCATTGACCTTTACAGATTTTAACCATAACTCAACTCTAATCCTCAAAACACATGACCTAAACCCTAAACCTAAGAATTGGTTAAAACACATTTTGAGGACTGTGCTTCTTTTGTCGTTTCTGTGATAAATAATTTCAGTGAACAGGATTTAGACAACTGGTACAGAAGCCTTTTTTCATACGTCCAGGCCGACCTTGAACACATTAACTATCTCAACCCTTTCTCTCCCCTATCATCTGGAAGGTTCTGTGGTCTGATCCAGTTCCAAGGAAAGATCCAGAAGAAGGTTTTGTTCCAGCTGATGTTGCTCCTCTGTCACACCTTCCCTGTGGTCAGTTAGTCTTTTTTTCTGTCACATCTGTCCTGTGGTCAGTTAGTCTCCTCACTTTGTCACACCTTCCATGTGGTCAGTTAGTCTCTTTCTTCTGTAACACCTTCCCTGTGGTGAAAGTCTCAGTTTCTCCTTTAAATCTAACAGGTTTTATTGGTTGAAAAACGTTTCTTTACATTGCCAGAGGAAGTTTAAAAAAACATTTCATGAGTCAAAACAATTTGAACTTCTGTTTCAAATATTTCTTACTGAATGAACACACCGACTTAGTGCGTTAAAAACTACAGTTTTGGAAGAAAATGAAGAAACGAGTACAAAAACCATTTATGTATAAAGAAAAGCAGCACAACATCACAGCTTTACTGTTGGCAATCACCCAGCAAATTCACACCCAACCACCCCTCTCCTGAAACGAGTCCCTCCTAATCCCCTCCCCCAGCCGGCATCCTTAATGGAGAACAAATGCTAGTACACATTTAGTACGGCCGGCATCCTTAATGGAGAACAAATGCTAATACACATTTAGTACGGCCGGCATCCTTAATGGAGAACAAATGCTAGTACACATTTAGTACGGCCGGCATCCTTAATGGAGAACAAATGCTAGTACACATTTAGTACGGCCGGCATCCTTAATGGAGAACAAATGCTAGTACACATTTAGTACGGCCGGCATCCTTAATGGAGAACAAATGCTGGTACACATTTAGTACGGCCGGCATCCTTAATGGAGAACAAATGCTGGTACACATTTAGTACGGCCGGCATCCTTAATGGAGAACAAATGCTAGTACACATTTAGTACGGCCGGCATCCTTAATGGAGAACAAATGCTAGTACACATTTAGTACGGCCGGCATCCTTAATGGAGAACAAATGCTGGTACACATTTAGTACGGCCGGCATCCTTAATGGAGAACAAATGCTGGTACACATTTAGTACGGCCGGCATCCTTAATGGAGAACAAATGCTGGTACACATTTAGTACGGCCGGCATCCTTAATGGAGAACAAATGCTGGTACACATTTAGTACGGCCGGCATCCTTAATGGAGAACAAATGCTAGTACACATTTAGTACGGCCGGCATCCTTAATGGAGAACAAATGCTTAATGGAGAACAAATGCTAGTACACATTTAGTACGGCCGGCATCCTTAATGGAGAACAAATGCTGGTACACATTTAGTACGGCCGGCATCCTTAATGGAGAACAAATGCTAGTACACATTTAGTACGGCCGGCATCCTTGGAGAACAAATGGAGAACAAATGCTGGAGTACACATTTAGTACGGCCGGCATCCTTAATGGAGAACAAATGCTACACATTTACACATTTAGTACACATTTAGTACGGCCGGCATCCTTAATGGAGAACAAATGCTAGTACACATTTAGTACGGCCGGCATCCTTAATGAGAACAAAGAACAAATGCTTAATGGAGAACAAATTTAGTACACCGGCATCCTTAATGGAGAACAAATGCTGGTACACATTTAGTACGGCCGGCATCCTTAATGGAGAACAAATGCTGGTACACATTTAGTACGGCCGGCATCCTTAATGGAGAACAAATGCTGGTACACATTTAGTACGGCCGGCATCCTTAATGGAGAACAAATGCTGGTACACATTTAGTACGGCCGGCATCCTTAATGGAGAACAAATGCTGGTACACATCTCATAATACTGCTCGGCTTTCTTGCTGAACACATATACGTATGTGTATTATTGTATGGGAGTGCGACCTAATAGTTGAATTATTGGCAACATTTATCAGAAAGCAAACGTAAAGACTAAATGGCTTCTTCAAATAAAATGTTTGTCTGGCGACGCGTCAAGGATCTGAACGAAACCCGGAAATCTACAACTGGTATGTTCAGCTACCCGGAAGCCAAACGCCCTTCTGTTAGGCTGGCGATGGAAACGGGGAAAGGGCGCAACAACAGCACGGTGCCAGTGCTTCCTTCCGGGTGGGACCGTGTGGGGATGAGGTGGTGCGCGTCTGAAACAACACCGACCCTGATAAGCTTGTGGATGGCAGGGAGCACGCATCATGCGTCCCATTACTCCTGTGTGAGAGCTGGGGGGGTTCGGAAGTCCATGAAAGGCGGTGGAAACTGAATAACACCGGTCGCTGGACGATAAAGCACCGTAACGTAACTATGACTACAGACCGGTAGTCGATATATTCAGTGAGGAAAGACGTTTGGTTTCGTTTGGCAATTGATACGTGATCTCTGTGCTATTTGGTTCAAGACGATTGAGAACGTGTAAAGTGAATCTTCTATTGTAATTCAAGGGAAAGCTTATAAAATAATCTGAAAATAACCAATTTTATAAATGAATAGTGACTTGAAAGGCGTATGCATTATTTGCGGCTGTAGATGTTGTATCAATAATCTAAAAAGTATCCAGAGTAAAATTGGATTAAAAACGCTGTTAAGTACGTTATTTAAATAAAATAAAACATTATTAACATTGCCGTAGTTGCGTATTATACGCAGTTGACAATTCAGCAGCAACAGCTGAATAACTATCATTCGTGAAACTATTTGTCATGCCTTGTTTTCCGTTTACTGTCACTCGTTTGGTTCAGATTATACTTCCATAGGACCTCCTAAAGAGATAAGTCTGTGTTTTAAAGAGATAAGTCTGTGTTTTAAAGCGATAAGTCTGTGTTTTAAAGCGATAAGTCTGTGTTTTAAAGCGATAAGTCTGTGTTTTAAAGCGATAAGTCTGTGTTTTAAAGCGATAAGTCTGTGTTTTAAAGCGATAAGTCTGTGTTTTAAAGCGATAAGTCTGTGTTTTAAAGCGATAAGTCTGTGTTTTAAAGAGATAAGTCTGTGTTTTAAAGCGATAAGTCTGTGTTTTAAAGCGATAAGTCTGTGTTTTAAAGAGATAAGTCTGTGTTTTAAAGCGATAAGTCTGTGTTTTAAAGAGATAAGTCTGTGTTTTAAAGCGATAAGTCTGTGTTTTAAAGAGATAAGTCTGTGTTTTAAAGCGATAAGTCTGTGTTTTAAAGCGATAAGTCTGTGTTTTAAAGCGATAAGTCTGTGTTTTAAAGAGATAAGTCTGTGTTTTAAAGAGATAAGTCTGTGTTTTAAAGCGATAAGTCTGTGTTTTAAAGAGATAAGTCTGTGTTTTAAAGAGAGAAGTCTGTGTTTTAAAGCGATAAGTCTGTGTTTTAAAGAGATAAGTCTGTGTTTTTAAGCGATATGTCTGTGTTTTAAAGAGAGAAGTCTGTGTTTTAAAGCGATAAGTCTGTGTTTTAAAGAGAGAAGTCTGTGTGTATCGTGCAAATCTGCACATCATGTCACAATAACTATAGCTCTATAGGAGTTGACTTTGACTGAGAAAGACCTGCATCCAGATGTTTGTCTGAAAATTCGAGGTACAGCATGGAGGCCTGAGTCTTGAGACTGTAGGGTGCGTGCGCGTGTGTGCGTGCGCGTGCATGTGTGTGTGTGTGTGTGTCAGGACCTACTTAGAGAGATAAGTAGGAGCACGTCCACGCATTCTGGGAAAACGGTAACATTTTAAAACCGACAGGCAGTGTAGAACAGGGGTGTCAAACCGGTTCCACGGAGGGCCTAGTGTATACAGGTTTTTTTCCTATGAATCAGTTCCCAGTTCAGACCTAAACAACCAGGTGAGGGTAGAACCTAACAATTCAGTGACCTAGTTAATCAACAAATGGCAAGGTGAGTGCAAAACCCTGTAGACACCAGTTGGTGCTATAAGGCAACCATAATAACCACTAATTGAAGTTTATTTAGTCTCATTTAAGGGGCGTAGAAAAGAACAGTGGTCTAATTTATATGTAACAAAAGCATAGATCAGATTCTACAGTTTTTGGGCAAAACTTGTTTTTGTCTTTGCTCATATGTTCGTTAAACGACAGACGACAGCCCCATGGTAATGGAACCTATTTTTGGAGACTACTTTAGAACGGTCAAGATTCATTATGAGATCTGACTGCAAATCTCTGTGTCGCTTGGGACCTGCAATGAGGATTTGAGTTAGAAGTCAAAACATGTGTCTGAAACACTTCCAGTTTGGTGTTTTCTGGAGCTTTCTGGGCTTCTTCGTGTTTCATTGAAATGTACAACTGTGTGCTGTCAGCATGACGGTGAAGATTGATATTGTGTTTCTGAATGACATGACCGAGACATACGATGTATAGGTAAAGCAAGTGTTTTTTCAAACCGTGTGTACCTTTGATATTTGCCCGTCTCCTAGTGGAATGAACATCCTGTAAGAATCTTCTATGGTTCTGCATCTCTTCTACATCGACCTCTCCCTGTCCTCCCCCTTTAGATCAGAAAGGTCACCGCCAGCCAGATGTACGAGATGTTCCTGACATATGATGATGTCATCGACCCCAGCGTTATGGACAACGTTATGAGCTTACTGAGCGACACCAACTGGTCAGTGGAACCCAGGGAGGACTTCCTCGATAGAACCTTTACTCTGTGTGCACTTTTGACCTCTCAATCTTTTTTTGAGATGTGTGCGCAGAATTGTGCAACTCGTAGAAGGTATTTTGGTGCACCGTTTTAAGCGGTTTTGAAAAGGAAAAGTGCTCACCTCATTTGGTCTTTATCGTATGTCTGCGGTCAACAGACACTTTTGTCCCCTGCATATTGCTGCCTGCTTAACATCTGGAGACTGTTTCTAGACATATAGTCTACTGCCTTTATGAGCAAGTCACACGGTGGTCATTTGGCAGACATTACACTGTTCGTTTGATTTGTCTGATTTAGTCTTCCTGACGTTGTTTTGTCATTATTTATCTGGGTTTTGTCCGGTTGTTCATCTAACGCTGTCTTGCCAACTCTTGTCATCTGGTTTCAGGGAGGATGACATTGCCACGGTGAGGCCTCACAGAAATCAGCTCTGCGATTGGCTAGGAGTAGCCAAGCCACAGGTCGTTGCTAAGGTAACTGCCAATCAACAGCATCGCATAATGTGTGGATGAATGAATAAATGTGAATACATTTTCCACAGGTCAGTTATGAAATACGTTTGTGCCGTTGATCTTGACAGAGACTATGCAGGTGGAGCTGAAGCGTTCCAGCTCATTCGTATCAGTGTTGCCATCTGCAAAGGATTTTCTGTTTGTTATTAAGATTGAATGTCTCTTATGGGACCCAGATGCTTGGCTTTCTTTCTTGTGCCAAACATTGATTTACTTTACTATATAATTAGTCCAAAAGGAGGTCTGCTCCGATAAACGAGCAGATTTCAAAGATATGTCGGTCAACTATTTTCGCAATAAGTATTCGATTCCATTTCTGTTAACAACAAATGTTATCTGCATTTAGCTCTTTCGCACATCTGATTAGCTTTAATATTTGTTCATACAGTAGTTTTTAATCCTTTCTTTCTATCTGTTCGTTCATTTCTAATTTATAGAGATATGTTAACATGGGACACATTTGTTCACATTGCCCAAGCAAGTGGAAAATTGGAAAGATAACATAATAAAAACTGAATTAAACAATTCAGACAGAAATTTTTCAGAGAGGATACTTTTATTTTTAGCTACAGTGGAAGTCGGACGTTAACATTCACTTAGGCGGAAGGTTTAATTAAATTTACCGAAAAGGTCTTTTTCAACCACTTCCGATCTCATGCTAACAAACGACAGTTTTGTATATGTTGACTCCCGGGTTAAACCGACTGTGCGGTGTTGTAAAGCTTTATACATAGTTAGAGTATGTCTGCCTCTCATTTTCTATAGGGTTCTGTCTCGTAAGCCAGAAGACTCCACAGCGAGAAGAAAAAATCGGCAGCACGAGATCGTTTGTGGAAGACTTCTGTGTGACCCAGAACCAAGTACTGCAGCAAGATGGCCAATTCTTGGGTTCCATTCCAAGAGCTACAAACACTTCTGCTTTTCGCATTGTTAATAGTGTGCTGGTGTAGTCATTGAAATGTGAAATGTGATTGTTCACTTCACACTTTATCTGGATTATATTTAAACTGTCACAACCTGTGAATAAACAATAAAAAACACGACTTCTCTTACTCGTCTTTTCAGTTGTGCCGGCGACTAGAAGGAATGGGGGGGCGCAGGAATGGCCTGATACTGGGGGAGGAATGAGGGCAGGAGAAGAGACACTGTCTTTCAACAGCCTTGCATTTCTCAGATTGCCGGGTGAGAGGGAATTTGTCCGTCAGCACATTTCATAGCGAGAATCTCTGCCCTACTCTGCCGAGCGTCCCTCCCCCCTTTGAGTCCCTGTCTTCTGTCGTCTCTCAGGCGTGCTACACATTCCATAGAGGAGCAGTCATAATACCCATAATGCCCCGGTAAGTCTATACGTTGTGTCACTCAAGGTGAGGAACCACAGCTGCGGTCAATGAGGACTTTTAAACTGGATGTGTTCCATATACTGCTGAAGTAGCATTGTCTGGTGACGCCAGGTTGGTGGTTGTTGTGTCTTTAAAAGACATCTGCAGACGACACAACTGAACAATATTCAGGGTTAATCATTTGGAGGTTGGCGGAGAATAACGACAGTTGCATGTAATCATGTTATAAGCCATCGCCTGGCGTTTGTTTATTCTTAATGCTAAAGTAAATCTGTGTAGCATTTTGACGTCTGATAATGTCAAATTGAGTACAAATGAATACAAACTCATGACAAAGTACGTTGTACGGTGATCTTGCCCGAGGGTGAATAAAAAACAACCCATTCTTTGTCTTTCAGAGATGTTGGGGTTTTTATTTGGGCCCCAATTGATTTTTGAAGAGTTCCGTCCTGTCTCCATTCCTTTTCATGACAGCATAATCATTAACCACTGAGATGTTTACCCGCAGACAGACACATTCTGCAGTAGTAATTTGTCTGTGGTTGTTAGTTTGGGTCCAAAGCCTGTTTGTCCTGGTTAATTACATCCTTTCTGCTTGACCCGAACAGTTCAAGGGTCATAGGACTGTGAACTGTGACCTCGTCGTCGGCCCTGTTTGTAGTGGCAGGCGGACGCTATTGGACGGGCGCTTGGTAACAGAGGGAGGAGCTTAACGCCAATATAAACGGTACCAAATAACTGTCAGCTGTTCCCGATTTGGAATTTCTTCACAATGTGGCTGTTATCGTGTGGGAATATGTCAAGGAGAGTTAAACTAGGAAAAATCGATTTGACGCTTGGTATGTCCTTCCAGTCCACACTAGATAACCATTTCTAGTTTAGAGGTTAGAGTTGACGTTCCCACCGGGGTTTGGAATTAAGGAAAAATGTATTCGGAATGGGAGATTCTTTTTGCAGGAGGATATGTTAAACCTGTATCCTTGTAAAACCATCAGGGCTTGGTCAGTGGTGTTGGGTGACAACAGTCACTGGACACATGTTAGGGACAGCTGACCACTCACATGTATGGAAAATCACAAGCCATGTACACGTGCGCACAACACGCAGAAAAAGACACGCAAACAGAAATCCTCGGTCAGCAGTTTTATATGCAAGTCACTGGACAATAGCTTGTGTTATAGTGTTTACTCTACAACACTGCTTTCGGTCAGCAGAATTTGATCATGCTTACAATTGGATGTTTTCTCCAGATAACAACATTTTCTGACCTTGCATTCTGAATGCAAGACGCATGTTTAATGTCTGCATATGTTAACGCCCTGTAAAATAGAATTAATCATACATAACTTACCCGGGCAGCTTAATGTAACTTCACGGGCTTGTAAACCAGTGGTTACGTTTCTCAAAACCTCAGCTTTTATACAAACTTAATGATCAGAGGCTATTTGTTTTTGTTTCAACTACGGATTGCACCTTTAAAAGGGTGAAGGAAAAAGTGTTCTAATTAGGTTGATGTGTGAGGGGACTGGACTGACTGTATCTGTGTGTTTATGTGACTGTAGGCTGTGGTCAGTGAGCTATGCAGGGAGGGGGTCAGGGTGGTGGGGTGTGTGTGTGTGTGTGTGTGTGTGTGTGTGTGTGTGTGTGTGTGTGTGTGTGTGTGTGTGTGTGTGTGTGTGTGTGTGTGTGTGTGTGTGTGTGTGTGTGTGTGTGTGTGTGTGTGTGTGTGTGTGTGTGTGTGTGTGTGTGTGTGTGTGTGTGTGTGTGTGTGTGTGTGTGTGTGTGTGTGTGTGTGTGTGTGTGTGTGTGTGTGTGTGTGTGTGTGTGTGTGTGTGTGTGTGTGTGCTGGCATTATTGTTGGGTTTGGTTTCCATTTGAGAAAGCAAGAGTCCCTGTAGAACGGTCTTGGTATCAGGAACTTGCGCGTGAGATAATCCCTTTGGAACCCAGTCAAGAGTGTACGACCTGCCCAAAGTACCGTACTCACGTTCCCAAATAGCGTTCTGTTCTTTACTGAGTGTGGGGTTACTGAGACTGATATCAAACAGCTGTTGAGTGTGTTTTGAATTTCCGCACTTGGCTGCCTAGGAATGAAATAGAATTATAACCTAAATCTATTTGGCAGAATTTGTCGAACCAATGAGAACACGAAATAAAACGTCAGCGAAAATAAATCTTTTCTTCTTTAAACAGCAGCAATAGAAGTATTCAGAGTGATCTGCTCCTGTTGGTCACTTCAAATTCTCCCACTAGCCATGTGGTTGAACTACTTCTAGCAGTAGTTAAATAAAGTCCTTATAAGTCAGTGCTAGAAGATATCGACGTATCGGTTATTGTGTGTAGGTGAATTCTATTTTAAAATATATCTGTTGTGTAACAAAATGTGACAAATTGAAGGCGCCTGAACACTTTCCGAACGCACAATAAGTTCATCCCTTCTTTCATCCTCGTCATCCGTCGTTCGATCTCCCTCGATCATTCGCGCTCCTTTTTTTATTCCTCCTAATCCATCCGTCTTCTCGCTCTCCCGCTAATGGCTAACATCCGCCGCCGTGTCCTGAACTTCCTACCCATCCATCCTCTCGTCTACACACATCCGTCACACTGTCTGTCTCACCACACTATAACTCTACCCGCCAGATGATGTGTGTGTCAGACTCCCAAAATGCACCACTGACGTGTCCTCTCCTCTGACTGGCTAAGAGGGCACTCCCCTGTCCTCCATTGTCCCGGCTTTTATTACCCGCGTCTCGCCCGCAACGACCCTAATGTCTGTCTTTCTACGCTCGTATCCAGGTTATGCTCTCTTCCGACGGTTGGGCCACGGAGGCCAAAGGTCGCCTGAGGTCAGTCTGGTTGCTATGACGACGTCCCCACAGCCGAGGCAAAGCTCATTGTGCCATGCAAACACTGGGCCTTGACCCCAAAGCCTCACGCCGACACCTAGTGAAGGAGTCTGTGAAAGTGTTGCTCTCTCCCTCGGCAACGTGTCTCCTAGTTACAAAGGCAGATGACGGGGTCATTGTCATGGTGATTGATGATTGGATGCATCGAACTCACGCCAACGCCATTACGATGATGCCGAGCTTCTGTTATGACGCTCTCTTTTGTGGTTTGAGTTTGATTCAGTTCTCCCTCCGTATATATTGCCTCTGAAATAGTGATGAAGAAACGTCACGGCGGAACTTAAGAGAAATGTTTAAGAAAATAGAGAGCAATAGGGCAGTAGAGGAAACAGGTTATATTGCACTGGCATGGTGAATGGAGTGGATATATGAAACTGAATCACCCTTAATACACACACACACACACACACACACCTCTCAAAGGACGTAATACAGACGTGTGTATATATTTTCATGACAGGGACCCTGGGTGACATCTGAAGAGGTTGAAAATGTTATTGTGTACAGCTGAACTCGAGCGATGGGGAAAGGTTGCTTGCTGAGAAATCTGTTCTATGTTCTTGGCCCAAGGCCACAGTTTTAACTCTAATATCTGTTATAAGCCTTCAGATAAAAGTGCTGAACCACTGTCCAGAATGCCTAACTGTGCAAATATAAAATACAGTAAAAACCACTCTGTCTGAAGACGCCACAGAGAAAAGGGAAGGAGCGAATTCTTTCCCTGGGCGGTGACATCATGAGAAAGTCATTGGCCCCTGTTGCCCCCCCCATGGTTGCCATGGGGCTACCGCCGCCTAAAAGGTTCCTTGACATATTCTAGTAAATGAAGGATGGTCTGTGTGTGTGTGTGTGTGTGTGTGTGTGGGGTGGGGGGGTGGTGAGAACGGGCGACAGGGCGAGTACATAAAAGTGCCATTTGCGACGTGTTTGTCCGCCTGACATCTTCCTCTTGCGGGAGCTGGGCACAGTTCTATTATTGGGCTGTGGAGGAAACAGCCAGAGCCTCCCATAAGGACCCAGGTTCACACACAGAGCTCTATAGAGGAGCCAGGGGCACCCCCCCCCCTCCCCCCCACACTCAGTCGGGCCTCCTCGCTATTCTGTCAGACTGTTCGCAGAATGGACCCCTTCCCCATTCCCGCCGAACGTTTGGGATCGTACCGTCTCGGTTGACCCGGGGCCAAAGTCATTCACTAATATTTGAAGTCGGAGAGAGGGGGGGGGACCAATTGTGGAGGACTGAAAGGCGCCCATTGAGAGTACGATAAAAGCCAACCGTGAGAGTCAGTTAGCATTTGCTTGATTAAGATGTCATTAGTGGCCTGAACCTACAATCAAACCTGTGGTTCCGTTCAGGAATGTGTCTGTAAAAACTGTAGTCGTGCCTCAAAGACACACACACACGCACACACGCATACACACACACACACACACACACAGTGTTGGGTACCATGTGTTGAGGACCAGATGAATGTAGACCATTTAAAAATACAGTAATATCCATACTCAGTCAGTAGAAAGTGTAGCGTCTTACAATTTCCTGTCTGCTTCCTAAATTCTTATTGCCTGAAAAAAAGATGAATTTAATATTTGACTATATTACATTTTAAGGAAGAAGGATATAAAGTTTTCATTACTAGTTTAAAGAGGTCCGGTCAGTCAAACCCACGTTGCAGTATTTACTCAGTAGCTCGTTTTCAAGGTCAAACAAACGATCACTTTTTAAGTACTTTATAAAAACCTACAACCGCTACCCTTGAACAGATCTTTTTTTATGCCCATAAGTGTGCTGTCCTAGTGTGTGTGTGTTCTAAATAAAAGAGAACCTCTCTAGCGTGTGTGTTCTAAATAAAAGAGAACCTCTCTAGTGTGTGTGTTCTAAATAAAAGAGAACCTCTCTAGTGTGTGTGTTCTAAATAAAAGAGAACCTCTCTAGTGTGTGTGTTCTAAATAAAAGAGAACCTCTCTAGTGTGTGTGTTCTAAATAACAGAGAACATCTCTAGTGTGTGTGTTCTAAATAACAGAGAACATCTCTAGTGTGTGTGTTCTAAATAACAGAGAACATCTCTAGTGTGTGTGTTCTAAATAACAGAGAACATCTCTAGTGTGTGTGTTCTAAATAACAGAGAACATCTCTAGTGTGTGTGTTCTAAATAACAGAGAACATCTCTAGTGTGTGTGTTCTAAATAACAGAGAACATCTCTAGTGTGTGTGTTCTAAATAACAGAGAACATCTCTAGTGTGTGTGTTCTAAATAAAAGAGAACATGTTCAGTGTGTTCAATCAGTAGTAGGATTTTTAACTATAAAGATATAGGCCGCTCAAGTCAGTTTGGGGGGTGTCTATCTTGTGTATGTGTGTGTGTGTATCTCTGCTTGGGTGGTGTGTGTGTGGGGGGGTGGGGTCAGAGCCACGTGCAGACACCACAACACAGAGCCCCCATTGACACACATTAATTAAGGACGGGGGCCAGGGGAAGGGTATTTGAATGGGTGGGGGTTAGCGCGTGTGTGAAGGCTACACATTCCACACATTCCTCTACTTCCCTTTGTTTTCCCCTCTCCAAGTCGTCCTCTGTCTTCTAGTCTATGCCTCTCCAAGTCTGCCCTTGTCTCCAAGTTCCCCCATTTCTAAGTTTTCCTCTGTATTCCTCTGTCTTCCTCTCTCCAAGTTTTCCCATCTTCAAGTTTTCCCATCTTCAAGTCTTCCTCTCTCTTCAAGAGTCCTTTGGCTCTTTCATTCCGTTCTCTCTTTTTCCCTGCCAGCAAGTGACTTTGCAATTTGCCACCGCTGCACTTTTAACAGAGCCCGCTTTTGTTTTTTCCACCTTTTCTCTCAATCCACCCACGAGACAGCCTTGGTCCTGGCAGAATCAGATCTGATAGTCCAGGACAGAGAAGCGTATGTAGATATAGACTCTGTGTTTCTCCACTGGACTCTGGTCATCATGGCCCATTTCATTCAAACCATGAGGTGGATCCAAGTGACTAAGCTACTGTTATACAATACGTTAGCAGGGCAATTCTGCTGACACAATCTGCAGCTGACAGCCAAAGCATTGTGCAAATATGAATATGTATATATACAGTGCTATTGAGAGATACGGCAAAGTGAAAAATATATTGTATAAAAAGGTAGAGCACCCCATAGAGTTCTACACAACAGGTGATGAGGTGAGCTTATGTAGGAAATGACATCACCGTTAAAGAGCCTAGAAAAACGAACTGGTCCAACGATGTTGGGCACTAGCAGCTGTTCTATTTGGCTCGCTGTGACAAAAACGCTCACACACACACACACACACACACACAGAGAGAAAGAAAGGTGGCTTGGGAAGCCTGACAGGACAGACAGCTGGGCATGAGAAGACGTTGTTAACGGCGAGGAGTGAGCAGCTTGACTGCCTTTCTACCTCTCCTCTCTAGAGCGCGAGGAAACGGGGAGATAAAACGGAGAATGGAAAGGATGAGAATGAATGTATTGAAAAGAGAGAGTGTTTGAGAGACAGAGGGAGATGGATGGAAAATGGGAGGACACGAAGAAAGAGGACGAGAGAGGCAGGCGGGAGAGGGACTGAGAAGGTTTGCAACGCAGCATTGTAACCATAGAAACTCTGTTTGCATTTCCCAGTGAGTGACTCTGGACCAGTGGCTTTCAGCTGGAATTCAGACATTCTACTGAGTACACTGGGCTGTCTGGAATAGCAATTGTCTATTTAGGTCGACTTATTGAAAGACGTTCGATTAACATTTCCGTCCCAGAAGAAAAGGACACAATAAAGACATTATCTTTGCCTTTGGCTTGCTTTAACAGACAAGACCAATTAATCATATGGTGTGCGGTTAGCCTGGAGAACAAAATATTTAAATTTTTGCTCAATTTTGCGGGTAAAATGAATTGGAAAGAATCTATCGGGAACACCAGAAGAATCCTATGCCAGTCAAACCTGTAACTTACTTACATATTTCCAGTTGTCTGTCAATGGCACAATGACAGGAGTATCTTTAGTGTAGTCAGTCTCCTCTACATAGGGTAGACCAAAAGGTATTTCACATTGACCTTGAATCACAAACCACCCACAACACCACAGAAGGAGACCAGAGGAGAGGACAGGAGTCCCACAAAACCACAGAAGGAGAACACACACACACACACACAAAAGTGATAACGAAACCATGAAATGTGAAAAATGTTCCAAGGAATAAAACTTTTAATCAGTGGAGAAAAAGAAACAACCTGTGAAAATTAGACAGGCTGTCAATTGCACTTCTACATTTTCATTCCACCAAAATAAATCAGAATTAAAAGCAGGCTTTAAATTTATAAATGTATTTCATAAGAAACAACTTCGAAACTGTACATCAAGCTTTTCACAAAGCAGTTGTGAGCCTCCATTTCAGAAATGTTCTTCGTTCACGTTTCACAAACATCTTCCAAAAAGGGTGTGCTACATTACAAACCTGGGATCACCTTGCATTTGACACGCCACGAGTCTCAGATCATATCTTAGAACAATCTGCAAAGTCATTTGAACATTTCACAACAAAAAGTAAAAACAGCAACACAACAACTTAGGCCTTTGGAGGGATTCTTCCGATGAGCCCGCTGCTGCCCGGAAACATTCAGTGTCACTGCGTCAGGAATCCTTAGAGAGAGAGTAGTGTCTATCTACAGCGTGTCCACTAGTCTATCTACAGCTCTCCAACTCTCTCAGTCTCCACATTCAGACGCGGGTCTCCCGTCTCTTTAGTAAAAAGCTGTTGCTCTCCCAGTGGCCCGGCCCGTGTCTCGTCGGCGTCCAGGAATTTCCGCTCAGTTCGTGTCCACGTGACACGGATTGGTCCCTCCCTGCTCGGCGTCCCGGTACACCCGGAGGAAGTCCTTGTACCTCGGGGCGCACCCCATCCAGGCTTCGCCGAAGCGTATGCTCCCGGTGAACAGGAAGTCGCCCGTGCCGGGCTTGACGCCACACTGCCTGGGGATCCTCACTGTCCCTGTCCACCTCCTCGCCCGGAACTCGCCGGGGGCAAACACCTGCGTCTTCTGTTTATACAGGCGACTGATCGCCACGGTGACCGTTGACTGCTCCGCCCCCTGCTCTATACCCAGGATGCTGCCCCTGCCCACTGTGGAGGAAACCGGAAAAACGGGTTAGATTACCGCAGTCCAATACGTGAACACTGCCACCCAGAAGAACCCAAAATGTGCCGTTGGCAAACGGTGCTTACCGAAGTCACTGGTGCAGACGGCCAGCAGCAGCTCAGCATCAGTGCACGGCTGACAGGGAGCTGTGGAGAGGCAAGAGAGGATAGAGGATAAGAGGCGGGCCGTAAGACAGTCAGCTCTATGAGGCGTGTCCGTCAGTCCTTAATGCCCTCTCAAACCCACCCTCGACTACAGCACATAACTTCAACCAATTTGAAGGGAAGAAATAAAATGCAGGGAAAAAGGCCGGTCGACAAAGGCACGCGCACACACACACACAGGAAGTGGGCTGTGGCCCACTGGGAGGCATGTCCTGCAATTAATTCCATGTTTCCCAGATGCCTGTTTATTTACCCAGCAGCCCCGAAGGATACCGGGCAGGCGACTGGGAGGGAGTCTCCCGTCATGGACCCTGACTTTTACACCCGGGCAGATCTGGTTCTGACTACCGGCTCGAGGTGAAAGGCGGGCGGCTCATTAAAACAGGCCTGGTGCCGAGGAGCGTGCAGCGGAGGAGTCTGAGGGAGGAGTCTGAGGGAGGAGTCTGAGGGAGGACGAGGAGAAGGGGGAGGACCGGGTGTGAGACGGAGGTGGTGGCCACAGAAGGAACCTCTCAGAAGCAATTGAACCCCCCCACACACACATTTCCCAAAACACCCTTCCTGACACTCCAAAGCCAATAAGAACCATATGCCCCGGGTTACGGACTTATACCTCTGATCTAAACAGACTCCATACCGTGTCTTAGCAGACCCACTGGGACCGGAACCGCGGTCTAAACAGACGCAGAAGTGAGGCAACTGGGTTCATGGGGCCACCAAGGGCCCGTACCTTCACCTGGTCTGAGACCCCACAGAGAGCCAGCAATAACCCGTTGGGGAGGTGATGACGAGGAGAGGGACTGGGCGTCTTCATATGGCCGGGTTCGGGTTAGCCAGCAGAAAGTATCACGTTCTAACATACAGCATTCAGAACAACTGATAGAACTCCTCCGGATAGTAAAGTTACGCGAGGTAAACGTTTCATGCAGTTCGCAGATGTTACGCATCTTCATCCACGACGTTCTTTGAGGGCCAAACAACGAGCGGTCTAATAGCCAGTAATTAAAGTGACATTAGAGTGTCTTTTAGTAGAACCCCCCACACCTCCGGCTTCACCTCTGACCGGTTCTATACGCTAGGACCGCCGCGTTTACACGCAGAGAAAAGTCACTCAGATATACCTTAAGGGCGCAATTACAACTTAACAGCCGTTAGCCTAAACAGCCTGATCTGTGGAACAGCCTTCACCCCAGCCGGTACCAGGACCCACCCCCCCACCCCCTCCGTATTGGCCATACAGACTGCTCAACAGCGGCTCAACCCCCGACACTGACGACCAGAGGTGACGTCTTTACGACAGGGGAAAGGGCTCTAAATGAGCAGTCGGATCACTGGTTGGTTTACTCAGGTGGTCCCGTGGCTTGAGGTTAGCCTGGCAGGAAGAGGCAGTTATTAGACCTTATTGCCGTGGATTTTAACAGCAGAACCAGGACCAGGTGTGGACAGGGGGAGGTTGTTTTAAAGTCGGGGTGCATCGTCAGCAGATCTGGGCGTTGGGTGGAAGGAATGGTGTCGTTGAGGTCTGGTAATGCCCCAGTTCAGGGAGCAGACTGTCTGACTGGCTGGTTAGTTACGGTCTGAGTAACTGACTGACATGCAAGCTGGCTTCATGGCTTACTAGTCAGTCTGAAGTGAAAACAATCTGGTGAAAACTCACTATTTAAACAGTCCAGTCAAAGAATGTCCTGAACAAACTCCGGTGAAAGGACATGAAAGGACTAATCTAAAGATAGCTGGAGGTCAGAAGACCACTTGAGGTAAACATGGTAAAGAGTGCATAAGACCTGTATTATATTACCGTATATATACATATTGTATAACATGGATGTTCTTGGTTATATATATATCTGAAACAGTTCATTATTTGACATCTAAACTGTCCGTATAGTTCTTAAAAAATCATTTTAAAGCATATATGGCATGTAAAGTGTCACATTTGATGTCACAGTAAATAGTTCCACACACCCTACTAGCTTAAAAACGGCTAGCTTTAGCCGCCACTAGCAAACATTCAAACGAAGTTTCCAGTGCATGTGAGTGTATTGGCTTTTCAATTACTTATAATTCACATAAAACCACATGCTTTTCTATAGATTTTCAGCCAGCATTGGTCATGTTAGCTGAAGTAATTGAAATAAAAGTAACTGATTAAATATTAGGATCACAGTTTATCCCGGCCGCTGGTCAGGGTTAGGAGTTGTCCACCAAAGTGGAAAAAGTGAAATTCTTCGTTAAGACCTTGTAGACAAGTCTTGCTACGTCTCAACCCTGCTCTGGTCACCTCTGACCCCATCCGAAACAACTGATTTCTTTTTAGAGAGCAGACAGTCAACCTGAGACATGCCTGCAGGCCGAAGGGATTATTTTTAGACATGTCGCTCTGAAGTCGAGGGCTTACGGGGTGAGGAACGAGGGGGGCTGGTGGGCGAAGGAGGTCTGAGGCGTGCCAGGTCGGCTGGTTTTGCAACACAACACTTATGCACCACGACAGAGGTCAGAGGGGTTAGAGGTCAGGGTAACCCAGCCACAGCCTCTGGTGGGGCTTAGAAACAGCTGGATCAGGAGACAGAAAAGCAGACCGACCGGCCGCGCCCCAGGGCAGGACCCATTGCTGTGAGGATTGCTTAGAGAAGCAAACTCCCAATCCTAACCAGGTTTTGAATCCTCGTTTTTCCCTCAGCTAGCGCTCTCTCTCTCTATCTGGACAAAAATCGTCGCCACAGGAATGGCCCGGCAGGAACCGAGCCAGGGTACCAAACTCCAACACAAGCTGCATCGCTTCCATCCCCACCACTTCAGAGAGGGGGGTCCGGGGAGGGGGGGTTCCCGACTGTAACATCTGGTCCCAGATGCATTCCCCTCTAATGGGGCGCAGCAACAGTAATACCAGCCAGCTCTGATGACAACCACTTCAATAGGCCCCAGGATGGGAAGAAAGAATGGGAAGACGGGACGAATCAAATAGAAGAGGCACGACAGCAATTAATGACAAATTGACTATGGGAGGAAAATAGAGGTAGGAAAAACAGAGTGGGGAGAGAGAAAACAATACAGAGAAAGAGAGAATTACAAAGAGACAGAAGAGAGAGTGACAGAGAGCTAAAAAAGTATTCTCCACCCAACATCTGGTGATGGATGCATTCTTCTGAGATCGAGAAGAGCGCAACTCAATCCCGGCACAGCAGGTCTGACAGGGAGAACTGGAAAAAGGTGTGGAAAACCCACAGGGATGACAGACAGAGACGAAGAAAAACAGAGGGAAAAAAGAGAGAGCAAAAAATCAGAGGGAAAACCAAAGCCAAGCGAGCGCTCGTGGGTATCGAGACCTCTAGCCCTGGCTTCCGCCTGCACACGACACGAGACTGTGAGGCTTGCACTCTTGCTCACCCTCGCGGCTGGGGACGTGCAGCCACATCACACAGCGCCTGGCTCAGACCACAGAAGCAGAGCGCTGGAAACAACCGAGTGGGTCAAAAACAAACCAGAGCCAGCTGCTTCAGAACCTGATCAAAAAACAAACTACGCGGCTGTGCCTCGTTCCAAACAGACCCGTGTCGGCCCCTGTCTCGACACAATCGCTACCAGGAACCCCGAAATCTGGCACTAGTATCTTAAATGTACTGTTGGCTAGCTTAAATGTACTACGGCTAGCTTAAATGTACTGTTGGCTAGCTTAAATGTACTACTGGCTAGCTTTAATTTTATACTGACTACCTTAAATGTACAACTGACTTGCTTAGATAAATGAACGTCAGTCACGAGAGATGAGCTCTGTTGGAAACAGGCAGAACATCAGACGGACTGAGAAGATAACAGTTCAACAGCCAAAACAACAATTTTAGACCACTATTTTAGATCAAGTAGATTATGGCCTGGTTGTTAATCTGTGTCTCTCACCCTCCCGTCCTCCCTCTCCGTCTCCGTTTTACTAGCTGATTATCATGGATACAAGCATCATGTGACTATCAGAGAGTCAGTAAAACCAGATGTGAGGGAGATAACTCACACTCCTCCCATTTGGCAATAGTGTGAAAGAAACACAGTCCCTCTCAGTTGGATGTGTCTCCACACAACTGAAAGCCATGAAGGGATGTCAGGTACACGGTTTGATGGAAATAGAGCCCTTGTTTTTAGAGCGAGGCCTCGCTTGCACTCACACACACACACACTTGCCCAAAACTTTTGCACAGCACAAAATAATGTGTGTGAAAGCCTAATATAAAAGATAGACGAGTGAAATCAAATGAATGAGTAAGTGTGTCCAAACTGGTACTGTTCAGATTATTTCAGATACTCTCAGAGGGTCCAGAAGATGAGCCGTTATCAAACGCAACCCAAAAGGTAGACGCATGAAACTACCTCATACTCAGTCAAACAACAGCCCACTGAAAGCCCCGGTTACCGTCCCCTGGAAGTCACTGATCTGTTTCAGTCATTGAAAGCCCAAAACACATCTTGCTGTGGACTGGAATGATCGTAATTCGGACGGGTCGACCTAACCACTGCTAATGTTCCGGGAACTGACAACTCAAATGAACAAGACGGCGCTGGCTCATATCTTACCGGAGAACAGAAATAAAGAAGACGCGCCGGCTCGTATATTACCGGAGAACTCAAATAAACAAGACGGCCCTGGCTCGTATCTTACCGGAGAACGGCCGCAGGTCTGTCCCGGCTCCCGTTCTCTCTGCAAACAGCTCGTACTGGAACGACGTGATCCGCCTGCTGATGTCCCGGTGGGGTATGGCCTCGATGAACAGCGCGCCCTCCTGGACGCTGAAGCAGGTCACCTTCCCCAGGGCCTGGTCGTGTTCCGGCAGCAGCAGGCGGAGCTTCCCCGCCCGATCCAGATAGATGTTGGCCCCATTGGAGTCTGTCGAGGGCTTGATGCAGACGGTGAGCCGGGAGCCTGCCGGGGACGGGGTATTGGGCCTCAGGTTGACGATGACCGCCCCGGTCGGGTACAGCCACTCCAAGGAGCCCTGGGAGCAACGCAGGTAGACCTGTTCAACGTCCCTGGCGTGGCCCTCGTGGGTTAAACCGCTGATGGAGAAAAAGAGGGAGGGGGGTCAGCGAGGATACATTTGGTGAGGATTATGACACAAAGTCCGGAGCTGCTGTTCTCCACGACTTGCCGAAGGTCTACGGTCTTATCGTCTGAGCGTAGAACAAAGCCGTTCCGAGTAACCAGCGGTGCACCAGACAAGGCCTCGGCAATAGACACAACTTGGCAGGGGAACAGAAAATGTCCGCTTGCTGCTGGGAACCCCTTCAGAAGTGCCGCATCAAAGCAGTGAAATCGCAGCTTAGCGTGATTGCGGCGGCGGCGAAGTAGCGGTCCTGATGTGGACAAACCCCGGGGTGAAGCATTGTGCCAAGGAGTAGAAGCACGTCTGAAACGGCCCGCTGTGAACAAGCACCCTACTGTAGGGCTCCGGCCTAAACACTGATGCAAAAATAGTGCGCTACATTGGGAATTGGTGGCCCTTTCAGATTGGAATGTGTTGCTTGCTTGTTTGCTGGTTTAGTGTGTGTGTGTGTCTGGACGGGGGTGGAGAGTGTGACCTGGGAGGGGGGTTAATATTCTTAGACAAGGCGTTAAAGCTCCTCTGACTCGGCATGCCGTGGCCAATCACAAGGCTCCAGCCTGGATGCGACTCTGTGGGCCACCGAAACCATCACGCTCGCCCAGCAGTGTTCCGTTGCTTCTGGGCTGGCAAATGGCTTCACTGCCCGCCTGGCAGGCTGCCTCAGAGTCAGGGGGGGGGTGTTCTAGAGCCAAATTAAAGTGTGGGAGGGGGTATTCTCTACTGTAGGGAAGACTGTGTAGCTCGGGACTTCTGCTGCACTCACACGGTCGGGCACAACCAACGGCACAACCAACGGCGTTGGCAGAAGCCAGACAGTTCTCGCCGCCTCATGCAAGTGTAAATGCAGGTCACGCTCCCAAACCTCCCCTCAGAGCCGTGACAAAGGGGACTAGAAGAGACTTGTCCGGGCAGCACTCCTGTCTGGAGAGACCCCCTGGCGCCAGCCTGACAGAGTCGCGTACGCCGTGACGGTCACTCTTACAAATGTCCCCGTTGATTTTTATGAAGAGCACCGATTTTATCCGGGGCTCTTTCCGGGGGCCGCAGGCTGCTGGGATGCGGACTCAGGGCCTGATGTCTAATCTGAAGTCCAGCCCGAGCTTGTCACACACAGCGAAACCATAGAAACGTGCGAAGAAAGAAGCGCTAAAGGCCCGAGGACCGACAGGAGAGGTCTATTACCAGAGGGTTGGCACACTAAATAACGGCAGGCTGTGCGGTTTGAAGTTCACAGGAGGAACAAAAACAAACCCCAATTCTTTTTTATCTGGCTGTTTTAAGAGATTAAAAAGGGGTGGCAAAATATGAAACTGCTCCATTGAAAAAAGAGGGAAAGCGGGGCACATGTTGGACATCTGCTTGTGAAGCCTTACAAACCGCTGGTCTCCTCACCACATTCTCTTTAATTAAGTCTGTTTTAAGTTCCCTGCCATTACTCATTCTATTCCCCTCTCTCTGGTCTGAATACAATTATAATGTATTAGCTATGAGGAGAGATAATGAGTAACAGATCCATCCGCACAGCCTATAATAACAACGTAATAAGACCACTCCTATCTTGGCTTACAAGTAGAAAGACATTACCACTTTCTTCATGCCAGTGCAGAACACCTCGTGGTAAAACCTTATTGTCTGTAACATATAATTGATTATATGCGTTTTTAGCTAAAACACCACCATATGCATCAACCGGTGTCATATTAGATATAAGTGAAATATACCAACACACAGGCGACCTGGACGCGTTGTACATTTTAAGAATAGGTGTCAAAAGTAGCAATTAATTGCATCGATTTTGCTGCCAATAAATTGAGTACATAAAACGTGCTCTGCATTTAGTTGCAGCGAGAAAAAGAAAGAAAAAAAGGCAAGATGGCCATGTCTGCTCGTTGAGATTTAATAAATGAATACTAGAGGGAGACCTGTTTGTTGACTATTTGAAAAGAAGCTATAATACTCTATAGGTGTAAATATTATTGGGGTTATGGTGATTATTTAGTTAGATGAACTTGTAGACAGTCGTCTTTGGAGAACACATATATATATATGGATGTTTACTTCATTGGTTTTTCCAATATTGTACCTATCTCGTCTCAGGATAAACACTGCGTATTCCGGCTACCATTTTAAATAAGTTTCAATTTCCACACACAACACTTAAGAACAAATTGTTACAGAGCCAAGTGAGTCTGTGTGGTCATTATAAACAGGCATTATAAGCAACATATTATAAGCTACACAATTAGTAGGTTTATAACACCAGATCTCACCTGCCCTGTGGTCATTATAAACAGACATTATAAGCAACACATTTAGTAGGTTTATAACCCCAGATCTCACCTGCCCTGTGGTCATTATAAACAGACATTATAAGCAACACATTTAGTAGTTTTATAATCCCAGATCTCACCTGCCCCTCCAGCTGCACTGGTCACTGGAGTATTGGGAGAGCGCCGTGCCACAGAGGAGCAGAGCCGATAATATGCACCCCAGGATCCGCATGTTTACTCCAACACAATCGGTCCCCTCGGCTCAACTATAATTAATTATAATTAATAATAACCCAATCCACGGGCGTGACTCCGCCGACATAACGACCCCATCCGTGGACCCACGGCGAATAAATGGTTATTTCCTCCGATCATCTACTACAGTAGTAAAATATAGTACTAACAGTAATACTATAGTACCAACAGTACCACGGGTTAGAGCCGCGGTTGAATGAATTCCTCCAGTCGAACTCCACTGGGTGAGTTTCTGCGCTCCTCCACGTCACTGGTCACGCCCCCAGCTGCCGCACGCATGCGCACTGCGCAGCACGCAATCTCGGTTCAGTCTATACGAATCGGCCAGCTGAGACGACTCCCGCGGGTCAATTGGTCGACTCCTACGAGTCAGTTTAAAAAGTCAGGGCGTGATTGGCATGAAAACAGTACGTTTGAACACGCAAATTAGGAAAAAGTGGACTAACCATAAATAACAAATGTAAAGAATACACGGTTTCTAAGATTTGAACATTTTCATAAAGACATCTATACGGCGTCAAAGTACATAGAGTTGAAACCAGATATTAACATACAAAAACAAAAAATAAAAAACACAAACACTTTTATTTCTTTACTGTCATACATTAAAACAGAAAAAGTTTACTCTGATTTAATATAAGTAAAGTAAAGAAATAAAAGCGTTTTTTTCTGAAGTGAATGTACATATCTGATTTCAACTGTAAGTAACATGTTTGCGTAACATTTTGATAGGGATTATATTATGGCCCGTCAAGAGTGATATTTGCAACATACATTGTCTGAGATATATGTACTACTGATGATGTTTTGAAATATTGGTTTTTAATTATTTAAAAATATATAATTTTTCATTTTCATTTAAAAAAAGGGTTCCTATAAGTGCAGCAACAGTTTGACATTCACATATGAGCGTTGACCGAGAGAGGGTAGAGAGATAGATAGAGGGTAGAGAGATAGATAGAGGGTAGAGAGATAGATAGAGGGTAGAGAGATAGATAGAGGGTAGATAGAGATGGAATGGGAAGAGGCAGAAGAGAGCGAGAGAGATACAGGGATATACATGCAGTACAGAGGAACAAACTCATGAATAGAGAGAGAGAGAGAAATAGAGCTAGAGTGTGTAGACATTGTTATTTCAGAGTAGCTGTTGTTGTCATGCGTCCTGCTGTGTGCGTCACTTCTCCCTCAGTCAGCCCCCAGGTGAAAAAGCCCTCATAGACTGGATTGTGCTGCTGGCAGAATGTATGACACTGTGTGTGTGTGTGTGTGTTCTGTTATCGCCAACCCTGAAACCCCTCAGTCAGTTACGAGATTAAGTAACCTTTCTGGTTTTGTCTTTAGAACAGGCGTGTGCTGGAGTGTGTTCTTGTGTTGTGTCTGTATGTGTCTGTTAATTTAAGACTGAGCATGTGTGTTGAACTCTAATTACCTTCCTTCACCTATTTGTCCATAGGAATGAGGACATGAATCCTGGTTAAATATCTGTTCAGCTCCAATTCATATTGCTGAGCACTGATATTGATGTAATCATGACCAGATCTGGACTGTTTTTACTCTGCTTGACTTTCTTAATTTTCTTAATTTACTCTACTCCAATCCATTCTGTAAAATCATTTTCTACTGGACTATAATACACTTTTCTATATTGTACTATATTTTACTTCACTACTCTCTGGAGTTTGCCCATGGTTTAAATATGTCTTATCTCTGCGTGTATTCTGGTATGCAGACATAAGACAGACAGTGTGTGTTTGTGTGTATGCGCTGTGTATTCGGGTATGTAGATAGAGTAACGCTGGTATCATTGGGAGGGAGTCAGTCAGAGCACCTGTCAACGACCTCAGGACTCTTGGCCTCGTTACAGACTGCCAGTCCAGTCAGTAAGTGGAGCAGAAGGACACGGCTAACATCATGTTTTACATTCCTCTCGATAAACAGAAACTCTGTCCATCTGTTTGAGTTTCATGTCTTCACACGGAAAAATCATGAGCGTGGGAAAACACAGAAAAAAAGGTCAGGTTGAAAACTCAGAAGGGGTTATACGAAGAACAGTCCCAAATCAAATACCACAACATGGTGTATATACAACAAACAAACTATCTATTTACATACAGGATCCTATGTATTAAAACTCATACAATTTGTGCACAATAATGCCCTTCCTGCTAGATACACTTTAACTCGTACTTTCTGTAAATAGACTCTCGTATGTATTTTATATACCGGTTAGTTGTTATTGCCATATCAATGCTGTTTAACTGATCTACATACACCTCATTCTGTACTATCTATATATTGCCTCTCCACTTGATCCTGTATTCCCTGTAGAATCCCACTGCGATTTTCACTCTTGTATTTTGTGTATTTATTGTGTAACCGTATGTTGTCCTGTACATATTTTCGCTTTACCTTGGCCAGGTCATCGTTGCAAATGAGAATATGTTCTCAATGGGCCAACCTGGTTAAAAAAAGCTTACATGGTTGAGGGGCATGTCCACAGAAGGTGCTTATCATGAAGGTCAGCTTCACTTAAAAACAGTCTGGGTGCCAGGCGTATCTCATGAAAGGCCTTTGTGACTCACAAACCTTGATGGTTTAGACGTAACTCCGATGGAATTCCAACTACTGGTTACTAGCACATTCCAGCATACACACACACACACACACACATACAATCACACCACTTGTATAGCAATGAGGATACAATTTCATCAGGCACATTATGATTTTTCTTATCGATCTAATAAAAATCTAGACATATTTATTACTAAGCCAGTTTGCTGTCCGTGCACCGAAACTGCATAGTTTCCCCCTGAATTTTTAAACTTAAACCGTAGTTCACAGCACTTTAATTGTCCTCACCTGTTCCTCATTTGTTTAATTACTGTGTGTATATATGTGCTCCTCTATTCTAGTCTGTGTGGTTCATTGTTTCGTGTGACTGAGTGGTTGTTGTCGGTTTGGTTGTTTTGTTCTCTCAGTTTAAATAAAATGAGAATAGAATAAGTTCCAAAAAAGCTCTGCATCTGAGTCTTCCTTTTAAAACGTATGTTTGTCTGGCATCTTGGTCAGCAGCATCTCAGAACCCTTCTTCTAAAGTCGCTGTCTGCTGTCTGAGGTCCCTGACTCTAAGCTGGGGCAGGTCGTTTCAGGTCTTTAGATCAGGAATTTGGATTGAGGCATAAAACTGGGTTGCAGGTCACTACTAGACTTCACCAAAAAAAACTGGGAGATTGACCAAAAGACTTAGGGCTTTACCAAAAAGACTAGGGGTTAGCTATAAAAGTCTGGAGGCTGGTCATTAAAGAACAGGACTGCAGGCTGTAGAGAAACAATGGAAGAACATGACACATCCAAATGACACTTCCAATCATTCATTTGCTCCTTCCTTGCTAACTTCATACTCTTTCGGTCTTCTGCTAAAGCCACTTTCCATCCAGATTGTCTTTCTTCATTAAGAACCAACATCTGACAGAACAGTATCCCATCTGTCTTTTCCGTCTAAAACACTTGTGCATGCTGTCTCTGACCAGCTCTTCCATTATCTCTTTCAGAACTCCTTGACCTTAGCCATTCTGGCTTCAAGACGGGTCACTCAACCAAGAATAGTTTTCTCTGTGTCACAAGGCTCTTCGCCCTGCCAAGCGGATTTTCTCTGCCCTGTTCTTGTCCTCTGACTGCTGACTTGGACACTGAACCAGCAGATCCTTTTGGCCAACCTTTGGCGGTACCAGAACATGCAGGCTTTTCTTACCAGATTATGTGATCCGTGTTTGCTCTGCAAGCTCTACGTACTGGTGTGCTCCATGGTTCGGCCAGGTCTTTCTTTCTTGATGCACTGAAACGCTTGGCTCTGGCATTTCCTCACATGGTCTGTTGTATCATTGAGATGACATTCTACTACTCTTGTCCTGCCCTTTATCTGGCACCTGTCACAGTTTGGTGAGCTTTGTTTCACACGGGGAGTTCTGGGGTGCAATTCCTGTTTTCCGACACGGCTGTTCTGAGTTCAGCAATTAGCGAGGTTGTTTAAGTGTTAAGTGTTAGGTGTTAAGTTGGATTTCCTGTTTGTTTTTGGATACTTTTAAAACCCACAAACTAACGATCAAGCTCTGCATTTGGCTTTATACTGCACTACGCTCTGGAGTCGTGACAGCACCTAAGTGGAAATGCACAATACTGTATACTCGGTGGACATCTCTGCTTGAATGTTGGCCAAAACAGCAAGCTCCACCTCAACAGGGAAGAGCTGCCAATCCTCCCAAGAAGTACTTTCCACTCCAAAATGTCTGTGTCTGGGTTGATAAGTTCATGTCTCCTCCCAGTGTTCAAAGACCATAAGCATGTCTATGACCAACGCCTTGTAGTCCTACTGAAAACACCAAGGCAGTAACTAATTCGTCCAGGTTCCTGATCTACTACTGCCCCAGTGCAGGTCCCGCTCCCGCTCCTTGTCATCTGGGATCTGGAATACTGTAGCTTCGCTGTTGTTTGAGCGTTCTGCTTGTGTCACGAAACCCCTGCAACCATCCCAAATGTTGCCTCCCGGCTGAGGTGGGTCCAGTAGAGTGTCCGATAACAGAATCCACAGACGCACAGACACTGGATAAGTTATTGGAAGGGACCGGACAAATCCTCCATGTGGAATAATTCTAGATTCTTCTGTATGGGCTCATGAACCCCCCCCACCCCTCTTTAATTCCAGCAGTTTTTGTGTCTATTTCAATGTGTTTATTGGGTCATTGACTTGCAGTAAGATAATCTGCAGAGAGGTTTCAGCCTCCTGGCGGGGCAGACAGATACTTCATAAATCCCTTCTCGTGTTTATCTCAGGGCCGCAGCGCAAACCCCGTTCGTGACGAATGTCGATTTAGCTCGGAAAACAAATGTATCCATGAGACAAACGTTAGCACATCGTATTAGAGCGGCGTCATATTGCAGCCTTTTCTGTCAGGAGGTGTGCCACTTTCCTTTATCTGTGTTGCTACTTCCTCTTGTGGTTGGCGTGATTCTCAGTATTCCACACGGATGCCCATTCCCACCATTCCTCCATACATCAATAACCCCCCCACCGCCCCCCTTTGAGATTCCTTGTTGGGTCCACTTGTTCCGCGATGTTCAGGATCATTCCAGGAGGGTACCGATTACAATGGGCCTCGGCAGTTGGAGACGCTGATTCTGTCTGACAGCCATGACGGACTCCATGTGATCTAGGACGGGTCGGCGTGGGGGAGGTGGGTCGGCGTGGGGGAGGTGGGTCTGCGTGGGGGAGGTGGGTCTGTGTGGGGGAGGTGGGTCCGTGTGGGGAGGTGGGTCCTCGTGGGGGAGGTGGGTCGGCATGGGGGAGGTGGTTCGGGCGTGGGGGAGGTGGGTCTGCGTGGGTCGGCGTGGGGGAGGTGGGTCTGCGTGGGGGAGGTGGGTCTGCGTGGGGGAGGTGGGTCGGCGTGGGGGAGGTGGGTCGGCGTGGGGGAGGTGGGTCGCCGTGGGGGAGGTGGGTCGGCATGGGGGAGGTGGGTCTGTGTGGGGGAGGTGGGTCCGCGTGGGGGAGGTGGGTCCTCGTGGGGGAGGTGGGTCGGCATGGGGGAGGTGGGTCGGCGTGGGGGAGGTGGGTCGGCGTGGGGGAGGTGGGTCCTCGTGGGGGAAGTGGGTCGGCATGGGGGAGGTGGGTCCTCGTGGGGGAGGTGGGTCCTCGTGGGGGAGGTGGGTCGGCGTGGGGGAGGTGGGTCCCCGTGGGGGGGGTGGGTCGGCGTGGGGGAGGTGGGTCCTCGTGGGGGAGGTGGGTCCTCGTGGGGGAGGTGGGTCGGCGTGGGGGAGGTGGGTCCTCGTGGGGGAGGTGGGTCGGCGTGGGGGAGGTGGGTCCTCGTGGGGGAGGTGGGTCCTCGTGGGGGAGGTGGGTCCTCGTGGGGGAGGTGGGTCGGCGTGGGGGAGGTGGGTCGGCATGTTTGATCCAGGATCCCTCTAAAGAAATAATTTCTGATAAGGATTCTGTGGGGTATACAAATGTTACTTATTTGAATTGGAGCTATAGAGGAAGTGGGCGAAGGGATTATAAAATGTACTAGGAATCGGTTGTGTATGTGTGTGAGTCTTCTCTCTCAAGCACGGTGTCCTCTGGCTCTTAGAAGAATCCTCATTTCTGCCAGTGGCTCTGGGAAATTTCTCTCTAATTCAAACTCTCTCGTCTCAGGATTCAAAAACCACGAGAATATTAAAACAGACTTTCTACCCCCACGAGATCCAGATTTCAATTAAGCAACTACACGTACGAAGTACACGGTTTTCAATCTTTTGCAATGTTTAGAATTCGAGAGGGAGAAAGACATTTCTCATGTAGTATAAACAGTGGAGGGGCACGGTCTGTGTTCGATCAGCTCGTCAGTTAGACTTCAGAACCCCTGAACAGACACACACACATGCATACACACACACACACACACACACACACACACACACACACACACACACACACACACACACACACACACACACACACACACACACACACACACACACACACACACACACACACACACACACACACACACACACACACACAAACGTGGGATGACATCAGCAAGTCATTATTTGAATAACATGCAAGGCACGGACTGTTTCGTATTTTGGGAAGATATAATACAGCTGTGTGGGCAATACTGATGGTTTATTAAGGACGTTTACTTCGTTGTATCTGGGAATCAAACCAGCAAACATCTGATTATGTTCTAAACACTTGGCTGTCTGATGTCTGAACAACATGGAACTATAAATGACTTTCCAAATGACATTTCAAACACTTTGCACATAAATAACCATTGAAAGTCTCTTTCTAGTAATTGAATTGTTCTTTAGAAGTCTTGGGAAGTCTTTTAGGTTGTGAAGTGGTGGGGGTTCCTGCAGGTTTTGGAGATATCTCAACATGTTCTAGTGTTCAGGACAAAAACACGCCAATAACGATATATATTAACGCGTTGCAGCAGGTATAGACAGGTTCTGCTGTTTTAACCAGGGAACGCAACCAAAAACATCATTTCTAATTACAGTTTTTAGCAATCCCTTTGACCATTTTCTCAGAACCCTGATGTCATTTTCCACAACTCTAGACACAAAACTCACAACCGAAGATCAAAATGCACTTTTCTCAAAACTCTAACACGTTTTTTTAATTGCTTGGATACAATACACCTAAACTGAAGATCATTTGTTCATTTAACTTTTATCACCGGTTCAATATGATACAATGTAACATCAAAGTACTACTATTTCAAAATGCGATTCCTACATGACGTTTGAAATGATAGTCTGTTCATTTCATTCGACAGATCTAACTATCAATTGATACAACTAGTCAAAATGATAAGTATTTGCTGCATTACTCTTAATGCATAGTTTTATGGAAACTGACAAACAATATTCCACGTTTACAGTAAATCATGAAAGATTCAAGATACAGAGATTTTTTGTCACCAATTAGCATGGAGCATGAACCAATTAGACTACAATATCCATGGATGTAGCCTAATATTTTATCATACTGTAATGCTACACTGTGTCTATGGTCCCAAATACTGCACCACCGTTTTAGACTACTTACAGTACTGACAATACTACACTGTATAGATGCAGGCCCTTGTAATTGCTTGTCCAATTCAGCCAACCCGTTACTGATGGTTTAGTGCACATTGTGGAATGAGTATATACATAAAGAGTTGATTTGGATCCAATTGCAAGAGCAAAGTGATTCGTAACATGGAGCCAGCAGGTGATCCAGGTCACAATGGAGGTCAAGCAGTGGTGGCAGGAAGACGAGAAAGACGAGGAAGACGTGTTGGTCAAAGGAATGGCATGGCAGGCACCCTTTCTGAGAGGTGGTCGTGGGCCTCGTTTGAGAGGTGTGGGGGAACGTGGTAGAGGACAAGGCCACGGACCAAGACAGCGGCAGCAACAGCAACAGCATAGAGTCGAATGAAATTCAGGCAAAAAAAGGAAAAATCCAAGATGTTTGGCTAATGAAAACATCTAATGTGATGTAGATGAGAACCAGTGGCCAAATCCACAACACAGAGTTGATGACAATGTAGAAGTACTGTAATCACTCCTGTTTTGTTTCTTACAGTACAAGCAAGCAAGTTGAGGAACACTGCATTTGATGTTTTACAGTACTGTCTCTATTTTTCTATTTAATAGCTAATTATTTTTGCTTTAATTCAAATAAACATATTTTGTGATTGTATTCTATTTCTATTTGTACTATTCTCTTTACCACAGAAGTACATTTACAGGGATTAATTTGCTTGTAGTACCATAATGGAACATGTATCATCAATTTTGTGCACCAATATCTAATGATTGGACAAACAACTAACAAGTGAAACTATGGGTATCTTTTGTCTGGGTGATCTAAATCAATGTACCCATGGTATTCCATGATAAATCTATTGTTTGAACCATTGATTGTGCAAATGCAAGGTATCTTTAAAGATATGAATGCACAATGCAATGTTTTGAACATTGGAGAGCCTTTGTTACAAGTGTTTACTGTTGTGAGTTTTGTGTCTAGAGTTGTGGAAAATTACATTAAGGTTTTGAGATAATGGTCAAAGGGATTGCTAAAAACTGTAAGCATCGCGCCTCATCCACTTCCCAACAGATTAAAGTCTGTCAGTACGCTTGTTTCTACAGAGAATAAGCCAATAAGAGAGAGTGAGACCGGGTGACATGTGCGGAGTGCAGGAGGAAGGAAACAGCTGACCAATTGCATCTATGCATTCATATGCAGATAATTCCTTATATACGGTTGGTTTTGATGGTTTTAAAGTGTTGGAGACATTTATCTGCTCAGACATTTTTACAGTGCATCTTAGTCAACTGGCAATTTAAGGGACAAACCACAGAAACATTAACAGTGAATACAAGGCCTTCTGAAATAGCTTTAAAGCGTGGTCACTCATTAAGGTTAGTGAAAAGGTTACCAGTGTGGTTAATGTTAAACCTGAACAGGTTATCAGTGTGGTTAGGGTTAAGCTTCTGAGATATAAATAGGCCAAATGGGTTTATGACTGTGGCTGTGTGTGACGACTACATCTGGTGGCACCCAATCAATGCATCTCATTCTTCCTGTAACTGGAGCTCGCAGTCGGAAACACACAGTTCCGATGGTGACATCGTCCATTCACTCTGAAGGTGATACCTCTCTCTCTGTGTGTGTGTGTTTATGTGTGTGTCAAATGAAGATATGTCAGGTTTGCTAAACTTGAAGGACGCACAAACAAACACACACACACACACACGCACACACACACACACACACACACGCACGCACGCGCGCGCACGCACGCACGCACGCACACACGCACGCACGCACACGCACACACACACACACACACACACACACACACACACACACACACACACACACACACAGCCTAATCCCTGTGAAGGATTGGAGGTTATCATTGTTTGTTGGTTATGATGCTTCACACTGACCTTTCTATTGTGTGTGTGTGTTGTCTAACATATTCTGCTCTGCTTAAACACCAGTGTGTCCCAAATAGGACACTATGACCTAAATAGTACACTATATTATACTGGAGCCCCTTGGTTCTTTTATACCAGGAAGGAATAGTGTGTCTTTTGACAGGATATCTTGGTCTTATACAAGGCATTGCTACCCTGACTGTTGTCACAGTCATATTATCTACAGGTGGTTAAACACCTGCTCTGATTGCTTTACACTACACAGTCAGACGCTGTGTCCCAAAATGTCACACCATTTTTTTGTCATTTAGACTAATTTGACCAGATTTGGGTGAAAGTTGTGCAGTATATATGAAATGAGGGCCCTGGTGACCTTAAACATTAAAATATGTAAGGGATAAAATACATTGTATCCTGTATGAAATCGAAATACATTTTGGAAATGGCAGTGACCAGAGGACTGCAGTATTATTCACTGTAATAACATATTGGACTGCAGTACATAGGTTATTCACTGTTATAACATATTGGACTGCAGTACATAGGTTATTCACTGTTATAACATATTGGACTGCAGTACATAGGCTATTCACTGTTATAACATATTGGACTGCAGTACATAGGTTATTCACTGTTATAACATATTGGACTGCAGTACATAGGCTATTCACTGTTATAACATATTGGACTGCAGTACATAGGTTATTCACTGTTATTGGACTAACACTGTTATAACATATTGGACTGCAGTACATAGGCTATTCACTGTTATAACATATTAGACTGCAGTACATAGGTTATTCACTGTTATAACATATTGGACTGCAGTACATAGGTTATTCACTGTTATAACATATTGGACTGCAGTACATAGGTTATTCACTGTTATAACATATTGGACTGCAGTACATAGGTTATTCACTGTTATAACATATTGGACTGCAGTACATAGGTTATTCACTGTTATAACATATTGGACTGCAGTACATAGGTTATTCACTGTTATAACATATTGGACTGCAGTACATAGGCTATTCACTGTTATAACATATTGGACTGCAGTACATAGGCTATTCACTGTTATAACATATTGGACTGCAGTACATAGGCTATTCACTGTTATAACATATTGGACTGCAGTACATAGGTTATTCACTGTTATAACATATTGGACTGCAGTACATAGGTTATTCACTGTTATAACATATTAGACTACAGTAGATACATTACGAATCAAGTACACCCAGTTTCCCAGTATATTATTACACTATAATGGAAAATATTCCAGTAAAGTAATCACAGTCAACGAGACTATTGGATATTATTTGTGTTGTTCTATCAAGGGACCTATTGTTTTAGAGAACAGAAACAGACCATAGTTGCACAATCCGAATGATTTCAACATGCCTTACCCAAACCCTGGTCATGAGCAAAAAAGACTTTTAGTAAATGTTTTACAACATGCACTAGAAAATACATTATTTTCAGTTTTGTGTTGACCGAGCAGTTTGATTAATTTGATGTGTGTGTGTGTGTGTGTGTGTGTGTGAGGATGCTGCCCACTAAAATAAACAAACTGAGTGGGATATTAGATGTTCTCAGCAGCTCATAGGGGAAACATTACTCTGAGATTTAGGAGCTTTTAACTATTTTTCTAGAACGGAGCAGAAAGCTGGACACTCTGGACACATTTGAAGTTTTACAATACTTATAGGGTACCCCAAATATCACCTCCATTCATATTCTGACTTTCCTGAACTCCTAACTAACACCAGATTCCCAGGCCTTTGGCTGACCAGCCTGCTTGCATTGCAGGCCCAGTAATATATCTGTGGGGTACTAACACTTGGCTGCCCTGACAGGATAATCATGTGTCCCATCGCCCAATCCAAGTAGCCAGCTATGTACCTTGTCTTTGTTGTTTTTGTACTCGGCAATCAAACACAAATCTTAGCCCTCCTAATTTTGATGTCAATTTTACCCCACACTGAAACAAACAGGGAACGGGAATTTTTCCCCACGAGGTAAACTACGTATGTTTTATTGTCCATGCAAGAATAGAAGACGTACACACACACTCACACACACTCACTCACATTCTCTCTTACAGTCCGACCTGGATAGAAAACGGTCACCTTTCAATATCTTTTTCATCACTAGCGTCCTGATCAAGGATCGTCTTTCTGACGAGGACTTGGGACTTTGTAAACGAAACAACTTAAATTACAGCTTTTGGCAGCGCTTGGTGCCACCGCCTTGCAGAATACTTCATTCTCTTCCTCTCTTCCTCTCTTCCTCTCTTCCTCTCTTCCTCTCTTCCTCTCTCTCTTGCCTCCCCCCCCCTCTCTTTCCATCTACCTCTCTACCCGTTGCTGTTCTCTCTTGCTCTGTTCAGTGTCCTACCAAATAACAACAGAACGTGTCAGGACAGGACCTGAACTGTCTAAACAATAACCAGTTAGGTCTGACTGTGTTTTTCTGGATGTGTCCTGGGGTCATCAGGCTCCGGGCTGGAAACAACAGGTAGAAATAAGTTGGAGTTCTGCAGTATAAATTACAGACGGAGAGAGATAGAGAAAGAGAGGTGGAGGAAAATGGTCTCCCATTATAGATAATAAACTAAAAGTAGGAACCAGACGTAAGCTAGACCTAATTACCATTTAGTCTGACTCAAACATTTTGCACTGATGAGCCAAATCACCATGACTTATATGCAAATATGCTGCTCCATGTGCCACCAAAAGATCTGAGGGCGAGAGCCGAGGGCGAGAGCCGAGCTGGGGAATCAGGTGAGAGATCATGGCCTTGGAGGTCTATCTGTGTTTGTGTGTTTACGTTTGGCTGCTGGAGCTCTGTGATCTCATTATTGAGTATATCAAGTTTTGTAGACGGGATCAGTAGCTAGCGCACACTGACTCACACACACACACACACCTTCGGCGTAATCAGAAACCTGACTTACCAGTTTGTGTGTCTTAACAAAACAGACTAGTTGTCTGACACACGTCCTCACATCACCCACACACTCTCTGAGCCGTATCCTGTCGCATGCCGTCACACACAAACACACAAACACACACACACACACACACACACACACACACACACACACACACACACACACACACACATGCCATTTTGTGGCTATTTCCAGTCGGATTTAAATGTCTGTCCAAGTCTTCACAGCGTTGATTACAATTCTGCCTTTAAGGGCTGGTGGTTGAGTTATTGTGAATCGGCCTCCAAAATCAATTTCCCACTCTGAGGAAATTCAATTAATCAATCAAATGTATTTCTTAAGTCCTTTTTTCCATGGGCAAGTCTATACATCATCATAGATCTCACTGAATGAGACTCTTGATACCGTGTTGCAACCAGACGCACACGCACACAAATGCAGATTCGGACACACACACACACACACACACACACACACACACACACACACACACACACACACACACACACACACACACACACACACACACACACACACACACACACACACACACACACACAAACACACACAACACACACACACACACACACACACGTTCCCTCATGCACTCCATTGGTACTAGGCGCATGTAGAAAGACACTCGGGTGCAGTTGGGCATTGTGTAATGGGGAAATTATTACGCTGAAGATCGTTTAGGCTAATTACGTTACCTACTAATTACAGGCCTGGATGAGAATTCCTGTGAATCTGGTGAGCAAATCGGGTTCCTACCGGGTTTAACAGGGGTTCTGTCAGTTAAATAACCCTTTTTAAAGCCTTTCCTCTAAGAGAATAACTAGGTTCGTGATGACTGTTCAGCTCTGCTGCATGTAAAGCAGTTAAAAGGTACTGTGGTTTTATGATGTCCAACACCTGTCGTAACACATTAATCAAATCAGACAGAAACCTAGTCAAGATTAGACATGAGAGACTGCAGGTGTGTCCGTGTGTGTGTGTGTGCGTGTGTGTGTGCGCGTGCATGTGTGTGCGTCAAGACAAGACATGAATCTGCAGGTGAATTACAAACATGAGAACAGAACAGCAGCAGGTGTTAGGAGCAAGGCTGTGTGTGTGTGTGTGTGAGTGAGTAGTAACTTTAATATTGCAAGTACTCATTTATGAGTCGAGAACCGGGTTAGTTTGTTTGAGGAAGGCGTCTGGGCTGGAATTATAAAGGCAGTCAAATGTCAGCCAGATCGCTAATCCCTGCAGCAGTAAAATCAGTCTCACAATGTCAGGTGCTACATTTCATCAAATATTAGGCATTTTTTCTATTAAGGTGTATTTTTATGCAGTGGGCCGGATTTGAAAACACACTTCAGCAGTTTATTACCACCTCAGTCACTGGCCCACAATGCATTGGGGCATTAGACAGGCTACTTCAGATCTTCTGACCAATCACCAAACAGCTGCTCATAGGGGTCCCTAAACTGGAAAACAGACAGTTACCCTACAAGCTCTTCTGTCCTGATCTGGCGAACATATTTTTCAAAGCAGGGACATACGTTTTGGTCACTTTGTCAAACGGATCTTACATCAGACACATTTAGAGAGGTCCCGCCAGGTTGCGTTTTGTTCCATTCTGATCGGAGACACATTTTGCAACAAAGTACAACACTTCTTTGTGCTCTGGCTGTTTCAAGGGAATATATATACACACACAAACAATGGTGGTGATTTAGAACTTCTAACACTACCTCTGCCTTCACCCTCCTTTCTCCCACATCTACCTCTGCCTCTCCGTCTTCTCCTTTCTCTACCCCTCACCTCCCCTCACCTCCCCTCACCTCCCCTAACACGCCTCTATCCTCAGCCTCAGATCTGTTTGCGGTAGAACACCTCACAATTGACATCTTTGTCCAGGCTGCTGAGGCACTGAGGTAATGCACTAATTGTTACAACTTTCTTGTGTAAAACACACACACATACACACACACACACACACACACACTTCCTGATTCCAATGGAAGCCTTCTCATGTTTGAGGTTTTGCCTGATATTTGGCCTAATTTGGTGTAATGGGAAAGA